>OY992876.1:484989240-485496740 GCA_963921405.1 Cepaea hortensis | reverse complement strand
TATTGAGAAAATAATGGCAAACTACTGAACGTAAAACTTGCCAAGACATCATCACCGGCAGTAATATGTTGGTGTTAACTGCAACGTCCTGTAAATAATGTGAAACTTAAAAAAAATGACATGTGATCTATGTGCAATGAACAGTGAAGAGGTGAAAGATAAATTCAACGTAGAGGTAATGAACAGATTTGATGCATTATCCGATATGGAAATATTATATCAAGATGTCTGCAACCAATTAGTTAGTTAGTTAGTCTTTCCTCTTGAGCTAAGTCGGCGCATAGGACAGAAGTCATAGCTTTACATGTCCAGCGGTTCGCTGCTACCTGTTGTAGATCTTGGATGTTCACTTGGCCATTGAATGAGCCTTCTCTAATGATGGTTCTACGCAGGGTCTCTCTTGGTCTTCCCCGTTTTCTTTTCCCTACCGTTGACCATATGAGGGCTTGGTAGGGGAGTCTTGTCTTGTCCATTCTGAGTACATGGCCGATGTAGTTCCATCGGCGATTTCTTATAAAATTGGATACAAAATCTTGCTTAGTCTCTTGTCTTATTTGCGTATTGGTTCTGAAATCTGTCCAGTGGAGGTTTAGAATTCTTCAAAGACATTTGTTCTCAAAGTTGTTGTCAGGGTCTTAAACCTGGCTCGTTTTTCCTAACACATGTGAGACAGTACAAGTACAACGTGATTTGACTTGAGACTCAACGACACAACGTTCAATGGATTTATTTACAAATCATATACGATACGATGATCATTACAAGATATAAGTTATACTTCAATACACTTACATACACAATACAGCTCACAGGCTATCTCTCAAGATGAACAGACACTCGACTTTCGGGCACAGAAACCACACAACGCCTTTCTCTCATCATACGTCCTGTCGAGTCCACGTCCCAGAGCTGTCTGTCTATAGCTCGCAATGTGCCTCCCCACCTGAAGTGGCTTCACGAGGCATGCGTGCGTCTTGCTTCGTCCTTGCCTGACCGCTAGCCGTCTCGTCAGCCAGCAACCTCGCAGGCAGGTACCTACTACTCGCCTGGCGGGCGTAACGAAGTTACGGCATCCCGGCTGGGGAACTAAGTCGCCTGGCGGGCGTAACGATGTCACTGCATCACTGCACTACTCTAGACTCTGACATGCTCCCCCGGGCAGCTCCATGAAAGATGTCATCTTTCATGTATACTATATGTACATACTGGGTTAATATTTTAACCTTGTCAGAGTCGACCCTTCTGTTGTTATATACATTGGAATCAGAATACATAGACATACACATCTTGACATAGAAACATATAAGAAATGGAAGTTGTATTCAACGACATGTGGTGTTCAACCTTTAACACTTGTCAAGTTTCATCCTCTCGATGGCTGATTACCTCAATTGCGTTATTGACCCAGTCAGATCGGCAGTACCAGCTCCAAGCATCTACCTCGCAGCCTTTCAAAAAAAAAGTAATAATATGGTTTCTGAAACAAAAACCATCTGGCTAGACCGAAATACGGCTTTACATAAGTCGCATTAAACGCTCAAACCCTGACCTTATTTGGCCAGGAGCTCTTGTGTTGGTCTGCAATGTCGGTAATACTCTACCATGCCCAGTAGATGGCTTCTTGGTGTGTTAACAATCTGGCAACAACATGGTTATTTATACACAACACATAATCGTATACATTTCACATTATAGCCCTTTGGTGTAATGATGTAGTAACAACTAAATGAAAGGGGAATAACTTCAAAATTTCTGAAATATAATATTTTACAATAATTATTTTATTTCTTAGCGTCATCGCTTGATGTTTCTTCATACTAGCGAGAAAAAGTCGGTAGTATGAATACATTAATCAAGATATGATTCTAAGATTACACTACATATAAAATATAAATACACAATTCGTGTATTCAAACTTGTTGATTCCTAAAGATTTTAGAATCGTCATAGCTTTTTAAACTTTTGTTTGTCGTCTGCTAATTTTGAACTAACTTTCTAACTAATCCGGAAGTACACACGAACACTAAACAGCTGATGTTGAAACTTGTAGAACACACTTGTTCCGGTCTGATGTAGTTACGGAATGTACAATGTTCTAATCGTTCATGTGTTGGATGTTTCAATGGAAAAACTTCTGGATTTCGATTGACTGCAGTGGTGTAGATGTCAATGTTCAGGTCACACTTTCACACACGGATTTAAAATATCACTGGAATGTTCCAAACGCAGATACCACTGTCACATTGGATAGTTCGCTTACGGTAAGTTTTGAGCGAATGTGGCACTGTTCTTGTTTCGTAATATATACAATTAATAAAGTTCGCTTTCTACCACACACTACACAATTATACACGACAATCACTACATTAATTAGTAAAATAAGAACACTATATATATTGGGAGTAAACCCTATCACATCACATTGTAAACATTACACAGCTTTCGTGAATGAATAAAATTATTCACTGATGGATGGCTGTGTTAATCTGAGTGTATTTTACACACTGCACTCAGGCATTAGTGCTCACTGGGTCGGTCGGACAACGGGACAAGAGATCGGCAATAGTGTTGGTTCTGCCTGGGATATGTCGAACCTCGAAGCTGTAATCTTGGAGCTTAAGAGACCAGCGCGCTACCATTTGGTTTGAAGGTACACCTGAATTTATAAATCGCAGTGGACTACTGTCAGATTCGACAATAAAATGACGTCCTAAGAGGAATATGGACAATTTAGTTATACCCACCACTAGAGCTAGGGCTTCCAACTGAGGTATTGACCAAGCCCGTTCTCTCGGTTTCAATTTCCTGGAGACGAAGTACACAGGATGAAGGATGTTATTATGCTCCTGCAACAAGACTGCTCCAATCGCCACGGAGCTCGCATCTGTACGCAATCTGAAAGGGACATGTAGATTGGGCAACTTCAGAATAGGATTATTTAAACTATTATCAGAAAACAATGCTAATACTTTTTGGAATGCAAGTTTTAGGCATTCATTGCTTACAATTTTCTCCGGTTTATCTTTTGTTAGTAAGTTAGTAAATACTTCGGTCAGTTCGGAAAAATCAGGAATGAACTGCCTGTAATAATTTACAAGTCCCAACAAACTTCTGACTTGCTTTTTCGTAGTCGGAAGTGAGAGTTTTAGTATCTTGGACACAATGTTATCGTCTGTCGTGACAAAGCCATTGGATATTTTGTACCCCAAGAAATATATTTCCTGGTAGGCTATATCTACTTTTGCAGGCTTTACCGTCAGTCCGTGCTGTCTGATGCGTTCAAATGTCAGTTCTAATGTCTTTATGTGGTCTGTCATCGTCTCTGTGTGAACACCGATGTCGTCTATATAGCAAATTATATTAGGAATGTCTACCAGTAGAAGTCGTGTCATACGTACGAATGTAGCTGGGGCATTGACTAGCCCAAATGGAAGTTTGCACCATTCGTACAGTCCCCAAGGTGTGGCAAATGCTGTTAGATGTCTGCTCTGTTCGTCTACCGCTATTTGCCAGTAACCTTTAGTCATGTCTACCTTCGTAAAGAACCAAGCGTCTGTCAGTTCTGTCAGTAGATCGTCAGAGTTTGCCATTGGCTCCAGATTTAGAAGAGTTATCTTATTGAGCTTTCTATAGTCGACACAGAGTCTTATCGTGTTGTCCTTTTTGCGTACTATGAACATTGGAGATGAGAAGTCTGATTGGGATCGTCTTATGATGTTGTTTTTCTCTAAGTTGATGATCTCCTGATGTAAGTTTTCTTTGTAATGCAATGGAATGGTGTATGTCTGCATTTTATGGGGTGTTTGACGTGAGTGTGATGTGATGTTGTACTAATTCTGTTTGTCCTGGGTTGTTGGAGAAGATGGTGTTGTACTGTTGTATAAGATGTTTGCAACTGTCTGTTTCTGCTTGAGTTAACTTTGGGTTGATCTTAATTTCCTTCAAGCAGTTTGTCGTGTCTAATGCAGGTGTTTGAATTTCGTCACTAGCCTCGTCATCTTCATGGTCTATTATCACTGTACAAGCTGTTGTATCGTCTTGTTCGTTGTCTCTGTTGTAATATGGTCTTAGCATATTGATGTGGAATATTTTGTGTTTGTCTTTTATTTGGATCTCATAGTCTACAGGTGAAATCTGTCTCATCACTTTAAATGGTCGTTGCCAAGAATCAGTCAATAAGTGTCTGTCACTAGGTAGTAGAAGAAGAACGTCCTGTCCAGGTGTCAACGTTATTGTCCTGTTACCTTTGTCAGCATATTGTCTATAAGTAGCACCAGATAATTTTAGTGCATCCTTTGCAATTATACAAGATTTGATGATTCTTTCACGCAATGATGTAACGTATACGTATGATGATATGGGTTTCAGTACTGGAGTGGAGTCAGTTAACATTTGGTGATAAATAGTCAATGGGCCACGTGGTTTGGCACCATAGATAAGTTCAAAAGGAGAGAAACCTGTACTAGAATGTGGTACTTCGCGATAAGCAAAAAGAATAGCAGGTAAATATACGTCCCAGTTCTTGGGATGCTCTTGAGTGACTTTAGCAAGCATGTGCTTTAAATCGCCGTTAAATTTTTCTATTATCGCGCTCGAGTGAGGATGATACGGGGAATTGAAACATTGCTTCACTCCCAACATTTTGGTGAAAGCTTGGGTAGATGCGGCGATAAACTGAGTGCCCCTATCTGATTGGATAGTGTCTGGAAATCCTATCCGAGAAAATATATGGAAGAAAACTTCCATTATATCATTGGCAGTTATGTTCTTTAGCGGAATCGCTTCCGGCCAGCGGCTACATTGATCAATGACAGTTAGAATATATTTATTCCCTCTAGTTGTTGTCTGATTAAGAGGGCCCACTATGTCGACAGATATTTTCTCAAAAGGTCGACTGGCTAAGTCAGTAACTTGTAACTTTGCCTGTGGGTGTTTACCTTTCTTTACCAGTTTTTGGCAGATGTCACAACTTCTGCAATATTGTTTAATGTCATCGCAAAATTTGGGCCAATGAAACTGTGTTAATAATCTCGATCTGGTCTTAGCGTATGCCATATGCCCTGCAAGAGGTATATCATGGGCAAGATGTAAGGCTTGCTTACGATAATTAGTTGGCAAAACAGTTTGCTCTGTTGTGCTGTCACCTCTGGTATAATACCTAGTGAGGATACAATTTTTCAAAGCAAAATGCCATTTTGCATTCTTGGTTACCTTTGGCTTTTGGCCGATCAGATTAAAATATTTCGACAATGAAGGATCCGCCTTTTGAGCTGTTACAAACGTTTCCTTCATGGTTTTAGAAGGTAGTGATACTGGGCTGAGCATTTGTATAGCCTCAGTTTGGTTACTTTCATCTTGCACTCTAGCAGTAGCTCTGGTTACTGCGTTCACACATTCAATGATATCAGATGGTGATGAAAGAGTGTTATCAATGATGTCATGAGATCTTAGTGCTACATTAGCTACCATACATTCGTTAGGTGGTGTAACATTATCAATGATGACATTTGATGGTGATGTTATGATATCATCAATGTAAAGAGATGTTATGTCATGAGGCATATCATTCACCTCTGGTAAATTTCCGATTATAATATCGCACACTGGATTTGTTAGTGCTGCGCATTTTACTTTACCAGTGAGGAAAGGTGTTTGAATATATGCCCATGCTAGTGGGTACTTTTCAATATTTCCAGAGAATGTTCTGCATGTTACGTGCCTGCCTGTATAGTCTGTAGGCATTATGAACGTTCTCTTTAGACCAATAAGTGAGCTTCCCGTGTCCCGAAGGACTGTAGCAAACTTGCCATTCACGTATCCTTGATGGGTGTTTATTCTGCCTTTCGAATCTACTACCAAATTATCTTCTTCATTGGCAATAGGAATGGAGTGGTCGCATGTTAAAATGCCTTCTTCATAAAAGGTATTACAAACAGTACATTTATTTGCGTTAAATACATCAAAAGCCTGTGCTGAGTTCACAGGATGTTTCTCTGATTGTTCTTCATCTGACGATGAACTGTCAAACAAGGCGGCATTTGCTTTGTTGGTCATTTGCCTACCTTTACAATCATGGCGATAATGTCCGTACGCCTTACAGAGGAAACATTTACGCAAATTTCTGAAGGATCTACGCTCCTTATCTTGTCTGTTTACCATGTTTTGTAGATAAGTATGATATGCGGGGTTCTTGTCACACATCTCACCTTCATGGTGTGAAAATTTACAATATCTACAGTGATTATACTTCTCAGATGTAGGCTTATGAGGTTTCTGCCTACTATAGGGTTTGTCATAGTTAGCCGATGCTACAAAATTTATGTCAGTAGCTTCACTGGCGAAACAATGTTTGTTGGCTGTGTAATAAGCCGAACCACGTCTCTCAATCTCATCTACACTAGTGCATTCATTCTCTTGCAAAAATTTTAAAAATGCTGATGGAATGGATGAAATGACTTTATCTCTGATGATCAGATCTTCTAATCTTTGATAGTTTTTATCAATTTTAGCTGCTGAAGTCCATTTGGAAAATATATCTCGGACTAAGCAGAGGTAGTCAGAGAACGTTTGAGTCGGTTTTGGGCTCAACTTGCTGAATTGTTCTCTGTAACCTGCCTCATCTAACATAAAATGTGCCATAATCTTTGATTTTAGATAATGGTAATCTTTTCTGAGGTCTTTGGGGATAGTCTCAATGACTTTAAGAGGCTCCCCTGATAAACTCCTCATATAAATAATATTCCATTCAGACAGTGGAACCTGGTAATGGTCCATTAATGTCTCAAAATTTTGGGTAAAGGCTGCAATGCAGTCACCCGAGGTATAATTACGTACTATACCTTGGTATTTCTTGTACTGGTTTTCTTTCTCCAGTCTCTCAGATTTCTTAGACTCTTTGTTAATGGCAGTCTCAGTATCAAGTTGTTTGATTTTAAGTTGCAATTCCAGCTCTTCTCGTTTACTCTGAGCTGCTATTTCAGCTTTCTTCAGCTCACTATCTATCTCAGCTTTCTTTAATTCCGTCTCTGCTTGCTTGGCAGCCCTTTCAATCTCTGCCTGCTTTAATGCTGTTTCTGCCTCTAATTGCTTGACAGCCCTTTCAGCTGCTCTTTCTTCACGCTCGTGGTATTCAGAGTATTTCTTCTCACTCCACTTCGTTAACTCATCACCTGTTAACTTTAACTTCAACCCCATATCGATGAAATCATTTAATGACGACATGATGGAAAATGCCAATGAAATACCAGCCACACAATTTGTTACAAGTGGTTAGTAAAGTAAAGAATTTACAATTATGTTCTATTGACAATACGTGCCTAAATTTGCATCCAAAAGTATATGAAAAGAAAAATATACTCAAGTGCAACGGATGCGGCGAAGAACGGTTGGAAATCGGGCTAAGAACTGTAGGGTCGCTACTTCAAACACAAATGACCTCTACGGGCAAGGGTTTCAGATGGTACAGAAAACCTGCTTTGTTTTTGGAGGAAATAAATTAGCGTCTATTTGATGTGGTGTGCCTGCTTGTCACTAAGTTTTGATTAGGTTTGTATGGCGTTGAGTGTAATTGTAGGTCGTAATTTTGTCAGTCAATAATTTTTTTTTTTCAAAACACAAGTCACTTTCTTTCCAAAACTTTCTGCTTTCCACAATTCACTTTACAAAGACACTCTAAATATATCTCAACACGCTACAACATTGATGACACATCACTTACATCAAGATGACATTCAGTAAGGACATAGACATCAAGTTTACAAGATGGCGACAAGGTCACAATGGCGACAAGTTTACAATGTCGACAAGGTCAAAACGGTGACAAGTTTCACAATCACAAATGTTTTACACGTTTACAAGATCAAACAATATGTATGCACTGTACAATCACATTTAGTCTCCATGTTTAAATAATGTAATAATATCTATCAAAATGAGCCTTCAACGATCACATTTACATGTACAATAAAGTTGGACAAAAATTCTAAGTTCACAACTCTAAGTTTAAATGTTAAATTATCTAAACTTCGTTCATTTCAAAGCCGGACGAATAACCCCACGTCCACACATGTCAGGGTCTTAAACCTGGCTCGTTTTTCCTAACACATGTGAGACAGTACAAGTACAACGTGATTTGACTTGAGACTCAACGACACAACGTTCAATGGATTTATTTACAAATCATATACGATACGATGATCATTACAAGATATAAGTTATACTTCAATACACTTACATACACAATACAGCTCACAGGCTATCTCTCAAGATGAACAGACACTCGACTTTCGGGCACAGAAACCACACAACGCCTTTCTCTCATCATACGTCCTGTCGAGTCCACGTCCCAGAGCTGTCTGTCTATAGCTCGCAATGTGCCTCCCCACCTGAAGTGGCTTCACGAGGCATGCGTGCGTCTTGCTTCGTCCTTGCCTGACCGCTGGCCGTCTCGTCAGCCAGCAACCTCGCAGGCAGGTACCTACTACTCGCATGGCGGGCGTAACGAAGTTACGGCATCCCGGCTGGGGAACTAAGTCGCCTGGCGGGCGTAACGATGTCACTGCATCACTGCACTACTCTAGACTCTGACAGTTGTCTAATTTTTTGTCTAAAGCTACCGTTGATTTCCAACTCTCACATCCATATGTTAGCACTGGAATCACACAATAGTTGAAGATTTTTAGTTTTGTATGTTTGCTGAGTGTCTTTGACTTCCAGATGTTTGACAGTTTATTGAAGACACCAGATGCCAGTGCGATTCTAGATGATATTTCTGGTGTTGACACCCCTGTAGATGTCATTTTGCTTCCTAGGTATGTGAAGCTGTTGACTTTTTCAAGAACATGGTTGTTTAATTTGGTGTCATCTGAATTGTTGGTAAGATCAATAGTTTTTGTTTTTGCAGTGTTAATTTGGAGACCAATTTGTCCAGAAACATTTTGGAGATGGTTTATTTTCTCTTGGGCATCTGGGTGTGTGGAACTCAAAAGAACCATGTCGTCGGCAAAGTCCAGGTCTTCTAGAATTTTGTCAAACCAATGGATACTCCAATGGGAAATATTAAATAAATCAGCCAACCAGGGTGCACAACGAACTATCCTAAAATGAAGATGGTGGGACGTAGGAAGTAGATGACGGAAGATTCATGAAAAAAAAAAGAAATAACAAAATTAACCATGAAAAATATAAAGATATTCACAGGAAAATTAGGAAACTCATCATCATTGGCACCTTTCCGTCTTGACAGACGATAGTTTGTGCTTTTAAAAAGGCATAATAACTTTTACCTGTGGCGGTAGCGAATGTGACTGATAAGGCCAATTTGCGTTGTAAATGTCCGTTCACAATGGTTGCATGTGAACACGTGGTCATTTCCACCATCATGCACCATCATACGTCACGCGCGGTGTGTGACTTATCTGCAATAATTTTCTTCTTTGTCTTTATTCCATTTCTGATGTTTGCTCTCCATGCAACAGTGGCCACTTGCTCCCAAATGTGCATTATCAATGCCTGTATCAATCATGTCCCGCTTACACACATCTTTGTATCGTAGTAGAGGCCGACCCTGAGATCTCTTACCCATCTGTAATTCACCAAAAAAGATGTCCTTTGGTATTCTACCATCATCCATCCTCCTAAGATGTCCTATCTATCTAAGTCTACGAAGACTGAGCATGTAATAAACCGTTACACAACCTGATCTTTCCAATATTTCAGTATTTGTGATTTTGTCTTGCCACTTAATACCAAGAATTCTTCACAGACACCGCATATGAAAGCTGTTTGAACGTTTCTCTTGGTGTGAGTAAGTTGTCCAGGTTTTGCTGCCATAAAGAAGAGTACTAAGACACAGGCTTGATAGACAAGGACTTTTGTTTTGGCAGTAAGCTTTCTGTTCTCTTAGACTCTTTTTCTTAACCTGTTCATTGTTTTTGCTGCCTTACCAATCCGGATGTTGATTAACTGATCTAGGGATAATTTGCTATTTACCACTGATCCTAGATATGTTAAATGATCTACCATCTCTAGTTCGGCGTCGTCAATAAAGATTGATGGTACCCCATGTGCACTTTGTGACATAATCTGTGTCTAATTTTTGCTAAAAATTTCAGAACAAGCATTGGAGAATGCAGATAGTAGACACTGCAATTATTCCTCAGAGTGGGTCGTAACTGCAGCATCAGCTGCAAAAAGCAACTCTCTGATCAGTACCCTCCTAATTTTGGTCTTCGCCTTCGATCTCTGAGCATTGTAGAGGCCGCCATCTGAGCGTGAGTGAATGTATATACCACCATCCTGATCACAAAAGGCATATTTCAGTAGAAGTGAAAAGTATATTCCAAAGAGGGTGGGAGCTAGTGCACAACCTTGCTTAACTCCACTTTCTATTTCAAACTCTTCAGAAGTTGCACCATCAAACTTGATTATACCCTTAATGCCTGTGTGGAACGATTCCACAATGGACAGAAGTATTGGTGGGCAGCCAATCTTCTTTAGTGCCTTGAACAGACCCTCACGACTGACCGCGCTCAAAGTAATACCGGTTTGTCTTCTGTGTGTAAGTGTTTCGTGCTCATCATCATCATGATGAAGTGCCATGCCGGGTGACGTAGGCACTCATGGTTCTCCACAGATCTGTGTTCTGGATCAACTCTGTTGCTGATATTCCTCCATCGTCTCAATCCATCCAGAATCATTTCTCTTGGTCTGCCTCTCTTCCCCTCGATTTTCCAGTTGTCACGCTGTTCTTGCCTTTCTGCTCATCACATGACCAAAGAAAGCTGTTTGTCTCTTTGTTTTTATGATCTAGTTTCATTAGGCTCTTTCAGGTAATTGTTGTTAGTTACTCCGACATTCCAAGGGATTCGCAACATTCTTCTTAGGAACCACATCTCTGTTGCTTCTAAGTTCTTCTTAATTTGTTTATTCGCGTTCCATGATTCACTGCGTACTACAAAACTGGCTCTACATAACAGTTTAGCACTATTTCTTTACA
Source organism: Cepaea hortensis (assembly GCA_963921405.1). Taxonomy (NCBI): domain Eukaryota; kingdom Metazoa; phylum Mollusca; class Gastropoda; order Stylommatophora; family Helicidae; genus Cepaea; species Cepaea hortensis. The sequence goes on along the minus strand of OY992876.1, from coordinate 485,485,744 downwards.
TTCATTGATAGCGACTTATTGTATAAGATACTCTTCATTTTCTGAAATGCGGCTTTTGCCTGCCCTATTCTGCTCTTATTCTCTGTTGTGCATCTTCTATCTGATGTTATAAATGCTTCTAGGTATTTAAAATTATTCACTTGCATAAGAATTTCCCCTTCTATGTCACATTTTGGTGTCACCATTTTCTTTGACATCATCATTTTCTTTGATGTCACTAAACTATTGTTACTGTTTTCTTGATAGAGATTTCTTTCTGTGCATTCTCTGTTACTACAATCTCCAACAATTGTTGTAGGTCTGTTGCATTTTCTGTCATTAATACTGTGTCATCTACATAGCGCAGTCTAAATATTGAGCACAACCCACTACTGGCAACGCTGATCGTATTCTGGTATGAACCTAAGGCCTATACACGTCAATATGGAAGCTTCGCTCTCGTTTGAGCTCGTCAGTAGTGCATATCCCTGACCGGATCTGGAAACAAGCCCCGGATCACTGGCGCGTGAAGCGTGTGTGTAACCACGAGGCACACGTTGGACACAGCCAAATTATCATAACAGAACATTACAACGTCACCCATCGTAGGCTATGCTCAATTTCAAATCCCGAAACAACCAAATAAATAAATCTATACAGTCATCCCAGCATTTGTTGGGTTTTCGTGATATCTTGGTAAGTTTACGTTCAGATATTAGACGTAGACAGTGAAATTTTTTTTTGACATGTTATGAGAAGAAATGAACTGGAGAACTTAGTGACAGCTGGCAAGATCGAAGGGAACAGACCAGAAGGAAGACCGAGAGAAAAATATCTGGATGGCTTGGCCACATGGCATGGACGAGACAGGAACACTGAGCTGATCCACGACTCCGATGATCGAGTGAAATGGCGAGTCATGACCGCCCACGCTTTCCGGCATGGCACATGATTGATTGATTGAGTTTCAGATTGCCCTATTTAGTTATTGGGATGAAGATTGTTCTCTTCCAATCTGTTCGCCATATTTCCGGGAACGGGAACGGGAACTTTTATAACTACTAATATGAATTAAATGAGACGCTTCCCACCAGGGACTTGGCGAAGCCGGGCCGGGTCGTTTTTTCTGGGAACGGGAGCAGGGGTCGAATATTTCCGGGAATGGGAACGAGAGCTTATATGACTACTAATATGAATTAGATGAGACGCTCCCCACCAGGGACTGGGCGAAGCCGGGCCGCGTTATCTTTTTTGGGAACGGGTGCAGGGCTGAATATGAATTTAATGAAACGCTCCCCGCCAGGGGCTGGACGAAGCCGCGGCGGGTCGTCTTTTTTGGGAACGGGAGCAGGGGCCGAATATGAATTAAATGAGAAGCTCCCCGCCAGGGGATGGGCGAAGCCGGGCCGGGTCGTCTTTTTTGGGAACGGGAACGGGAGCAAGGGCCGAATATGAATTAAATGAGATGCTCTCCGCCAGGAGCTGGGCGAAGCCGGGCCGGGTCAGCTAGTGTATATAGATATTTATACTGGAGGTGAAGATCGTCATAGGGGAGTGGCAATTATATTGGACCAGAAAACATCAAAATCTGTTCAAGGATATTGGGCCGTGTCGGACAGAGTTCTACTAGTTAAATTAAGTGGCAGACCTTTTAGCATAAATATTATTCAAGTATATGCCCCAACAGGAGAATCCAGTGAAGATAGTGTAGAAGAATTTTATAATGACATAGAGTCTGCATTAAAGAAATGTTAACATTCAGAAATAAACATCATAATAGGGGACTTCAATGCAAAAGTAGGAAATCAAGGGGATAGATACACAGTAGGAAACTATGGTTTAGGAGAGAGAAATGAAAAAGGATACAGACTCGTAGAGTGGGCAAAAGAACAGGAAATGATTGTAGGAAACACCTGGTTTAAGCAACACCCTAGAAGATTATGGACATGGAGGAGTCCTGATCGCAGGATTAGAAACCAGATTGACTACATTCTCATTAGCAGAAGATTTATAAACGCGCTAACAGTAGCAAAAACAGTTCCCAGTGCTGATTGTTATAGTGACCACAGATTACTCACAGGAACATTGAGGATAAAGTTGAAGAAAGTCAAGTATATAACAGGAAACACTAAATATGATTTGTGTATATTGAGTAATGACAAGGAAATACAAAACAAATTCAACATAGAAGTACAGAACAGATTTGAAATATTGTCTGATCTAGAAATCCTATTCCAGGATGTGAATGATCAATGGGAAACGTTGAAGAATTCAATCAATGTGGCTGCAGAAACAACTATTCCAAAATTAAAGAAGGTGGGTCGTAAGAAATGGATGAATGAAGAAATTTTACACCTCATGGAAACAAGAAGACTCAACAAAAATGATTCTGTCAAATATGAAGAAATTTACAGACAAGTCAGAATATTATGTAAGGAGGCAAAAGAAGCATGGCTTGAGGAAAAGTGCTTAGAAATTGAAAACCAACACAACAGTCAAAATACCAAATTAGTGCACAAAAGAATTCAGGAACTTACTAATAACAGAACAAGTACATCAACAGGGTGTCTAAAAACTAAAGATGGCAAAATCATAATAGAAAAAGACCAGATTCTACATGTACGGACAGATTATGTGAAACACCTTTATGATGATAACAGAGACGAACAGTATGATATTAGATTTAATAATGAAGGACCGCAAATTTTGGAGATGGAGGTTCGAAATGTTCTTAAGCATATGAAAGCTGACAAGGCTCCCGGTGCAGATAACATCACAACAGAAATGATTAAAGCTTTAGAAGAATTTGGACTAGAGCAAGTCACCAGACTGCTGAACACATTATATGATACTGGAGATATACCTTCTGAGTTATGTAACTCTGTATTTATTGCAATCCCAAAGAAATCAGGAACCTTGGAATCTGATCAACATAGAACAATTAGTATAATGAGTCACATCACAAAGATTCAACCTGAAATAGGGGAAGAACAATGTGGATTTGTAGAAGGAAAGGGTACAGTAAATGCTGTGTATATGCTGCGAACCGTTATTTAACGTGCTATAGAAGTAAACAAGGATATACATCTTTGCTTTATTGACTACACAAAGGCTTTTGATAGAGTTAGACATGTCAACATGGTGGATATGCTTGCAGATCTACAAATTGATGGGAAAGACATTAGACTTATAAAAAACATATATTGGAACCAACAAGCTGCAATAAGGATTGTTAATGAAGTGGGACAGTATCAGCCAATTAAGAGAAGTGTTAGGCAGGGATGTATGATGTCTCCAGATCTTTTTTCCCTATACAGTGAAAATATTTTCAGAAATGTAGAGGATATAAATGGAATCAGCATTGGAGGACGAAACATCAATAACATTAGATATGCAGATGATACAGTATTAATTGCAGACAATGCGCAGGACCTGCAACAATTAGTAAATGCGGTTGTTGTACACAGTGAGCAACTGGGGTTAGAATTAAATTGTAAAAAGACTCAGGTTATGGTCGTCACTAGGAAGAAAGAAGTGCCACAATGTAATATACAAGTAAATGGAAATATTCTTCAACAAGTGAATCGGTACAATTATCTTGGAACAGTCGTAACATCTGATGGGAGATGCCTTGAAGAGATTAGAACAAGAATCGCCATGGCGAAAGTAGCCTTTAGCAAGATGAAAAACATTCTGACGAATAAAAAGATGTCAATTGAAACGAGACAAAGAGTGTTGAGGGGATACATAGAGCCTGTTCTTTTGTATGGATGTGAAACTTGGACAATCAGCAGTCAAGCTGAAAAACATCTGATGGCTGCAGAAATGTGGTTTCTGAGGAAAATGCAAAGAATACCATGGACAGACAGAAAAACCAATGACCAAGTACTACAGGAGACAAATAAACATTGTAAACTGATTAGAGAAATTAGACGTAGACAGTCAAAATTTTTTGGATATGTTATGAGAAGAAATGAATTGGAAAACTTGGTGACAACTGGCAAGATCGAAGGGAACAGATCAAGAGGAAGACCGAGAGGAAAATACCTGGATGGCGTGGCCACATGGCATGGACGAGGACAGGAACACTGAGCTGATCCACGACACTGGTGATCGAGTGAAATGGCGAGTCATTCATGACTGCCCACGCTTTCCGGCATGGCACATGATTATATATATATATATATATATATATATATATATATATATATATATATATATATATAAATATAAATATATATATATATATATATATATATATATATATATATATATATATATATATATATATATATATATATATATATATATATATATATATATATATATATAAGACAATGAGTGTATGGATGTATGTCGTTTCTGCGTTCGCGAACGGTCCATCCGACTGAGATGACATTTTCTACATGTGTTCTTCTCATTCCATGGCAGGCAACCGTCATAGTTTGTTAGTTTACAAACAGTTATTTACGTAATAAAGTTTAATTTTTTAATTACATTATAATTAATATATAGCATGGGGACTTAAGTAAAGAAAAGTTATATCAAGGGACATAACGTTTAGTAGCATTGCTATATTTTAAGTTAAGTCCCCTTGCTATATGTACGTCGAAGATAGATAGATAGATAGATAGATAGATAGATAGATAGATACTAGCTGACCCGGCCCGGCTTCACCCAGTCCCATGCGGGGATCTATCTATCTATCTATCTATCTATCTATCTATCTATCTATCTATCTATCTATCTATCCCTGATAACTTCAGCCATAAAGATGATAGGGGTTTGTTCCTCCATCTTGTGCAAAGAGCTTTCGTTGTCAGTAACTACAGACAATGTTGTCTGCACCAAAATCAGAGTTCATACTCTGGCTCGTAACAATTCCCTGTGTGTTCTGTGTCACCGAACTGGTATCCACCGAGATCACATCTGGAAATTGTTCCTTGTCTTGAATATTCTCTATGGCAGTGCTTTCCTGGGCTAAGTCCAGTCGACGTAAAGCCTGTGGTGGGCTTTTGTCAAAGCAATCCATCTCATTAGGTAAATCATTTGAACTGATATCTAGTAATTGCTCTTGAGCTGCAGCCTCAAAGATCACAAGGAGTTCTGGATAGTACTTCTCCCCTCTCTCAGTCAAATTTAATCCCACTTCTTGATCCTCTGAGCAGAAGGGAATATGAGAGTCGCCTTTGCCTGCGACCTCGTTTCCTCCTTCACTCCTCATAGAAGTCAAGTGGTTTTCCTGAGGGTCCTGTAACTGTCGAACCAGTTAAATCAATATTGCTGTGGTGAAAACAGTTTTCACATTTGTGACTGTTTGAAGTAGCTTTCGTACGTTTCTTCTCCCCCTTTTCCGTTTAGGAATGGGCAGACTGACAAGCTGTAATTCCCGGTCTACTACCACCGATTCCTCGGTGGTTGGCATATGTATCACTTCATTACTTACTGGTTGAGCGTCCATATCTCCTACCTTATTTTCAGATAGACTGATTAGCTTCTCCGCATTCACAGCTTCTGTATGCTTTTTTCTTCATCTCTGCTTCTTCAGTTTCGCTATGCTCTTTTTGTCTACAAAGAGTTCATCAATTCTTTTAGTCATCTTTTCTTCTTCTTGGCCCCACCATTCTATCTCGGCTGTGATATAGGTTTCTAGCTACTCCCCTTTTGAACCTTCTGTTATGACGGTTTCTGAGAATCTGATGCGGTCCTGCATGTCATTTTCGAGATCCTGGGAACGTGAGTCCATAATTGTCAATAGCTATATTCAGGTACGAGACTACGTCTATATCAAACCCAGAGCTAAGCTACAAAGGACAAGAGTAAACCACTGACAGTCTAAACTAAACAATGTGTAGAGTTTTGCTGGAGTTTCAGTCCAAGTCGACAAGCCAGGCCGAGCATACCTCCTGGTGACAAGTGTAGACAGCTGGAGCTAGAAGGAGCAGAACCAGATAACTCTAATGTTATGTTGTCGTAGTTACAGACCACCAACAGTATACCAACCTAAGACCACACGTTGTCCTGTGATTCTACATTGCGTGTTATCCAATGGTTGAATATTAACTATACTCCAGATCTTGGATTTATTTCTATGTTAAGTGTCAGTGAATGTCCATTTTACTTAAGTACAGTAAACATATCTTGTCAACACATTTTGTTTTGCGCTTGCTCACCTTAACACAAGCATAGTCCATACACACCACTTCCGGTATTTCCCAACTGGATTTTGCATGTGGATTAGCTTTCCCTATTAAGAGTCTCCCTCGCCGTCAGGCGAACTCACTTCGACTTCAGAGGTAGTTGTAATTTACGTCTCCAAGTCAAAGAATATAGGTCAATATTTTAGTCCAATTGTCCGGTGTAAGGGTTAAACCCTTACCTTGGCATCAGCACACCGGATGTTTAAAAACACGCTTTCCTATATATTCGGCCATGCTGACCTACTTGTTAACATATAAACTGCCAGGATATCCCTGGTTGTGGAGCCACCAAATTCTCTTTAGCCCAACAGTGAGAAAGAATTTTAGACATAGGTTCACATTTTGGGATGTCCTTGTTGCATCTAATTGTTACCTTTGAAGTTATTTTATTCAAATGGTTATTTGAAACACCACAAGAAAAATATAAAGAAAGAAAATGTTACAAATGGCGATAGTATCAATGCTTCTTTTGTTCACAATGGTGATCTGAAATAGCCGCTTCTTTTGTTCACAATGGTGATCTGAAATAGCCATACAGCAAAACTTGTTCTAAATAGCATTTCAACACTCCTTTTCTTACATTCAGTGATAATGACTTATTGCACAAGATACTCTTCATTTTCTGAAATGCGGCTTTTGCCTGCCCTATTCTGCTCTTAATCTCTCTTGTACATCTTCCATATGATGTATTAAATACCCTTAGGTACTTAAAACTATCCACTTGTTTAAGAATTGTCCCTTCTATTTCTATGTCGCATTTTGGTGTTATCATTTTCTTTGATATCACCATTGTTACTGTTTTCTTGATATTCAAGGAGGACAGATGCATACATGCTCAATGTTACTAAGAGTGTCCAATACTAAAAAATTACGAACAGCTGTGTTCTTTTGTAAGCTATAATGGCTGTTCTTGTCTGTCAAAACATAACATCCGATTTTGTGAAAAGTTCTCCAAAAAAAATTGATTCACTGTTGTCACATTGTGAAACATTCAAAAAATTTAAAAAAAAACTATTTTTCAACAAGTTTAATTATCACTTTTATTCTTATCATTCAATCTGATCAGAGACCAACTAACTAACCAGTGTTGAATAAAAAAAGGAGCACAACAACCATAAACATCACATCAGTGAAAGTAAAGTAAAGGACCACCATGAGCTGTACTGGGTATATGTTACCATTCCATATTTTTAGACCAATTGACATTTGATGGCTGATATTTTGATCTGTTAAGGCACACAATGATAAATTTGGAGTATTTTAGAGCTAAAGTTTGAATTAAACAAATTAAAATTAATATATTTCTAAAGTTTAAACACAGAAGCCACAAACAATATGTTGTCCAATTTATTGCCTGTCATATTTCACTGCATCTCATCAGGTGCATACTGCAGAGTTACAAGTCATATGAAGTGAATAAATGAATTATACAAGGACTGAAATACTTACAACACACAGTCACTGACAATGAATGTGGAGCACCAGGTTTCCCCATGGTAATTGCAAATTTAAAATGAAGTCTTTCTGTTTGCACAAACCTGGCTTGAACCGTCTAATTACTAATGCCTTGATGTATTTGAGCAATTATTTATTGTTCATCAAATACAATATACAAGATGTCTTCTGTTTTTTAACTTAATGATGGCTATTAAACAAATGTCTCAATATTGTTGGTCTAAGCATTTCATGATCTGTCGACAGCACAGAGATTCCTGAAGACTGATTAAATCTGTTTTCCACTGGTATATATTTGGTTACTTGATTTGCTAACTGTCTTTCCGTTCTACCTAAGCTTGTTGCTAGGCACTCACACTGAAATTGATAAATGCAGTTAGATTTGGTGTACAGAAACAATCATTCTTTCACAGACGAGAGTAGTATCACAGTGGTTTTATATTTGATCATTGGTTCAGCAGCAAAGAATGTTCGCTTTAGACTGTATAATGTATTCACTTCATTAGTGTCCCCTCGAAAGGTTAGTTGAAAAAATACTTGAAGTTTGCGGACCAGAGATTCTGAGGAAGTAGGTTCGGGTGGCTGGTAATGATGCTTAATGAAGTCATCTGAACAGACAAAAGATTGTAGATTACGGTTAAGAGCTTCCAGTCTTCTTATATGTGTCATAGTGGCAAATCATTCTAGCTCTATTAAACAAGGTCCATACCAGACCACACTTATACTGAATTGGTGCAAAGCTATTTAAAGCCTGGTATTGGCCCATCCATGTTCCCTTTCAATAGACAGATTTTTGGATGGTGCCATCCTGTCAATGTTGAATTAGTATGTCTAAGAATGATAAGGTGCCATTATACTCATGGTCAACAGACAAAGAACTGTTCTTGTAGACTTGGTTCATGATGGAGTGGAATGATTCAGCCTGTTGTCTGGTCTCTGGGATGAATAATATGTCATCCACATACTAGTGGTATAGAACTAGGTCCTTAATATATTTGAGGCTCTTTGTTTTTCTGAGTGCACCATGAGGACGTCTGCTAGAATGGGGCCTAGAGGACACTTCATGGCCACTCTGTCAATTTGGTGGTCCAATTTTCTAAAGAAAAATGAATTTAATATTAGATGTGCACAGCAGTAGTAATTTCTTGAAGTGGATGTTGGTAGACCTAACTTTTGATTCTTTTATTTTATGCAATCACAGATGATTATCACTGTTTATTCCATGGGAACGTGTGACAATAGAGGCAATATCCATTGACGCCACGTGCTTTAGTTTAAGATTAATAGTATCCAGCAGTTTGACCAGTTCAAATGAATCTTTTAAATATTAAGGGGTTGAATGACAGTCACATTGGTTTAGCCCAGGGGTGGGCAAACTTTTTGTGCCTAGGGCCACATTGACAAATGTAAAGCCACAAATGGAAGGCCACATATACATTATGTCCACTTTGTTTAAAGCAACCTATCACAATAAGTAACTTTGAATGATTTATAGGTTATTAAACAGTATAAATAACTAATTATTGCAATTTTATTTTACTTATACATTATATTTACAATATGGGCACAGATTTTTACCAATTTGTAAAACAAGATTTTACAATTTTTTTATTATAATAAATTAAAAAAAAAAATTATCTATCAATGGCTTTAATTTAGACGCAAACCGACAACATTGTCACTACAATTGTTGATTTCTAATGAGATGTATGAAATTTCCTGCAATTTTTGACAATATTCTTGAAATCTTTTTCAAGATTACTTGTTCAAATTCACATGACAGCAAGCAAGGTGCAGTCTGACAATAAAGATCAATTCTTAGAATTGTTGATCTTAAAGCAAGAAAATGCTTGTTTGCAAATGTATGTTGATCCAAACAATGATTAAAGTTTAGCTGAAAAGTTTTTCAAGTTGGGAAATGATTCTTCCAATAAAGATCGATAGAAATCCATAAAACTATCTGACTTGAATTTCTCTTTCAGATCATGATTTGCTTGTAAGTCAAGCAGCTCCAACTGTATGTCCTCTGTGGCTGTATCAGTTTCTGCACTAAAAGGGGAACTGAGAATATTGATCTGTGGCTCTTATTTCTTCAAATCTTGGAATCTCTATACAAATTCTTCAGTCAATGCATCTAATTGGGCTTTGTACTTTTCAGTCATTTCACCAGAAATGGTTTCTTGTTTCAGCAAGGGGAAGTGACAAAACCCCTTTTCACTTGCTTGTCTGGAGAACAGTGAAAGCTTTGCCTGAAATGATTTTACATGCACATACAATTCATGTGCAAACACACCATTGCCCTGAAGTTTGACATTCAGTTCATTTAACTTTTCCATAATTTCAATGGCAAACATAAAGTCTGTACCACTCTTTATTGACATGATTCTCGTTGAATAATCATATTGTCAACACTCCAACACCAACTGTTAACCTGTGTTCAGAGACAGTGGAAAGAACGCAGGCAATGAATTATCTGGGGATACGTTTTGATCGAAGCCTTGCTTATAATGAGCACATAGATCAGGTGTGGCTGCGATGCGGGTGATGGCGGCAGCAAACTGTGAGCAGCGCCATCTACGTCTTCTATACGAGGGGCTGGTCATGTCTGTTTTTGAGTATGCAATGGCAATCCTGACTCTCAGCTGTAAGCAGATAGAAAGGATGGAAAGGATACAGAATGAAGCTATGCGCATTATTCTTGGATGTACAAGAGATACAGCATGCAGGGCAATGCGCTACCTTCTCGATTTTCCAACCATTGAAGACAGAATACAAATTTGCAGGACACGCGCCTACCTCAGAGTTAACGCAAACACACAACATCCACTGCATAGTGAAATTATGAAGGTGAAGGGCAGCAGGTTAAAAAGAGGACGGTCATGGATGGGTCAAGCCGAAGACATTCTTCAACAGGTGTGTTCACTTGAGGACTTAGAACCTGGCGAAGAGTGGTTACAAGTGCCAACAGATTTCTGTACGTCCTTTTCAGTTTGCATCCAACTAGACAGAAAATGCAGACAAGAAAATCTGGCTGCTATGGAGGCGGAAGTACAAACGTTGATTTTTGAGAATTCGCTAGATGGTGATGCTGTCATTTACACAGATGGGTCGGTCGTCCGACATGTGAGAAGCTCATGGGCCTTTACGACTCAGGCCGGAGGTAGAATTGTGAAGGACTTTTGCTTTTGCTGAAACCACAAGTAGCCTGACTATGGAAGTCATGGCAGTAAGTAAAGCAATAACATGGCTAGAGACACAGACATTCACTAGGGCATGTTTCCTTATCGACTTAATGAGCATGCTCAAGAGGATAGAGATGCGGTGGATCCGAAGAGAATGGTTGCTGGAGCGGTCTCAGCTGGCAAAGATTAGTTTCATCTTTGTGCCAGGGCATGCGGGAGTACAAGGAAATGAGCGGAGCTCGCAGGTAAGGCTAATGTGGAGGGTGGACTCACCATGGACCAGTCTGACATTCTGAACACTACGAGAAGTAAGACTTTTCCGAGAACAAAGTGATGACTGTGAATCTACAACCATGGCCAGACTGCGAGAGCAGCAAATTAAAAGAGTGGTGGCCAAACAAGAACACTATGCAGGAAGCCAAAGAAGATTTATAAACCAACACAGAACTGATGTCGTTAGCCGCTACATGCTGTGGGATTCGCTGAGGTGGGGATCCTATCACTTATGGACTGAATGGTTCGATGTGCAGTGAGGATAATCTGTTGACTAACTAACTAACTATCTTTATTGACAATGTTAGTATTAAAGTCGCATTCAATGCCCTTCACCTCTAGGTGACATCACTATTTCTTCTCTGAGGTCAAACACTTGCCTCAACACCTTGCCGAGACTCAGCCAACGAACATTGGTGTGGTTCAGGACATTGGAATGTTCAGTTTCCAAATCATCAAGTAATGCCTTGAACTGTCTGTGATTAAGTCCTCTTGATCTGATGAGGTTGATGACATTGACAACTGGGTCAATCTCATGCTTGATATTCAAAACAGTTTTACAAAGACTTTCTTGATGGATCACACAGTGAAGTAGTAATAATGTGTGGTCAGGATATTCTGCTTTAAACTTATCACTTATCAACTTTACCAGACCAACATTTCTTCCAGTCAAAGCACGAGCTTCATCAGTTGAACACTTGCCATCTTGTTCGAAAATCAACCCAGTTCTTTCAATACAGTTAGTAACAGCATTGAATATATCATGGCCTGTGGTTGTGTCTTTGAGTGACTCAACACTCAGTAACTCTTCAGTGAGTTTGAAAGAAGTGTTTATTCAACGTATAAATATCAATAATTGGGCAGTATCATGTACATCAGTACTCTCATCCAATACAAGAGAGTACCACAAAAATTGTTTACTTGCATCTTGAAGTTTATGCATCAAATTGTCACTTATCTTGTTAACACGTCTGACCAAAGTTCTCCTTGATAAAGTAATGTTGTCAAATTTGTATTTTTGTTCTGGACACATAACGTTTGCTGCAACTAGCAAACATTTCTTGATGAACTTCCCATCAAAACATGCTTGTTCTGTTTTATAATTCTGTGTGACAGCACAATACTAGCTTCTAGTGCAGCATCTTGAACTGAAGTGAAAACAGTTTGTTGTTTCTCCAAATTTTTTTACCAACACCAAACATTTCCTTTCCCTCTCTTTGGTTGTTAAATTGTATCCAAAATTGGAATGTTTTGTTTGATGTCTTTTTAAATTGTACTCCTTGAAGACAGCCACTGAGTCACGATGCAACAAGCAAACTGATTTGCTACCAACTTTTTTTAAAACAGTACTTAGTTGTCCATTCATCATTTAAAACATGGCATTCATCTTCCATCTTACAATATTTAGTGACACTCATTGTTTTAATAAAATTATATGTTAGAATTTTACAAAACTTTAAAAAGGAAATTAAACAAAACCTACTTTCGGCTGTGTGTGAAAATAAAGTATTTGGAAAACAATGAGTAAACTCAGAATACATTTCAGAAATATATCAAGACTACAACAAGTAAATTAATTTGAACATTGTAAATAATTTATAACAGCAAAAAAAAAAAAACTTAAATTTAATATATTCTTGCAAAACACAACATTTTATTCACAGGAGAAATATCCTGTTTTTCATTACATCATCTTTATTAAATTTTTTTAAATGTCGATAAATATTTCTCTATATTAAAATTAATAAATTCACATTTTAGCATTACATTACAAAGGTCAAGGACTGTTTACAAATAATAGAAAATTAGACAGAAATTTTATCAAAAATGTTAAAACAATCATAACGGTACATGAAATTCTGTAAAATAAAAAAATTTTAAAAAACACTTAAAAACAAAGTAAATATATGTATTTCTAAATTTCCTTAAGGGCCGCATAATATTATTTGCCGGGCCGCATGTGGACCGCAGTTTGCCCACCCCTGGTCTAGCCATTTCTGCAAGCCATTTCATCATCCTGTGTTGGACAGAGTTGAACACAGATTAAATCTGTCTTAGTGGTACCACAGGCCTGTGAAATTTAGGAAGGCCATAAAGTTGGGTGTTTATGATCCCTGTGGTCTGACTAACTATGCAGTCACCTCACTGATGAATTTACTATCTAAAAGTGACTGCATTTCTTTCCTCACTATTGCATCCAATTCCCTGAGGTTGCTGACTAGGATCTAAATAAAATTAGGTTGGATTCAATAAAATGTCTTCTATTTTGTTGGAAGCAGCAAAGATGTGATTCCTGAGATGGTTGTTGTGAATAGTTTGGATTTCCAGAGTAAGTTAACAATGATTGCCTGGAAGAGGCTAATAAAAGTAGAACATTATATACAACTATCAGAAAGGGACGATAGCCTTCTTTAGTATTGTGATGAGAAGAGAAGCATGGGAAAGCATTGTGACGACTGGAAAGATCAGTGGGAAAAGAGACATGGGCAGACCAAGAGAAATGATGCTGGATGGACTGTATGGTGACATTGAGAAATATCAGCAGAGTTGATCCTGAATAGGGACCGAGATCTGAGAAGATACATGAATACCTTTGGTAGTTGGCAGGGCACATGATGATGCAGTCTCATATGTTCTCTTCAGATTACAAGTGTGAGTAAAAGAAGCACTCTAGCTATCAGACTTGTAGGGTTTCTCTCCTGTATGAGTTCTCTTGTGAGTCTTCAGGTGACTAGCTTGAGTAAAAGAAGCACCACAGACATCACACTTGTAAGGTTTTTCTCCTGTATGTGTTCTCTTGTGAGTTTTCAGGTGACCAGCTTGAGTATAAGAAGCACCACAGACATCACACTTGTAGGGTTTCTCTCCTGTATGTGTTCTCTTATGTTTCTTCAGACTCCAAGCTACAGTAAAAGAAGTACCACAATCATCACACTTGTAAGGTTTCTCTCCTGTATGTGTTCTCTCATGTTTTTTCAGACTGCCAGCTTCAGTAAAAGAAGCATGACAGTCATCACACTTGTAAGGTTTCTCTCCTGTATGTGTTCTCTTATGTTTCTTCAGACTGCCAGCTTCAGTAAAAGAAGCACCACAGTCCTCACACATATAAGGTTTTTCTCCTGTATGTATTCTCATGTGACACTTCAGATGACACATGTGAGAAAAAGAAGCACCACAATCATCACACTTGTAAGGTTTCTCTCCTGTATGTGTTCTCTTATGTATCTTCAGATTGCCAGCTTCAGTAAAAGAAGCACCACAGTCATCACACTTGTAAAGTTTCTCTCCTGTATGTGTTCTCTTATGTTTCTTCAGACTGCCAGCTGCAGTAAAAGAAGCACCACAGTTATCACACTTGAAAGGTCTCTCTCCTGTATGTGATCTCTTGTGAGTCTTCAGGTGACTAGCTTGAGTAAAAGAAGCACCACAGACATAACACTTGTAAGGTTTTTCTCCTGTATGTGTTCTCTTATGTTTCTTCAGACTGTTAGCATGAGTAAAAGCACCACCACAAACAACACACTTGTAAGGTTTTTCTCCTGTATGTGATCTCTTATGTTTCTTCAGATAACAATTCTGAGTAAAAGAAGCACTACAGTCATCACACTTGTAATGTTTCTCTCCTGTATGTGTTCTCTTATGTTTCTTCAGATTACAATTCTGAGTAAAAGCAGCACCACAGTCATCACACTTGTAAGGTTTCTCTCCTGTATGTGTTCTCTTATGTTTCTTCAGACTGCCAGCTTCACTAAAAGAAGCACCACAGTCATCACACTTGTAAGGTTTCTCTCCTGTATGTGTTCTCTTATGTATCTTCAGATCACAATTCTGAGTAAAAGAAGCACCACAGTCATCACACTTGTAAGGTTTCTCTCCTGTATGTGTTCTCTTATGTCTCTTCAGACTGCCAGCTTCACTAAAAGAAGCACCACAGTCATCACACTTGTAAGGTTTCTCTCCTGTATGTATTCTCATGTGACACTTCAGATGACAAATGTGAGAAAAAGAAGCACCACAATCATCACACTTGTAAGGTTTCTCTCCTGTATGCATTCTCTTATGTATCTTCAGATTGCCAGCTTCAGTAAAAGAAGCACCAGTCATCACACTTGTAGGGTTTCTCTCCTGTATGTGTTCTCGTATGTTTCTTCAGACTGCCAGCTTCAGTAAAAGAAGCACTACAGTCATCACACTTGTAAGGTTTTTCTCCTGTATGTGTTTTCTTATGTATCTTCAGACTGCCAGTTGTAGTAAAAGAAGCACCAGTTATCACACTTGTAAGATTTCTCTCCTGTATGTGTTTTCTTACGGCGCTTCAGATTACAAGTCTGAGTGAAAGAAGCACCAGTCATCACACTTGTAAGGTTTCTCTTCTGTATGTTTTCTCATGTTCTTTTGGCTCTCTAGATGGTCATCTTGAATCAAAAATCCCATTCATTACATTTGTTTGGCATCCCTTCAGTATGTGTTCTCTTATGTCTGTCTTCACAAACATTTGGACTAGAAACATCAGACAAGTCTCCTGTGTGAGTTCTTTGAGAGCTATAACTGACATAATCACAAATGTCATCAAGAGACTTTGCAAAGCTCTGTGTATGTATCTCTTGTCTTTCCTTATTTTGCTGCTCACAATTCTCAATAGCCAGTGATAGTTTATTGTTTGTATCAATCACAGAAGACACATTTTCTGACATTTCACAATTTTCATGTTTTACTGTTGCCTTACAACTTTCTCAACCATTATTGATTCTGAGTTGCTTTGTTCTGTCATTTCTTGAATGATGCTACCCCCAGCTATGTCTACCTTTTTACTGAAGCTGTGACTCCTGTCCTCACACGGAACATCTGCTAACTCCTGTTTCACAACCTTCATGTCTTTACTGTCAGATGTCCACTTTTGTACATGCTCTTGTATGGTATGGTAAAGACTCCTTGGAAACCAAGAGTGTTTTTCTGAAACACACCAAAGTATAATAATTAATATTCTCATGAATATACCAGGTATTGATTATAAACGGATGTGTATGTGAAATCAAGCAGTCACACATTGCAGCAATAGTTAATCAATTTCAAGTTAATGAAAGATGGAGAAGTAGAATGAATAATGTGCTCATGTATGTGGGTGGCGGGATAGGGGTATCCCCTATCAAAGGAGAGGTAAGGTGCCTCCTTCCCTCCGCTAGCCTACAGGACACCCTTGGGCAAGGTGGAGTACCCGTTTAGCCCCCCGATCAGGGTTACATGAAGCCATACGTGCAGGTGGTGGATGAAGTTGAAGAGCAGCCAACAGATAATTGTAGGTTATGGTCTCCAGCTTCACGACGGTAGGCAGAGGATCTCCTTTCTTGGGAGACAATGGCTACGGTCATCGACCAGTATGGTCACTGCTAGGAAGGAAAGCAATGGCAAACTACCTTCTTTACAGATGCCAAGAATATCGTGTACTGCAGTCTTATCGATAATCAGAGAAACGGCGTAAATGGGTGCTCCATAGGAGTAGCCTCGCCCGGTAGGGGTAGTCATGTGCACCAGGTGACTCCAGACCGTCATCAGGCGACTGAGTGCAAAAGAGTATCAATATTGAAAGTAGGAACTTGGAATGTAAGAACTGTGAGTGGGGATGGGAAATTTGATAACATTAAGAATGAAATGAGATGATTAAATATTAACCTGTTAGGTGTATGTGAGACCAGATGGACAGGAATGGGCATTATGACATCTGCGGAATATAGAATAATCTATTCTGGTGGAGAGAAACAACAGCAAGGAGTAGCAATTATAATGGATACAGAGAGAGCAAAATCGATCAAAGGATATTGGACTGTATCAGACAGAGTGTTACTGGTGAAGTTGAGTGGAAGACCTTTTGATGTCAACGTCATACAAGTTTATGCACCAACAGCTGACAGTCGTGATGACAGCATCGATGAATTTTATAGTGTTTTAGAGAAAGCCTTCAAAATATGCAAGAATTCTGAAGTAACTATCATAATGGGTGACTTGAATGCCAAAGTTGGAAATCAACAGGACGGATGCATAGTAGGCAAGTATGGACTAGGGGAACAGAATGAAAGAGGTTGCAGACTAGTATAGTGGGCAAAAGAACAAGATTTGATTATTGGAAACACCTTCCGGTGTAATGGAGACGCGATGACTCGCTGTCTTGGGGGAGAAGCTGTTCAGTGTTTTTCTGTGGATTCCTTATGGAAATTCCCGTGAAATTCGTGTGGATAGTGTTTTTCCTTTGGATTATGTGATGTTATTTCGTGTTCGTTAATTGGAAGTGTTCAAAAGAAGCCACGGAAGGCAGGTGGTGGATGAAATTATGAGGGCAGCCGACAGATATTTGTTGGTTATGGTCTCGAGTTTCGGGACGGCAAGCTTTCTCTCTTTCGAGAGACACTGATTGCGGTCATCCGGCCAGTATGGTCACTGCCATAGAGGAAAGCAACGGCAAACTACCTCTTTGAAATTGCCTAGTTTATTATGATTCGCTTAAAGACTGATCATCGCAAGACAAGGACAGAGACATTAAAATTAGGAACATGGAACGTTAGGACGCTAAACAACGACGGAAAATTAGAGAACATAACACAAGAAATTCAAAGAAAAAAAATTAATATATTAGGTATGTGCGAAACGAGATGGACAGGAGCAGGCATCAAGATACATAAAGATTTTAAGATTATTTATTCTGGAGGTGAGGATCGGCATGGGGGAGTGGCAATAGTTTTGGACCGGAAAACATCAACGTCTGTTCAGGGATATTGGGCCGTGTCGGACAGAGTACTACTAGTTAAATTGAGTGGCAGACCTTTTAACATAAATATTATTCAAGTATATGCCCCAACAGGAGAGTCCAGTGAAGATAGTGTAGAGGAATTTTATAATGACATAGAGTCTGCCTTAAAAAAATGTAAAAATTCAGAAATAAACATTATAATAGGGGACTTCAATGCAAAAGTAGGAAATCAAGGGGATAGATACACAGTAGGAAACTATGGTTTAGGAGAGAGAAATGAAAGAGGATACAGACTAGTAGAGTGGGCAAAAGAACAGGAAATGATTGTAGGAAACACCTGGTTCAAGCAACACCCTAGAAGATTATGGACCTGGAGGAGTCCTGATAGCAGGATTAGAAACCAGATTGACTACATTCTCATTAGCAGAAGATTTAGAAACGCCCTAACAGTAGCAACAACAGTTCCCAGTGCTGACTGTTATAGTGACCACAGATTACTCACAGGAACAGTGAGGATAAAGTTGAAGAAAGTCAAGTATACAACAGGGAACACTAAATATGATTTGTGTACATTGAGTAATGACAAGGAAATACAAAACAAATTCAACATAGAAGTACAGAACAGATTTGAAATATTGTCTGATCTAGAGATCCTATTCCAGGATGTGGATGATCAATGGGAAATGTTAAAGAATTCAATCAATATGGCTGCAGAAACAACTATTCCAAAATTAAAGAAGGTGGGTCGTAAGAAATGGATGACTGAGGAAATTTTATACTTAATGGAAACAAGAAGACTCAACAAAAATAATCCTGCCAAATATGAAGAAATTCACAGACAAGTCAGAATATTATGTAGGAAGGCAAAAGAATCATGGCTTGAGGAAAAGTGCTTAGAAATTGAAAAACAACACAACAGTCAAAATACCAAATTAGTGCACAAAAGGATTCAGGAACTTACTAATAAAAGAACAAGTACATCAACAGGCTGTCTAAGAACTAAAGATGGCAAAATCATAATAGAAAAAGATCAGATTCTACATGTATGGACAGATTATGTGAAAGACCTGTATAATGATAACAGAGAGGAACAGTATGCTATTAGATTTAATAATGAAGGACCAGCAATTTTAAAGATGGAGGTTCAAAATGTTCTTAAGCATATGAAAGCTGGCAAGGCCCCCGGTGCAGATAACATCACAACAGAAATGATTAAAGCTTTAGAAGAATTTGGACTAGAGCAAGTCACTAGACTGCTGAACACATTATATGATACTGGAGATATACCTTCTGAATTATGTAATTCTGTATTTATTGCAATCCCAAAGAAATCAGGAACCTTAGAATGTGATCAACATAGAACAATTAGTATAATGAGTCACATCACAAAGATTTTGTTACGAATTATCATGCAAAGAGTGAGGAAGAAAATACAACCTGAAATAGGGGAAGAACAATGTGGTTTTGTAGAAGGAAAGGGTACAGTAAATGCTGTGTATATGCTGCGAACAGTTATTGAACGTGCTTTAGAAGTAAACAAGGATATACATCTTTGCTTTATTGACTACACAAAGGCTTTTGATAGAGTAAGACATGTCAACATTGTGGATATGCTTGCAGATCTACAAATTGATGGGAAAGACATTAGACTTATAAAAAACATATATTGGAAACAACAAGCTGCCATAAGAATTGATAATGAAGTAGGACAATACCAACCTATTAAGAGAGGTGTTAGGCAGGGATGTGTAATGTCTCCAGATCTTTTTTCCTTATACAGTGAAAATATTTTCAGAAATGTAGAAGACCTAAATGGAATCAGCATTGGAGGACGAAACATAAATAACATTAGATATGCAGATGATACAGTATTGATTGCAGACAATGCACAGGATCTGCAACAATTAGTAGACGCTGTGGTTGTACACAGTGAGCAGCTGGGGTTGGAATTAAATTGTAGGAAGACACAGGTTATGGTCGTCACTAGGAAGAACGAAGTACCACAATGTAATATACAAGTAAATGGGAATATTCTTCAACAAGTGAATCGGTTCAATTATCTCGGAACAGTCATAACATCTGATGGCAGATGCCTTGAAGAGATTAGAACAAGAATCGCCATTGCGAAAGTAGCCTTTAGCAAGATGAAAAACATTCTGACCAATAAATTGATGTCAATTGAAACGAGAAAAAGAGTGTTGAGGGGATACATAGAGCCTGTTCTTTTGTATGGATGTGAAACTTGGACAATGTGCAGTCAAGCTGAAAAACATCTGATGGCTGCAGAAATGTGGTTTCTGAGGAAAATGCAAAGAATACCATGGACAGATAGAAAAACCAATGACCAAGTACTACAAGAGACAAATGAAAATCGTAGATTGATTAGAGAAATTAGACGTAGACAGTCAAAATTTTTTGGACATGTTATGAGAAGAAATGGACTGGAGAACTTGGTGACAGCTGGCAAGATCGAGGGGAACAGACCAAGAGGAAGACCGAGAGGAAAATACCTGGATGGCTTGGCCACATGGCATGGACGAGACAGGAACACTGAGCTGATCCACGACTCTGGTGATCGAGTGAAATGGCGAATCATGACCGCCCACGCTTTCCGGCATGGCACATGATTGATTGATTGATTGGTTTCAACAGCACCCAAGGAGATTATGGACATGGAGGAGTCCTGATCATAAGATTAGAAATCAGATTGATTACATCCTCATCAACAGAAGATTTCGAAATGCCTTAAAAGTCGCAAAAACTATACCAAGCGCAGACTGCTACAGCGGCCATAGATTAATCTTAAGCAATTTACATATAAAATTAAAGAAAGTCAAATATTCACCACGAAACACAAAATTTGATCTTCAAGCACTGAAGAGTGAGGAAATAAAAGATAAATTCAACGTAGAGGTAAAAAACAGATTTGATGCATTGTCCGATATGGAAATATTATTTCAAGATGTCAGTGACCAATGGGAAATGTTAAAGAATCAGTCAACCAAGCTGCAGAAACAACCATTCCAAAAGTAAAGATAATAGGACGCAAGAAATGGATGACGGACGACATCTTAAAACTCATGGAAGTAAGAAGAAATAACAAAAATAACAAGGAAAAATATGAAGAGATACATAGGAAAATTAGGAAGCTATGCAAAGAGGCAAAAGAAACATGGCTTGAGGAAAACTGCAAGGAAATTGAACACCAACACAATACCCGGAATACCAAATTAATGCACAAAAGAATTAATGACGTCACTAACAAAAGAACACACACATCAACGGGCTGTCTAAAAACCAAAGATGGCAAAATCATAATAGAAAAAGATCAGATTTTACATGCGTGGTCAGATTATGTGAAAGACCTTTATGATGATACAAGAGAAGAATAATATGATCATCGGAATAATAATGAAGGACCATCAATTTTGAAGATAGAGGTTCAGAATGCTCTTAACCATATGAAAACTGGCAAGACCCCGGGTACAGATAACATCACAGTAGAAATGATCTTAGAAGAATATGGAATTGACCAAGTCACCAGGCTGCTGAACGCAATATACGATACTGGGGATATACCTCCTGAATTACGTAATTCTATATTTATTGCAATCCCGAAGAAATCAGGAGCCATGGAATGCGATCAACATAGAACAATTAGTATAATGAGCCACATCACAAAGATTCTGCTGAGAATTATCATGCAAAGAGTTAGGAAGAAAATACAACCCGAAATAGGAGAAGAACAATGTGGGTTTGTAGAAGGCTAGGGCACAGTAAATGCTGTGTATATACTGAGAACAGTAATTGAGCGTTCTATACAAGTAAACAAAAATCTATATCTTTGCTTTATTGACTACACAAAGGCTTTCGATAAAGTGAGACATGTTGACATGATAAGGATGCTTGAAGATCTACAAATTGATGGAAAAGACCTTAGACTTGTAAAAAACATATATTGAAAACAACAATCTGCCATCAGAATTGATAACGATGTAGGTCAATATCAGCCTATTAAAAGAGGTGTGAGACGAATGTGTAATGTCTCCAGATCTTTTTTCCCTGTACAGTGAAAATATATTTAGAAATATAGAAGATATGGAAGGAATCCACATTGGGGGACGATACATCAATAACATTAGATATGCAGATGATACAGTCTTGATTGCAGACAATGAACAGGACCTGCAAAATTTAGTAGATGCGGTTGTTGCACACAGTGAACAACTAGGGTTAGAATTAAATTGTAAAAAGACACAGATTATTGTTGTCACTAGGAAGAAGGAAATGCCACAATGTGATATATGAGTAGATGGACATATTCTTAAACAAGTGAATCGATACTTTTATCTCGGCAGTCATAACATCTGATGGGAGATGCCTTGAAGAGATTAGAACAAGAATTGCCATTGCAAAGGTAGCCTTTTGCAAGATGAAAAACATACTGGCCAACAAAAAGATATCAATTGAAATGAGAAAAAGAGTGTTGAGATGCTACATAGAACCTACACTTTTGTATGGATGTGAAGCGTGGACAATAAGCAGTCAAGCTGAAAAACAGCTAATGGCTGTGGAAATGTGATTTCTGAGGAAAATGCAAAGAATACCATGGACAGATAGAAACACCAATGAACAAGTCCTTCAAGAAACAAATTAAGATCGCAGACTGATTAGAGACATTAGACGTAGACAGTCAAAATTTTTTGGGCATGTTATGAGAAGAAATGAATTGGAGAACTTGGTGACAACTGTGGTGCAGACCGGGCAACCATGACCGTGAGGTCATGGGCTAACGGGGCTATGGCTCGCCATAGGGGATGGTCTCCCTGTGGTCAGATTAGTGTCCTAAACCTGCGACTGGCCTAGCAAGCCGGCAGGGGATCTTCATACTGCTCGTAGAAAAACTAAGAAGTATAAACGGACTGACCCAAACGGCTATCGATCCGGCAATGTTAATGGACTACGAGATAGATCAGCAATTCAAAAAATAGGCACAATGAACGTCTGTGGTTTCAATAGTAAAGAAGAAGAGCTTATAGAAACAATGGAGAAGAGGAATATTGGTCTGATGGGAATAGCGGACACCAGAACAAAAGGGAAAGGATGCAAGGAGCTCCACCGCAGTTACACGTTTGTTGACTCTGGAGTAGAACAGCAAGAAAGGGCAAGACACGGTGTGGGAATAGTCATCGAACCACGGCTAGCAAGAGGAATACTAGAAATAAAATATATATCAGAAAGAATCATAACAGTGAGAATAAAAGAACAAACAATCACAACATATGTACAGATATACGCACCATGTAATGCAAACAATAATGAGCAAGAATGCGAGGACTTCTACGAAGACATACATGATGTGCTAAATAAAATAGATAAGCAGGACAACATCATGGTTATGGGAGACTTCAATGCAAGACTAGGACATAACAGAGTGGGCATAGAAAAACACCTGGGAGCATTTGGAGATCAGCAAAATGAAAGGAATGATAACGGAAGTAGACTGATAGAGCTTTGCAGCCAACACGACCTCTATATAACAAACACATTCTATAAACATAAAGATTCGCAAGTATACACCTGGTATAAATGGAACAATCTAGATACTAAAAGCCAAATTGATTTTATATTAACAAGAAATAACAGAAAGAGAAATATATTAGATGCAAGAGCAGGGCCCAATTTCAGTATAAACACAGATCATAAAGCAGTCGTTGCCACAATAAGAACCATTAGAAGAAGAAAACAAAGAGCAGAAAAATACATGCCATGCGAATCAGTAAACTTAAAAAACCTTAAAGATGAGGCAGTAAGGGAAAATTATGAGAAAGAACTAACTGAACTCTGTAAAATTACCTACGGAAAAAAAAACAGTGGAAGAAGAATGGGAGATGTTCAAATCAAGCATTTTAAATACTGCAAAAATAACATGCGGAACCACGAAAAAACGCAAAACACGGATAAAGAAAATAACAAGTTCGTGGAACGCAGAAGTAAAGAAAGCGGTAAAAGAAAAAAAGGAAAAATATAAAAAGTGGTTGAAGAGCAAACAGGAATGTGATTACAGTGAATACAGAATAGCGAGAAGACATGTGAGTAGAATAGTAAAGAGGGAAAAACAAAAAGACTGGGAAGAGTATGGAGAAACCCTAAATAAAAACTACAAGGAGGCAACCAGAAACTTCTACAAAAAGATAAGTGCAATGCGAACCAGAGGAGAACCCTTTGACCCAACTGAAATAATTAACAGCGAAAATGGAGAACCAATAAGTGAACAAAAACAGATCCTAATAAGATGGAAGCAGTATTTCGAACAACTTCTCAACATCCCATCAGATGTCACAGGAATTCAAGAGACCTACACAGATGTCACCGAGGAACTAGAACCAGACATACTAAAAGAAGAAATTAAAGAAGCCATTAGATTAGCCCCATTAAACAAATCACCAGGACAGGATGAAATACCAAATGAACTAATTAAAGCAGCAAGGGAAGTAGGAACAGCTTGGCTACATAGACTATTCAACCATGTTTGGGTAGAACAACAGACACCACGAGACTGGGGAAACGCCATAATTATCCCAATTTGGAAAAACAAAGGCAGCAAAAGAGATTGCACACAATACAGAGGCATTTCACTGTTGAGTCATACTGGGAAAATATTTTGCAAAATTCTTGAAAAAAGATTACGAACCACTTTAGAACCCCAGCTAAGCGAAACGCAGCTTGGATTTAGGAAAAACAAAGGATGCACAGACGCCATTTTTGCTCTTAGACAACTTATAGAAAAATCAATTGAATTCAATGAAACACTCTACTTAGCCTTTGTCGACCAAGAAAAGGCATTTGATAGGGTAGATAGAAACAAGCTGTGGGAAATCCTTAAACAATATGGAGTGAGTACACATCTAACAAACCTATGTAGAAGTTTATACAACAACAGTGAATGCATAGTGAGAGCAACTGGAGAACACTCAGAACCCTTCACCATAAGATCTGGAGTACGACAAGGTTGTGTCCTGTCCCCTCTCTTGTTCATAACATATATAGACAACATATGTAAAGAAACCAGCCAAGCAGAGACAGCAAGAATACTGCATGACGAGAACACAGAAGAAGAACCATCTGCAAATCTAACCATTAGAGAACTCCTGTTTGCGGACGACCAAGCACTAATAGCAAAATCAGAAGCTGAATTACAAGACCACATGAATAGTCTAAACGAAATGTGTAGGGAACATAACATGAAAATTAGCACAAGCAAAACAGAGGTAATGACTATAACTAAAGAAGAACAAACAGCAATAATTCACCTAAATGAACATCCCTTGAAACAAGTAAAGAGCTTCAAGTACCTAGGAAGTATAATATCATCAAATGGCAGATCAGAAGACGAGATCGAAAATAGGTGCAATAAGGCAAATCAACTCATTGGACAAATGGCACCAATACCAAAGAACAAACATGTATCAATAACTACTAAGAAAGCACTTTACAACACAATCTTCCTACCAACTCTGTGCTACCAATGCCAAACCTGGACAATGACAGAAAAAGAGAAAAGAAAAATCACAACAACAGAAATGAGGTTCCTGAGAAGAATACTCAACGTATCAAGAAGAGATAAGATCAGAAATGAAGAAATCAGGACTAAAGTGGGGGTTAAAGCTGCTCTAGATTTTATTAGAAAGCAGCAAGTCAAATGGTTTGGCCATGCAAGTAGGCTACCAGTCAACAGCATGCCACAACAAGCAATGATGTACAGACCAGATGGAAACAGAGGAAGAGGCCGACCACGTAAACGTTGGATGGAGGGAATAACAGAATCCATGGGAATGTCAATATACGAAGCCCATAACCGGGCACTCTCACGAAGTTTATACTTCACCTCGACACCGCAAGGTACAAGAGGAACATGATGAGATGAGATGAGAGAGGTGACAACTGGTAAGATCGAAGGGAACAGACCAAGAGGAAGACCTAGAAGCAAATACCTGGATGGCTTAGCCTGGTGGTATGGTCGAGACAGGAACACAGAGCTGATCCATGACTCTAGTGATCGAGATGGCAGAACATGACTGCCCACGCTTACCGGCATGGCACATGATGGATGGGTGTATGATCTAAGTTCATGATGATTACACTGGCACCTTGTTGTCTTGACAGACAATAGTTTGGTACATTATGCTTCAAAACTGTAAGCTGCAGGAATTATATCTTTATGAAATGCGAGAATACATTACTGTAGTTGTCTAGGGCCTGGACTACCCCAAGAAGGGAACCTCAAAGTATTAAGTAACTTTGTGACAGTTAACTTTCCACCATGCCAAGAAGATTATTCGGAAGAAAGTCCAAACACAGTGAAAACATTGCAGATTCTGCCTCGCAGAATCGAGACAGTTTAGTGACTGTCAGTAACAACGCATCGGCCTCTGAAGATCCTAAGCGTAAAAATGAAACAAACGGCGAGTCAAAGACAAACAGATCAACGGTTGACGTGCAACAGAATTTACCAGTGCAGCCATCTCGACCAAAGCTTGTCTTCCACTGTCAACAGGCTCATGGCAGCCCCACGGGAATCATCTCAGGCTTCACAAATGTCAAAGAACTCTACCAAAAGATCGCCGACTGCTATGACATTCCTGTATCCGAGATTTTGTATTGCACTCTCAACACCCATAAGCTTGACATGGCACATCTGTTGGGTGGCCAGATTGGCCTGGAAGATCTTTGCCCATATTAAAGGTCGGCCAAAGGAAGTGGACGTTGTGAAATCAGAAGATGCCCTAGGATTAACTATCACAGACAATGGTGCTGGCTATGCCTTTATCAAACGCATTAAAGAAGGTAGTGTCATGGAAGGTGTACCATATATTGCAGTAGGCGACCATATTGAGAAAATCAACGGAGAAGTTTTAGTGGGATGTAGACATTTTGAAGTCGCCAAAAAGTTGAAAGAAATTCCAAAAGGAGCAACATTTACTTTGCGGACAGTAGAGCCACTGAAGTCAGGTTTTTCCAATATAGGTGTCAGGGTCTTAAACCTGGCTCGTTAACCTAACACATGTGAGACAGTACAAATATAACGTGATTTGACTTGAGACTCAACGACACGAAGTTTCGATGGATTTATTTACAGATCACGATCTAGAGATGATCATCACAATACATAAGTTATAACAATACACTTACAAGCACCCCACAGCTTACAATCAGTCTCACAAGATGTACAAGCACTCGACTTTCGGGCCACAGAACTACACAAGCCTTTCTCCCATCATACGTACAGTCGAGTCCGAGTCCCAGAGCTGTCTGACTATTTCTCGCAACGCGCCTGCCCACCTGAAGTGGCTTCACGAGGCCTGCGTGCGTCCTGCTTTGTCCTTGCCTGACCGCTGGCTGTCTCGTCAGCCGGCAACCTCGCAGGCAGGTAACTAATACTCGCCTGGTGGGCGTAATGATGTTACAGCATCCCCGCTAGGGACTATTCGCCTGGCGGGCGTAACGATGTCCCTGCATCTCTGCTGGCAATACTTTAGACTCTGACATGCTCCCCCCGGGGCTTCTTCATGAAAGATGTTATCTTTCATGTACACTCTATATACAATACTGGGTTAATATTTTTAACCTGTCAGAGTCAACCTTTCTGTTATATACAATTATTTTGGAGTAGAAATACAAAAACACATATCTTGGCATAGAAACACATAAGAAATGGACATTGTATCTAAAGACATGTGGTGTTCAACCTTTAACACTCGTCAAGCTTCATCCTCTCGATGGCTGATTACCTTAATTGCATTATTGACCCAGTCAGATCAGTAGTAACAGCTTCCCAAGCAACTACCTCGCAGCCTTTCAAAAAAAAGTAATAATATGCTTTTTGAGACAAAAAACATCTGGCAAGACTGTAATACGGCTTTATATAAGCCGCATTCAACGCTCAAACTCTGACCTCATTTGGCCAGGAGTTCTTGTGTCGGTCTGCAATGTCGGTAACACTCTACCATGCCCAGTAGATGGCTTCTTGGCGTGTTAACAATCTGGCAACAACATGGTTATTTATATACAACACATCATAGTATACATTTCAATTAACGCCCTTGGTGTAATAATGTAATAACAATTAAATGAAAGGGACATAACTTCAAAAATTAAGAAATATAATATCTTACAATAATTCTTCTATTTCTCAGCGTCATAGCTTGATGTTTCTCCATACTAGCAAAAAAATGTCGGTAGTATGAATAAATTAATCAAGATATGATTCTAAGATTACACTAAATGAAAAATCTTAATACACAATTTGTGTATTCGAAATTATTGAATCGTAAATAGTTTAGAAGTGTTATAACTTTTTAAGCTTTTGTTTGTCGTCTGCTACTTTTAAACTAAATTTCTAACTCCTCCGGAAGTACACACGAACCGCTGATGTTGAGATTTGTAGAACACACTTGTTCCGGTCTGATGTAGTAAAACGGAATGTGCAATGTTCTGATCGTTCATGTGTTGGTTGTTTCACTGGAAAAAAACTTCTGGATTTCGATTGACTGAAGTGGTGTAGATGTCAATGTTCAGGTCACACTTTCACACACGGAGTTAAAATATCACTGGATATGTTCCATATGTAGATACCACGGATAAATTGGATAGTTCGCTTGCGGTAAGTTCAGAGCGAATGTGGCACTGTTCTTGTTTCGTAATATATACAATTAATAAAGTTCTCTTTCTACCACACACTACACAATTATTCACGACAATCACTACATTAATAATAAAATAAGAAAAACTATATATATTGGGAATACACCCTATCACATCATATAGACATACACAGCTTTCGTGAAAAAAAAAACTTCACTGATGCATGGCTGTGTTGGTCTGAGTGTATTTTACACACTGCACTCAGACATTGGTGCTTACTGGGTCGGTCGGACAACAGGACAAAAGATCGGCAATCGTGTTGGTTCTGCCCGCAATGTGTCGAACTTCAAAGCTGTAATCTTGAAGCTTAAGAGACCAGCGAGCTATCATTTGGTTGGAAGGTACACCTGAATTGATAAATCTCAACGAACTACTGTCAGACTCCACAATAAAATGACGTCCCAGAAGGAATCTGGAAAATTTAGTTATACCCTCAACTAGTGCAAGGGCTTCCAACTGCGGTGTCAACCAAGAGCGTTCTCTAGGTTTTAATTTTCTCGAGAAGTAATATACAGGATGTAGGATGTTATCATGTTCCTGTAACAGAACTGCTCCAATCGCTACGGAGCTCGCGTCTGTGCGTAATCTGAAAGAAATAAGAAAATTTGGCAATTTGAGAATGGGATTCTTTAAACTATTCTCAGAGAAATAAGATAATACTTTATGGAATGCAAATTTTAGGCATTCATTGCTTACAATTTTCTCGGGTTGATCTTTTGTTAGTAAGTTAGTAAATACTTCGGTCAGTTCAGCAAAATCTGGTATGAACTGCCTATAATAATTTATAAGTCTCAACAAACTTCTGACTTGCTTTTTCGTAGTCGGAAGTGAGAGTTTTAGTATCTTGGACACAATCCCGGACGAGCCCCCACGTCCACACATGTCAGGGTCTTAAACCTGGCTCGTTAACCTAACACATGTGAGACAGTACAAATACAACGTGATTTGACTTGAGACTCAACCTCACTAAGTTTCGATGGATTTATTTACAGATCACGATCTAGAGATGATCATCACAATACATAAGTTATAACAATACACTTACAAGCAACCCACAGCTTACAATCAGTCTCACAAGATGTACAAGCACTCGACTTTCGGGCCACAGAACTACACAAGCCTTTCTCCCATCATACGTCCAGTCGAGTCCGAGTCCCAGAGCTGTCTGGCTATTTCTCGCAACGCGCCTGCCCACCTGAAGTGGCTTCACGTGGCCTGCGTGCGTCCTGCTTTGTCCTTGCCTGACCGCTGGCTGTCTCGTCAGCCGGCAACCTCGCAGGCAGGTAACTAATACTCGCCTGGTGGGTGTAACGATGTTACAGCATCCCCGCTAGGGACTTTTCGCCTGGCGGGCGTAACGATGTCCCTGCATCTCTGCTGGCAATACTTTAGACTCTGACAATAGGGCCAGCCTCTTCCAGGAAAGGAACTAGCAATATTGGAACTGGGAAGCAGACATTAAGATTACGATCTACCGGACCTGCTACAGTAGAAATACCAGACGATGTGGTTCACATAGCCACAGACAAGCTCAACAACTTGCTGGAGTCTTTCATGGGAATCAATGATGCAGAACTAGCCCACTCATTATGGGAGCTTGCAAGCAAGGCAAACAACCCACATGAATTTGCAGAAGGAATCGATCAGTCTGACTTTAAGGAATTTGATTTTACAGATGATTTCATTTTTGACACGTGGGGTGCAGTATCAGATGCCAAGAGTGGACGATTAAACAAGACGGCAGAATTCAGTGAGCAGTTTTAGTTTAGGTTGCTGTCTCAACAACCTACCAGTCACTCGTATGATTTATATATGTGTATATATGTCTAGTTCACTTGTCATAACACTATTTTTATACTAGCATAAAGAGAAATGATGGGTATATATAATGTTGGCTAGTTAGATATTTAACATGTACACCAGAAACAAACATAAATTGCACATGTAAGTGGCTTTTATGCAAAATCAGTAACTTGGCAGGGCATCAAGTTTTGACAACAACATTCACATAGGGTGTGAAGTCCATTTTCCTACTAAAGTCAGCTAAATATCTTCAGTTCATACCGTAAGTTGTTCATGATCAAACTCAGAAAATTATATGTTCTTGTTATTTTCTTGGCAATTTTATAGCGAACCAGACTAGTGTAAATTCTGTAGCAGAAATTTTTTCTTTTAGAATTATTTTATAATAGAGAATGTTGGTTATAAGAGTAGCATACAATTTGCCAGACACCACTTGATCTGTACGTACCTTGTCACTCTGTGTATAGTTAAGCATAATGCAGGATGCTGTATTTCAGTTCTTGTTTGATGTTTGAAGTGTTCTAGGAGCAGAAACAAAGGCCACCTACATAAAAAAGGTTCATACTGGAATACGATCAGCGTTGCCAGTAGTGTCAGTCAGGTCTTAGTCAGATATGACTGAGCTACCGTATAACAGTAGACGGTACTACCTGGTTTCTGTTAGCGCCGAACGTTGGGTGGCGCTTACCAAACCCGACACCCCACATTGTGCCAACGGCTTCGGGCGGAAGAGCGCAATTGGGAGGGTACAAGCCTTACCCTGGTGCGAGGAAATGCAAGCTAAAGACAAAATTGTCATGGCAGGGCAGACCAGGCCCTAAGCCTTGGTTGGCGACTGGTCTAGGATCGAAGCTCCGACAGGCGGACAGTTAGAGCATTGCTTTGCTGATCCGGCAGCTTCTGCAGCTTGTCTTGTTCCAGATGTAGGGGTGTTACCTTTCCTCTGGAGTGAACTAGGCAGGCCGAGAGAGGGATCATGCTGCATGGGCAACACATGATCTCTATATTTTAGCCCAGGCTTTGTGCTATGGAGAGGCAATAACTCCATCCCTGGTCTTAACTGGTCTCGGAATCAAAGCGAGAGGCAACTGTTACGGGTTATAAGTCCTTGTCAGTTGGCGTAGACATGGGGCGCCACGCGTTGCCTCTGACGGTGGGAGACACCTATAGGTGTCACTGATCAGCTACCGCCCGCCTCAAGCTGGGCAGCCCCCAGCCAATTGGGTGCTGATCCGCCACAGCCTGCCTGCTTCAATGGGTGCTTGGGGCTAGGACAAAATCTGAATCGCAGGCTGTAAAACCAATGCACCAGGTACAAACAAAAATAAAAATAGAAACCTCAAGCTACGGCTTGCAACCTGGAACGTGAGAACCATGTGTCCAGGATTTTCCACTGACTTGACCAATATTGACGATGTGAGAAAAACGGCTGTGATTGATGCCGAACTCAATCGTCTTAACATTGATATTGCTGGCCTGCAGGAGAGGAGACTCGCCTCGCTGAGGAAGGGTCACTCAGGGAAAACAACTACACCTTTTTCTGGAAGGGTAGAGGGCAGGCAGAAAAAAGGCAACATGGTGTGGGCTTTGCAGTGAAGAATTCGCTACTGGGAATGATTGAAATTCCAGCAGGAGGAAATGAAAGACTATTATCCCTGCGCTTGGCAACCTCTTGTGGGTTTGCCACCATTATTACTGCATATGCACCAACACTCGATTCCTCTGATGATGTGAAGGATTTGTTCTATGAGGAGTTAGACTCCGTGATCAAGGCAGTTCCAAAATCTGACTACATTTATATGATCGGTGATTTCAATGCTCGTGTGGGCAAGGACTCGAGTTCATGGCCAGTGTCCCTTGGAAACTACAACATTGGTCGCATGAATGAAAATGGGCAAAGGCTGCTGGAGCATTGCACCAGTAATGACCTATGTATTACAAACTCTTTTTTTTTAAACAAAAGAGATGCATAAGGTCACATGGAAATATCCAAGATCCGGCCATTGGCACCAGCTGGACTTCATCATCACACGGAGACAACATCTGAACCATATATCATTGACTCGTAGTTACCACAGTGCTGACTGTGATACAGATCATTCTTTGGTTGTTGCAAGAGTTAGACTGAGACCAAAGAGAATCTACACAGCTAAACACAAATCTAGCCCCAGGATTAATATTATTAACACTCATGATCCTGAAAAGTGCTTTCAGTTTCAACAGCAACTTGAAGACGCTTTCACTGATACACCAGAAAATTGTACAGTAAATAAAAAGTGGGGTCAAATTAAGGAAACACTTTATAAAACTGCCGTAGGGGTTTACAGCACTGTGGATCATAAGAGGCAGGACTGGTTTGCGGCCAACAGCGAGACTCTGCAGCCCTTGATTGATAAGAAGAAGAAAGCTCTCTTAAAAAAAAAGGAAAGACCAACGCGTAACACTCTGAGTAAGCTAAGGCAAGCTAGGAAGGATGTGCAAAAGGCTGCCAGGCAGTGTGCAAATGATTATTGGATCAAGTTATGTGAGTCCATTCAAATCGCAAGTGATAAGGGAGACATAAGAAGCATGTATGAAGGAATAAAGAAAGCCTGTGGTCCAGTGATCAAAAGAAGTGCACCGCTGAAAACCTTGACTGGAGAAGTCATCACTGATAAGAAACAGCAGATGGACAGATGGGTAGAGCACTATTTGGAGCTTTACTCAAGTGAGACCAAACTAGCGGATGATGCCCTTAACGCCATAGAGGCTCTACCAACTCTTGACCACCTGGACACACTTCCCACCATAACAGAAGTTAAGTGTGCTATAAATGAACTTGCATCTGGCAAGGCTCCAGGTAAGGATGGGATTCCAATAGAGGTTATCAGGAGTGGGCAAGACACACTCACTCTACAGATCCACCAGCTAATAGAGCTATGCTGGCGTGAAGGACAAGTCCCACAGGATTTCAAAGATTCAAACATCATAACGCTGTACAAGAACAAGGGTGATCGGAGCGACTGTAACAACTATAGGGGTATCTCACTTCTGTGTACTGTTGGAAAAGTATTTGCCAGAATTGTTCTGCGCAGACTTCAAGTCCTAGGAGATCAAGTCTACCCCGAATCACAGTGTGGCTTTCAACAGAACCGGTCTACCACTGATATGATATTCTCATTGCAACAAATGCAAGAAAAATGCCGTGAACAGAATCAACCACTGTTTATTGCCTTCATCGACCTCACAAAAGCATTTGATTTGGTCAGTCGTGAGGGTCTGTTCAAGGCACTAAAGAAGATTGGCTGCCCACCAACTCTTCTGTCCATTGTGGAATCGTTCCACACAGGCATGAAGGGTATAATCAAGTTTGATGGTGCAACTTCTGAAGAATTTGAAATCAAGAGTGGAGTTAAGCAAGGTTGTGTACTAGCTCCCACCCTCTTTGGAATATACTTTTCACTTCTACTGAAATATGCATTTCGTGATCAGGATGGTGGTATATACATTCACTCACGCTCAGATGGCGGCCTCTACAATGCTCAGAGATTGAAGGCTAAGACCAAAATTAGGAGGGTACTGATCAGAGAGTTGCTTTTTGCAGATGATGCTGCAGTTACGACCCACTCTGAGGAAGAATTGCAATGTCTACTATCTGCATTCTCCAATGCTTGTTCTGAATTTGGTTTAACAATTAGCAAAAAGAAGACACAGATTATGTCACAAGGTGCACATGGGGTACCATCAATCTTTATTGACGACGCCGAACTAGAGATAGTAGACCATTTTACATATCTAGGATCAGTGGTAAATAGCAAATTATCCCTAGATCAGGAAATCAACATCCGGATTGGTAAGGCAGCAACAACAATGAACAGGTTAACAAAAAGAGTCTGGGAGAACAGGAAGCTTACTGCCAAAACAAAAGTCCTTGTCTATCAAGCCTGTGTCCTTAGTACTCTTCTCTATGGCAGTGAAACCTGGACAACTTGATAATGCTCACTGGGAGCAAGTCGCCGCTGAACGTGTTGCATGGAGGGCAAATATCAGAAATGGAATAAAGTCAAAGGAGAAAATTATTGCAGAAAAGTCACACACCAAGCGTTTGAGACGTAAGATGGTGCATGATGGTGGAAATGACCACGTGTTCACATGCACCCACTGTGAACGGACATTTACAGCGCAAATTGGCCTTATCAGTCACACTCGCTACCGCCATAGTTAAAAGTTATTATGCCTTTTTAGAGCACAAACTATCGTCTGTCAAGACGGCAAGGTGCCAATGATGATGCTTCAAAATGGCTTAATAACTACAACCCATGGCAGTGGCAAATGTGACTGTTAAGGCCAATTCATGCTGTAAATGTTTTTGCATAGTGGATGCATGTGAACACATGGTCATTTTCACCATCATACGTCTCACACACTCGGTGTGTGACTTATCTGCAACAATTTTCTCCTTTGTCTTTATTCCATTTCTGATATTTGCCCTCCATTCAACACATTCAGCAGCGACTTGCTCCCAATGTGCATTATCATTGCCTGTATCAATCATGTCCCGCTTACACACATCTTTGTATGGTAGTTGAGGCCAACCCTGAGATCTCTTACCCATCTGTAATTCACCAAAAAAGATGTCCTTTGGTATTCTACCATCATCCATCCTCCTAACGTGTTCTATCCATCATAGCCAACGAAGACTGAGCATGGAATACACCGTCACACAACCTGATCTTTCTAATACTTCAGTATTTGTGATTTTGTCTTGCCAAATAATACCAAGTATTCTTCGCAGACACCGCATATGAAAGCTGTTTAAACGTTTCTCTTGGTGTGAGTAAGTTGTCCAGGCTTCACTGCCATAAATAGGATACTAACATTTGCAGATGATATTCTTGCATATAGGCAGGGGAGAGATAGGGAGCAAACAGCCCAGGAGCTACAGGTGACAGTAGACAAAGTGATTGACTGGTGTACTGAAATGAGTGCTGTCATCAACCCGGAAAAGGCGGCTGTTTTGTGGTGCTCTCTGGTCAAGAGGGTTGCGAGAGCTGATGTCACAAGCCTAGCGATTGATGGTAGAAGCGTCAACAGAGAGAACAAATTGAAGTATCTGGGAATCACATTTGACAGGAGCATGTCCTTCAAGGACCATGTGGAGACGGTTGTGACAAGATCTCAAAAGGGATTCAATGCACTAAAAACTATGGCTGCAATGGACACAGAGCAGAGAATGCTTTTCACACTATACCAGCACTTGATCCTCTCAGTTATTGATTATGGACTAGGACTGCTTACAGTCTCAAAGAGTCAGCTGGTGAGATTAGAGCGCATACAGAACAAAGCTATGCGGATCATTCTGGGATGCACCAGAGACACCCCAGTAGTGTGTATGTGTTACATCCTTGGTTTGCTGACTGTTGCTGGTAGGCTCAAGGTGATGCAGACGAAGGCATACCTCAGAGTAGCTGCTGACACAGATCACCCATTGCATGAGGCGCTGGACACAGTTAAGGGTCAGCGACTGATTAGAGGGAAATCATGGATGGCTCAGGCGGAGGATATGATCAGACAGGTGTGCATCTTGGAGAACATTAGGAAAGGAGAGGAGTGAGTCAGAGTGCCAGCGGAGCAGTCAGACTTGTGCAGAGTTATAATCACACTGAGCCGGGAGTGCAGGGATTGGCCAGCAGGGGCCACGGAAGTGGAAATCCAGCAACTAATTCAGGATAATGCTTGCTCGGGTGATGTGATTATCTACACAGATGGGTCAGTGTTGAGAGGTTGGAGAAGTGCCTTGGGGTTCTTAGCAAAAGCTAATGGTCGACGTTTGGTGCAGGAGAGCCTGGCATATGATACCACAACATCTAGCTTAAGAATGGAGGTGGAGGCAGTCATGCAGCTTTCCGTGGATGGAGAATATGATACACATATACATCGTGATTGTAACTGACTTAGAAAGCATGCTGAGAAAGGTGAGGACAGGCAAGCTTCGGGCAGAGTTGCTTGCTTTGTTTCGGAGGTCACGGGTGGCAAGTATCGCCTGGATCTTTTCTCCTGGGCATCCCGGTGTGCTGGGGAATAAACAGGCGGACAGATTGGCTGGCTCTGCAAAACTTAGTGGAGTATTGATGCAGAGGAGCGGCTGGCCGAGTGGCTAGAACGCCGGACTCTCATTCGGGAGATCCGGGTTCGATCCCTCGGTAAGGTGTGGGATTTGTTTCTGTTGGGGGCAAAAAGAAAATCCTAACCTGCACAGTTCGCGGCGACTGCATTAGCCAGGCGGCCTTAATTCCTCAGGCTCAAAGACCCCTCTGCCATACACCGCAAGGTCCTATATTGGCAGTAAATGACAGTCATCACTGTATCAAATGCCCTGGTGTCATGGTTCGACTTACATTGTCATGAGTGTATTGATAGAATCATGAGTTGCTGTTTATAATGAATAACTTCAATATGTACATCTAACCAACACTTAAGAACTCCAAGTACAACAGGGTAATGGTTCTTTTAAATACAATATTTCTCTTCTTATAATTCACATTACATGTTTACAACATTTCACATGATTACAAAGTCATACTATCAATTACTACTACACTACACTGACATAAAACTAGAAACCGTTGTCAAAACTCGAAACGTGGGTCCACTACTGTGGGTCTGAGACGTGTTTTCCCTACCATGGTCTCAGCTCAAGTGTCATGTTTTCCAGAGACCTTTCTCTCTCTGACTTTCTCACTCAAGGCAATACACATGCACAACCGTGACAAGAGTGTAACAAAAGCTCATACTCCCAGTCATGACACTTGGTGTAATCTACAAAGCACAAGTATATGCCTTTCTGTGTATCAACTGATCTCTATATTAATGTTTGTAATGTGTATATATGTCTTTCTGTGTATCAGCTGATCTCTATATTAATGTTTGTAATGTGTATATATGTCTTTCTGTATATCAGCTGATCTCTATATTAGTGTTTGTAATGTGTATATATGTCTTTCTGTGCATCAGCTTCTTCTTCTTCTTCTTCTTTTGTTCGCCTAAATTATGTTTATAACTGCAATGTTGTCTCTTGTATGAATCTAACAGTCTTTTTTAGTTCATTCAGCGGTCCATAGAGTTTATCTTCCACTGTTGTCTCTCTAGGCCAGAAGGTTCGCCTGGATATGTTGTAGTTTGGGCAATCCTGGAGTATGTGCTCTGCTGTCTGCGACGCCAAACCACATGTGCACATGGCTGAGTCACCAATCTTGAATTTTGTATACATGTGGTTGCGTAATCTATTGTGTCCTGTTCTGAGGCGCAGAAGAATGACCTGTTCTGGTCTGTCCATAACGTGGTAGTCGTCTTGAGTAAGGTTTGGTGGCTTTCTGACTGATTTGATCATTCTTTTCTTTTGGTGGTATGTAATAGGCACATCTGGTTGTTCTTCTTGTGCTCCTTCCTTAGCCAATCGATCAGCTCTGTCGTTTCCGGGGATTCCACAGTGGGATGGTATCCACTGTATGGTGATCTTACGATGACTGCTATGTTCAGAAAGTAGTGTCCTCAGAACTGGCAATTTCCCAGACAGGAGCGCCTCTATTACGGATTTTGCATCTGTCAATATCACCACAGGTTGTGTACCATGGCTGGTATTTTGTAATTTCTCTGTGGCTATCTTGATTGCCTCAATTTCAGCATCATAATTATGGCAGTACTTTCCTGTTGGAATTCTGGCCGTGTGTCTAGTGTTATTTGGGTATTCTATATACACTCCCGCTCCTCCATTTCGAACAGCATTTTGTGCTGACCCATCTGTGTAGACTCCAGGTCCTGTGGGTATTCATCATCAAGGAAGCTGAGAGTGGTTGTTCTGCGCTGTACACTGTTCTGTTCTTCCTTGTCAAATATTCCTCTCACTTTTGACTGGATTTGTAGTGATATTCTATGTTCATCTTTCCACGGGGTTCACTCTGGAATAGTTGTCAGGGGGATATCAACTGTGCATCAGCTGATCTCTATATTAGTGTTTGTAATGTGTATATATGTCTTTCTGTGTGTCAACTGATCTCTATATTGGTGTTTGTAATGTGTATATATGTCTTTCTGTGTATCACCATATATTAATGTTTGTAATGTGTATATATGTCTTTCTGTGTATCAGCTTATCACTATATTAATGTTTGTAATGTGTATATATGTCTTTCTGTGTATCAACTGATCTCTATATTAATGTTTGTAATGTGTATATATGTCTTTCTGTGTATCAACTGATCTCTATATTAATGTTTGTAATGTGTATATGCCGGTCTCTCTGGCTGTGGGGTTACA
The DNA here is from genome assembly GCA_963921405.1 of Cepaea hortensis. Lineage (NCBI taxonomy): Eukaryota > Metazoa > Mollusca > Gastropoda > Stylommatophora > Helicidae > Cepaea > Cepaea hortensis. The sequence goes on along the minus strand of OY992876.1, from coordinate 485,447,111 downwards.
ACACTTTCTCTCTGTAATCCCGTTTATCATGCAAAGTCTCGCAGCGGAGCGAGAGCTTAGGCGGTTCGACCCCCGCTGGTGACTTGCGGGATACTGAGCCGGCCGCTCAGAAAGCAATGGCAAACTACTGAGCGTAATCTTGCCAAGAGATCAACAGACAGCTGAAAGATGCTGCTGTTGACAGCTAAGTCCTGTAAAGGATACGCAAAACATTTAATGTGTATATATGTCTTTCTGTGTATCAACATATATTAATGTTTGTAATGTGTATATATGTCTTTCTGTGTATCAACGTATATTAATGTTTGTAATGTGTATATATGTCTTTCTGTGTATCACCATATATTAATGTGTGTAATGTGTATATATGTCTTTCTGTGTATCAGCTTATCACTATATTAATGTTTGTAATGTGTATATATGTCTTTCTGTGTATCAACTGATCTCTATATTAATGTTTGTAATGTGTATATATGTCTTTCTGTGTATCAACTGATCTCTATATTAATGTTTGTAATGTGTATATATGTCTTTCTGTGTATCAACATATATTAATGTTTGTAATGTGTATATATGTCTTTCTGTGTATCAACTGATCTCTATATTAGTGTTCATAATGTGTATATATAAGTGCAATGCGAACCAGAGGAGTACCCTTTGACCCAACTGAAATAATTAACAGCGAAAATGGAGAACCAATAAGTGAACAAAAACACATCCTAATAAGATGGAAGCAGTATTTCGAACAACTTCTCAACATCCCATCAGATGTCACAGGAATTCAAGAGACCTACACAGATGTCACCGAGGAACTAGAACCAGACATACTAAAAGAAGAAATTATAGAAGCCATCAGATTAGCCCCATTGAACAAATCACCAGGACAGGATGAAATACCAAATGAACTAATTAAAGCAGCAAGGGAAGTAGGAACAGCTTGGCTACATAGACTATTCAACCATGTTTGGGTAGAACAACAGACACCACGAGACTGGGGAAACGCCATAATTATCCCAATTTGGAAAAACAAAGGCAGCAAAAGAGATTGCACACAATACAGAGGCATTTCACTGTTGAGTCATACTGGGAAAATATTTTGCAAAATTCTTGAAAAAAGATTACGAACTACTTTAGAACCCCAGCTAAGCGAAACGCAGCTTGGATTTAGGAAAAACAAAGGATGCACAGACGCCATTTTTGCTCTTAGACAACTTATAGAAAAATCAATTGAATTCAATGAAACACTCTACTTAGCCTTTGTTGACCAAGAAAAGGCATTTGATAGGGTAGATAGAAACAAGCTGTGGGAAATCCTTAAACAATATGGAGTGAGTACACATCTAACAAACCTATGTAGAAGTTTATACGACAACAGTGAATGCATAGTGAGAGCAACTGGAGGACACTCAGAACCCTTCACCATAAGATCTGGAGTACGACAAGGTTGTGTCCTGTCCCCTCTCTTGTTCATAACATATATAGACAACATATGTAAAGAAACCAGCCAAGCAGAGACAGCAAGAATACCGCATGACGAGAACACAGAAGAAGAACCATCTGCAAATCTAACCATTAGAGAACTCCTGTTTGCGGACGACCAAGCACTAATAGCAAAATCAGAAGCTGAATTACAAGACCACATGAATAGTCTAAACGAAATGTGTAGGGAACATAACATGAAAATTAGCACAAGCAAAACAGAGGTAATGACTATAACTAAAGAAGAACAAACAGCAACAATTCACCTAAACGAACATCCCTTGAAACAAGTAAAGAGCTTCAAGTACCTAGGAAGTATAATATCATCAAATGGCAGATCAGAAGACGAGATCGAAAATAGGTGCAATAAGGCAAATCAACTCATTGGACAAATGGCACCAATACTAAAGAACAAACATGTATCAATAACTACTAAGAAAGCACTTTACAACACAATCTTCCTACCAACTCTGTGCTACCAATGCCAAACCTGGACAATGACAGAAAAAGAGAAAAGAAAAATCACAACAACAGAAATGAGGTTCCTGAGAAGAATACTCAACGTATCAAGAAGAGATAAGATCAGAAATGAAGAAATCAGGACTAAAGTGGGGGTTAAAGCTGCTCTAGATTTTATTAGAAAGCAGCAAGTCAAATGGTTTGGCCATGCAAGTAGGCTACCAGTCAACAGCATGCCACAACAGGCAATGACGTACAGACCAGATGGAAACAGAGGAAGAGGCCGACCACGTAAACGCTGGACGGAGGGAATAACAGAATCCATGGGAATGTCGATATACGAAGCCCATAACCGGGCACTCTCACGAAGTTTATACTTCACCTCGACACCGCAAGGTACAAGAGGAACATGATGAGATGAGATGAGAATGTGTATATATGTCTTTCTGTGTATCAACTGATCTCTATATTAATGTTTGTAATATGTATATATGTCTTTCTGTGTATCAACTGATCTCTATATTAGTGTTCATAATGTGTATATATGTCTTTCTGTGTATCAACTGATCTCTATATTAATGTTTGTAATGTGTATATATGTCTTTCTGTGTATCAACTGATCTCTATATTAGTGTTCGTAATGTGTATATATAAGTGCAATGCGAACCAGAGGAGTACCCTTTGACCCAACTGAAATAATTAACAGCGAAAATGGAGAACCAATAAGTGAACAAAAACACATCCTAATAAGATGGAAGCAGTATTTCGAACAACTTCTCAACATCCCATCAGATGTCACAGGAATTCAAGAGACCTACACAGATGTCACCGAGGAACTAGAACCAGACATACTAAAAGAAGAAATTATAGAAGCCATCAGATTAGCCCCATTGAACAAATCACCAGGACAGGATGAAATACCAAATGAACTAATTAAAGCAGCAAGGGAAGTAGGAACAGCTTGGCTACATAGACTATTCAACCATGTTTGGGTAGAACAACAGACACCACGAGACTGGGGAAACGCCATAATTATCCCAATTTGGAAAAACAAAGGCAGCAAAAGAGATTGCACACAATACAGAGGCATTTCACTGTTGAGTCATACTGGGAAAATATTTTGCAAAATTCTTGAAAAAAGATTACGAACTACTTTAGAACCCCAGCTAAGCGAAACGCAGCTTGGATTTAGGAAAAACAAAGGATGCACAGACGCCATTTTTGCTCTTAGACAACTTATAGAAAAATCAATTGAATTCAATGAAACACTCTACTTAGCCTTTGTTGACCAAGAAAAGGCATTTGATAGGGTAGATAGAAACAAGCTGTGGGAAATCCTTAAACAATATGGAGTGAGTACACATCTAACAAACCTATGTAGAAGTTTATACGACAACAGTGAATGCATAGTGAGAGCAACTGGAGGACACTCAGAACCCTTCACCATAAGATCTGGAGTACGACAAGGTTGTGTCCTGTCCCCTCTCTTGTTCATAACATATATAGACAACATATGTAAAGAAACCAGCCAAGCAGAGACAGCAAGAATACCGCATGACGAGAACACAGAAGAAGAACCATCTGCAAATCTAACCATTAGAGAACTCCTGTTTGCGGACGACCAAGCACTAATAGCAAAATCAGAAGCTGAATTACAAGACCACATGAATAGTCTAAACGAAATGTGTAGGGAACATAACATGAAAATTAGCACAAGCAAAACAGAGGTAATGACTATAACTAAAGAAGAACAAACAGCAACAATTCACCTAAACGAACATCCCTTGAAACAAGTAAAGAGCTTCAAGTACCTAGGAAGTATAATATCATCAAATGGCAGATCAGAAGACGAGATCGAAAATAGGTGCAATAAGGCAAATCAACTCATTGGACAAATGGCACCAATACTAAAGAACAAACATGTATCAATAACTACTAAGAAAGCACTTTACAACACAATCTTCCTACCAACTCTGTGCTACCAATGCCAAACCTGGACAATGACAGAAAAAGAGAAAAGAAAAATCACAACAACAGAAATGAGGTTCCTGAGAAGAATACTCAACGTATCAAGAAGAGATAAGATCAGAAATGAAGAAATCAGGACTAAAGTGGGGGTTAAAGCTGCTCTAGATTTTATTAGAAAGCAGCAAGTCAAATGGTTTGGCCATGCAAGTAGGCTACCAGTCAACAGCATGCCACAACAGGCAATGACGTACAGACCAGATGGAAACAGAGGAAGAGGCCGACCACGTAAACGCTGGACGGAGGGAATAACAGAATCCATGGGAATGTCGATATACGAAGCCCATAACCGGGCACTCTCACGAAGTTTATACTTCACCTCGACACCGCAAGGTACAAGAGGAACATGATGAGATGAGATGAGAATGTGTATATATGTCTTTCTGTGTATCAACTGATCTCTATATTAATGTTTGTAATATGTATATATGTCTTTCTGTGTATCAACTGATCTCTATATTAGTGTTCATAATGTGTATATATGTCTTTCTGTGTATCAACTGATCTCTATATTAATGTTTGTAATGTGTATATATGTCTTTCTGTGTATCAACATATATTAATGTTTGTAATGTGTATATATGTCTTTCTGTGTATCAACTGATCTCTATATTAATGTTTGTAATGTGTATATATGTCTTTCTGTGTATCAACATATATTAATGTTTGTAATGTGTATATATGTCTTTCTGTGTATCAACATATATTAATGTTTGTAATGTGTATATATGTCTTTCTGTGTATCAACATATATTAATGTTTGTAATGTGTATATATGTCTTTATGTGTATCAACATATATTAATGTTTGTAATGTGTATATATGTCTTTCTGTGTATCAACATATATTAATGTTTGTAATGTGTATATATGTCTTTCTGTGTATCAACATATATTAATGTTTGTAATGTGTATATATGTCTTTCTGTGTGTCAACATATATTAATGTTTGTAATGTGTATATATGTCTTTCTGTGTATCAACATATATTAATGTTTGTAATGTGTATATATGTCTTTCTGTGTATCAACGGATCTCTATATTAGTGTTTGTAATGTGTATATATGTCTTTCTGTGTATCAGCTGATCTCTATATTAGTGTTTATAATGTGTATATATGTCTTTCTGTGTATCAACTGGTCTCTATATTGGTGTTTGTAATGTGTATATATGTCTTTCTGTGTATCAACTGATCTCCATATTAATGTTTGTAATGTGTATATATGTCTTTCTGTGTATCAACTGATCTCTATATTAATGTTTGTAATGTGTATACATGTCTTTCTGTGTATCAACTGATCTCTATATTAATGTTTGTAATGTGTATATGTCTTTCTGTGTATCAGCTGATCTCTATATTAATGTTTGTAATGTGTATATATGTCTTTCTGTGTATCAGCTGATCTCTATATTAATGTTTGTAATGTGTATATATGTCTTTCTGTGTATCAGCTGATCTCTATATTAGTGTTTGTAATGTGTATATATGTCTTTCTGTGTATCAGCTGATCTCTATATTAGTGTTTGTAATGTGTATATAAGTCTTTCTGTGTATCAGCTGATCTCTATATTAGTGTTTGTAATGTGTATATATGTCTTTCTGTGTATCAACTGGTCTCTATATTGGTGTTTGTAATGTGTATATATGTCTTTCTGTGTATCAACTGATCTCCATATTAATGTTTGTAATGTGTATATATGTCTTTCTGTGTATCAACTGATCTCTATATTAATGTTTGTAATGTGTATACATGTCTTTCTGTGTATCAACTGATCTCTATATTAATGTTTGTAATATGTATATGTCTTTCTGTGTATCAGCTGATCTCTATATTAATGTTTGTAATGTGTATATATGTCTTTCTGTGTATCAGCTGATCTCTATATTGGTGTTTGTAATGTGTATATGTCTTTCTGTGTATCAGCTGATCTCTATATTAATGTTTGTAATGTGTATATATGTCTTTCTGTGTATCAGCTGATCTCTATATTAGTGTTTGTAATGTGTATATATGTCTTTCTGTGTATCAGCTGATCTCTATATTAATGTTTGTAATGTGTATATATGTCTTTCTGTGTATCAACTGATCTCTATATTAATGTATGTAATGTATATATATGCCAGCTCCGTGGTGATGGCGTTACGGACACAGTTTGTAATATCACATACCCACGTTCGAAACACAGCTGCTGGTGAGTTGGCAGCTTTGCGTTTTTTTCTGGCTGGTATGAGTGCTGGTCATTCACAAAGCAATGGCAAACTACTGAACATAAACTTGCCAAGAGATCACAACAGCAAAAAAATGCTTGTGTTGACTGCAATGTCCTGTAATGGATATGCAACTAACTTTGAAATGTGTATGTTGCATTATTTGTAACCTTTGCTTTGACATATCCATACTGTTCATTACCAGTTTCCATCTTTATTTTCATTCTTGTTCTCATAAATCTGAGTAAATGTTTGGTGACATGGGTTATGAGTGTACAAAATTCTTCATATTCAATAGTTCCTTGTCTTTTCATTTGAGCTATGTAACAAAATTGCCTTGCAGTTTCTCTCCACCTTAATAATGACCATAACAGTGTTCCATAAAATAAGCAAATGAGGGTACTTCATGACCATATAGTCAAATGAGGGAAAACCCGTTCTCGTAAGCCTTTCTAGAAGGTTTGAGAATTTACAACTTTGATTCGGGGAAAGGGTCTTTCTTACTGTGCACGCAGTACACGGGGTGGAACAGAATACTGGTATTCGGGGTGAGCTGCACCGAAATCACGGAGATAGTATGAGTTCCGTAGATTTCGTAAATTCTCAAAATCCTGAGAACTTGAGTGGAAGCCCTGCCCTTTCTTCTAGAAACCTCTAAATGTGTGAACAGACGCCATTCGATAAAGATCTCTTCTCTACTGAGAAAGTGTTTTGATATATCATTGTGATGTGTAGATGTCATCTGAAAAGGAACTCTACTTATGACTAGTAATCAAAAGTGTGTTCTGAATTGAAGGTAACTGTGATTTATTTGCTTTATTATAAATTAAATAATAAATAAACACAAAACTCTGGATAGTCACATGAATGCTGAAACCGGTTAAAGCCAGTTGAGGCTAACTCACTTAGATCAGCTGTTGGTGGTAAGCAAGTTAAACATCAAAATCTTACACTCACTAAAACCAAAACAGCTACAATTCCATAATGAAAAAAGGGAAGAATGCTGTAATAATTGAACTATTCTTATAGGGGAAAATAATCTAAAATCTTCCTTATAAAGAGGGATTTAAATAGTTTGCTATATTCTGATAGTCAGCATCCAGTGCCATAACGTGGGCGTAGGTACATGTTAACCATATAAATTCCATCCATCTGGGGAAGGCTACTGCAAAATTAGTAGGAATAATCCTCAAAGAACTTGTTGTACAGAACAGATCTACTATACTGTCTGTCTTTGAATGTAGAAGTATACTTTAACACTGAACAGACAGGAGTAAACTAGGGCAACCCACTGACTCACCAAATAGTAGTGTGAATAAACCAGATGGGCGTCTTCTTTATCAAAAGGAAGGGGCAACACATACCACCAAATAGTAAGAAGGGTGTTATAATTAAAACCTCTGTACATACTTACCACGGTGGCACGGAGGAATATCAGCAGTAGAGTTGATCCAGAAAACTAAAGACTGAGATCTGTGGAGAGCCATAAACGCCTATGCCAGCTGGCACTTGATGATGATTATGATGATGACATACTTTTGCCTGTGAAGGAAAATTATTCTTATAGGAACTCCAGATAACTTATTTGGTAAAACCTAATAATTACAGAGTGGTATAATGGTGTTCAAGAACCTGACTCCAGGAAAGGTATATCACCAGGAAGGCTGCATGACAGACCAGACCAGTACCCGTCTAGACTACTGATGATACTGGGACAGTTCTTTGGTCCTGTCTAACCTTAATGTCCAGGAGATCAGTAAAGTGTAATGTCAATGACAGACTTGAAGGGAGGTGAGGTCAGGTCGAGTTTAATCTGGGTTGATACACATGCTACCCTGGAGTTATCTTTATTTCCAGGTCTTCAATAATTATTGGTTGGAGCTATCAATCCTTCTCAAGAATATATCACCTCTGAATCAACATTCATTCAAGACGGCAGGAGCAATATTTCATCTGAATAGGGGAATCTAAATGCTGATTGAGGATATCCATCATTATCAAGAAGTGTTGCATTAGAATGTCCATCGACAGCAATTCAACTGTACGAAACTAAACTGGTTGGGACATGAATACCCAGATTCCTTGAACCAATGATTGAATTGTATTGATAATAAAGTGTATTGAACTTTGTCTATAAGAAAGCAACAACCAAAGAATGATCCGTATCACAGTCAGCACTGTGGTAACTTCGAGTCAATGATGTATGGTTCAGATGTTGTCTTCATGTGATGATGAAGTCCAGCTGATGCCAATGGCCGGATCTTGGATGTTTCCATGTGACCTTATGCAGATCTTTTGTTTTAAAAAAGAAGTTTGTAATACATAGGTCATTTCTAGTGCAATGCTCCAGCAGCCTTTGCCCATTTTCATTCATGCTACCGATGTTGTATTTTCCAAGGTACACTGGCCATGAACTCGAGTCCTTGCCCACACAAGCATTTAAATCACAGAGTATATAAATGTAGTCAGATTTTGGAACTGCCTTGATCACAGAGTCTAACTCCTCATTGAAAAATTCCTTCACATCATCAGAGGAATCAATCGAATGTTGGTGCATATGCAGTAATAATGGTCCACACCATGTTACCTTTTTTCTGCCTGTCCTCTACCCTTCCAAAAATAGGTGTAATTGTTTTCCCTGAGCGACCCTTCCTCAGCGAGGCCAGTCTCCTGCAGGCCAGCAATATCAATGTTAAGAGGACTGAGTTCAGCATCAATCACAACCGTTTTTCTCACATCGTCAATATTGGTCAAGTCAGTGGAAAATCCTGGACACATGGTTCTTACATTCCAGGTTGCAAGCAGTAGCTTTAGGTTTCTAGTTTTTCTCTTTATTAGTACCCGGTGCATTGGTTTTACAGCCTGCGATTCAGAATTTGTCCTAGCCCCAAGCACCCATTGAAGCAGGCAGGCTGTAGCAGATCAGCACCCAATTGGCAGGGGGCTGCCCAGCTTGAGGTGGGTGGTAGCTAGTTAGTTAGTTAGTTAGTTGACAGAACATCCTCATTGCACATAGAACCATTCAGTTCATAAGTGCTCGGATCCCCTCCTCAGCAAATCCTGCCGTGTGTAGCAGCTAACGACACCAGTTCTTTGTTGGTTTACCAATCTTCTTTGGCTTTCTGCGTAGTGTTCTTGTTTGGCCACCCCTCTTTTAATTTTCTGTTCTCGCAGTCTGGCCATGGTTGTAGATTCACAGTCATCACTTGTTTCACGCAAAAGTCTTACTTCTCGTAGAGCATTCAGAATGTCAGCCTGGTCCATGGCGCGTCCACCCTCCACCATAGCCTCACTTGCGAGCTTGTCAGCCCGCTGATTTCTTTGTACTCTCGCATGCCCTGGCACAAAGATGAAAATAATCTTTGCCAGCCGAGACTGCTCCAGAGACAGCAACCATTTTCTTCAGATCCACCCCACCTCTATCCTCTTGATCATGTTCATTGAGTCGCTAAGGAAACATGCCCTAGTGAATGTCTGTGTCTCGAGCCATGTTATTGCTTTACTTACTGCCATGACTTCCATAGTCAGGCTACTTGTGGTTTCAGTGAAAGCACCAGAGTCCTCCTTCACAATTCTCCCTCCGGCCCGAGCCGTAAGGCCCATGAGCTTCTCACATGTGGGACGACCAACCCATGTGTGTAGATGACAACATCACTGTCTAGCAAATTCTCGAAAATCAATGCTCGTACTTCAGCCTCCACAGCAGCCGGATTTTCTTGTCTGCATTTTCTATCTAGTTGGATGCAAACTGAAAAGGATGTGCAGAAATCTGTTGGCACTTGTACCCACTACTCGCCAGGTTCTAAGTCCTCAAGTGAACAAACCTGTTGAAGAATGTCTTCGGCTTGACCCATCCACGACCGTCCTCTTTTTAACCTGCTGCCATTCACCTTCCTAATTTCACTGTGCAGTGGATGTTGCGTGTTTGTGTTAACTCTGAGGTAGGCGCGTGCTCTGCAAACTTGTATTCTGTCTTCAATGGTTGGAAAATCAAGAAGGTAGCACATCGCCCTGCATGCTGTATCTCTTGTACATCCAAGAATAATGCGCATAGCTTCATTCTGTATCCTTTCCATCCTTTCTATCTGCTTACGGCTGAGAGTCAGGATTGCCATTGCATACTCAAAAACAGACATGACCAGCCCCTCGTACAGAAGACATAGATGGCGCTGCTCACAGTTTGCTGCCACCATCACCCGCATCGCAGCCAAACCCCGCTTGGCCTTTGTTATCACCTGGTCTATGTACTCATTATAAGCAAGGCTTCGATCAAACCGTATCCCCAGGTAATTCATTGCCTGCGTTCTTTCCACCGTCTCTGAACACAGCATTACAGTTGGTGTTGGAGTGTTGACAATATGATTATTCAACGAGAACCAAGTCACTGTTGCCTTTGTTAGATTGACCATTGCCCCAGCTTCATCACACCAAGTACTTATGCGAGCTGATCAGTGACACCTGTAGGTGTCTCCCACCATCAGAGGTAACGCGTGGTGTGTCGCCCCATGTCTACGCCAGTTGACAAGAACTTAACTCGTAACAGTTACCTCTCACTTTGATTCCGAGACTGGTTAAGACCAGGGATGGAGTTATTGCTCCTCCATAACACAAAGCCTGGGCTAAAATATAGAGACCATGTGTTGCCCATGCAGCATGATCCCTCTCTCAGCCTGCCTAGTTCACTCCAGAGGAAAGGTAACACCTATACATCTGGAACAAGACAAGCTGCAGAAGCTGCTGGATCAGCAAAGCAATGTTTTACTGTCCACCTGTCGGAGCTTCAATCCTAGACCAGCTCCCAACCAAGGCTTAGGGCCTGGTCTGCCCTGCCATGACATTTTGTCTTTAGGCTGCATTTCCTCGCACCAGGATAAAGCTTGTACACTCCCAATTGCGCTCTTCTGCCCGAAGCCATTGGCACAAAATGGGGTGTCGGGTTCGGTAAGCGCCGCCCAACATTCGGCGCCAACAGAAAGCAGGTAGTACGTCCACTGTCATACGATAGCTCACTCATATCTGACTAAGACCTGACACACATCTAGTAAATCACAGTCAATAAATACTGGGGTTGATAGCAACATCCTGTAAAGAACTGTCAACTAACCCGTAAGTTAAATTTCATTTAATCTTACCTTGACCTACACAGACTTCAGGTTGTTCTATCTTGACATGTGATGGTAGTTTACTCTCCATCTTATGTCTACAGTCAGTCTGAAAGGATTTGTAAGTTACATATGTATGCAAAAATAAACTATATAAATGAATTTGATATTTTGTTTTTCAAGATGATTCATGATACAAAATGTCTTATGATTACTTCAAGGCATGATTTCTGATATGTTACTCCTCAAGTTCCCTTTAAGAATTTGAGTTTGGCAATCAATCACGGAGCTGATCCACGACTCTGGTGATCGAGTGAGATGGCAGAACATGACTGCCCACGCTTACCGGCATGGCACATGATGGATGGATGGATGGAATCAATCACAGTGTAATAATATTAGTTTATCATGACAAAAATAACATAACAATACATGACAGCTTTGTGAAAAACACTTATTACTTATGCCACACATCACACACACATTAAAGTTTGATGCAATACTGATAGCGGCAGCCATTTCGTGTTGTAACTTTTCCCATCCTTCCATACATCCAATAATGAGTCTTCAATTGGAGAGAAAAAGAAGAAATTTGTGTCATCAATATTCCCTGTAAACTGTTGCTCAGGAGCAAGAATTTTACTTTGTTAATTTCTAACATGAGATTTATGAGGGTGCCAGCATTTGACAATTAGGTACATTTGGTCCCAATATTGTCTGCTTGTGCACTGAAGCTAGATGATCTGGATTTTGTTGATGACTTTGCCCTCTTGTCCCACACATTGAAATGAGATGTTAAATTTAGTTAAAGACATTAGATAGGAGGCCACAACAATTAAGTCTAAAAATTCATAGGGAAAGACAAAGATAATGAGAAAAAAAATCAAGGCAATGATAACCTGATTTCCCTTGGTGAAAATTCACTTCAAGAGGCAGAATTATACACCTACTTAGGTAGCAATGCAGACACAGATGGGTCAACATATAAAGATATTAAAATAAGAATGCAAAAGACAAGAGAACTTTCATAGCAACTGGACATTTGTGGAAGTCAAAAAAATTACACAACATATTGTTCCAGTAAAACATTAAAACAATACTACTATATCATATATGGATCAGAAACATGGAGAATGACATGCAATGACAAACATTCATTAACTGTTGGCTGGGTAAAATAAAAGGACTAAAATAACAGAATCACCAATGTGGAGCTCATGGTAAAACCTAAACAAAATACTGGTACCAGTGTATCAAGAAGCTAGAAAAAGCTCGATAGCGGACCGGTATTTATTTTATAATTAGAACTGGCAATTTGACTTCTAAAATTAAACATACTATAAGTTTCATTTGTAGCAGTAATTTATCTGAGTACTTGTAAAATTTTTCACCATTTGACATGACTGAAAATAATTGTGTTATGGTTTTTAAAATTGTTAGTGTTTAATGATTAATAGCTCACTCTTAGTTACAGTTACAGGACAGTGTAATTAAACAGCAGAAGTAGAAATTAGTGATAGTGATTGCTTAATTTAAGCAGTAGTTACAAACTTATTTACTTACATTATTGCATGATATTTAATCAACAAAAGAAAGCTATCACAATGCAGTGGGTACATCAAGACAATGTGAGTATATTTTCATGAATTGTTCTTTGACTTACGATGAACATTTAACACAACATTTAATTAATATAAATAGGCGGCTATTTTTATTCATTAATTAGGTCACAGCGCATCCTATCAAAACAGGAATGTGGCCATGCCTTTCCTTTTACCAGTCTGCATGCTAAAATAAACAGCTTGCCAGGATTGTTTGCCAATAATTGGTAATGCACATGATATTAATGAATAGTAATCAATTTGCAGCTATTTTTAATTATAAAATAGGTCATGGCAGATCAAAAATAGATAACATGTCAAGTTAGGAGTTAGGCCTTGCCGCACCAGACACAACATTACATGGTTGCTATGCTGCCTGTTTAAAAAGAAACAAACCACAGTAATAAAAGCAAAATGTAATGTTCTTAGCTCCCAATTTTACTGGGCCGTGAGCAGAACAGCTCATTTGCTCAGATTCCTTTGCACTTCCCAGTTGTAGTACACAAGTAAAAGTAACTAGTAAAAGTAACTAGTGGCACTACAACTACAAGTAGCAATGTCAATTGTCGGCATATCCAGAAAAGGGTCGGGGGGGGGGGGGGGGGGGGTATGACCTCATTAGCATAACATTTCTTGTGACATCCGGTTCTATGCTTGGCATAGCCACGTTTGCTTCTTATTGGATGTATTCAGAAACAACGGGCAAAACTTCGCCGGAAACAACTCTAAAAAGGGCAGAAGTGACCTGTCTGCTAGACTGCAAGCCTTTGTCACTAGAACTAGACATTTCTCTGTGGAATTAATTGTGACATTTCATGCACGGTAAGGTAATTTATCATATAACTCACGTATCTATATCTATAAAATGCAATGTATGTATGTATGTATGTGTGTGTGTGTGTGAGTGTGTGTGTGTGTGTGTGTGTCCGTTCTTTATGCATTCGCGAATTCCAATTGAGATGAAATTTTCTGCATGTTTTCTTTTCATTCCCGTGCAACCGTCATAGTTTTTTAGTGTACATTCAGCTATTTACTTACTAAAATTTAATATTTAAATTACATGACTTAACATAAGAAAAAATATAAAAAGGGACATAACTTTTATTAGCATTGCTATAATGCTATATCTTAGTTTAAGTCCCCTGGCTATAGATAGACAGACAGACAGACAGACAGACAGACAGACAGACAGACAGACAGACAGATAGATAGATCTGACCCAATAGAGAGGGTGGGATAGATGGAGGGAGAGACGGACTGTCGGGCAGGCAGACAGACAGACATACAGCCGGGCCATCAGACAGACAGACAGACAGGAACTTATATGACTACTTATATGAATTAAATGAGATGCTTCCCATCAGGGGCTGGGCGAAGCCGGGCCGGGTCAGACAGACAGATAGGCAGAGAGACAGATAGATAGATAGACAGATAGTCAGGAACGGGAGCTTATATGACTACTTATATGAATTAAATGAGATGCTCTCCACTAGGAGCTGGGCGAAGCCGGGCCGGGTCAGACAGACAGACAGATAGGCAGACAGACAGACATACAGATAGATAGATAGACAGATAGTCAGGAACGGGAGCTTATATGACTACTTATATGAATTAAATGAGATGCTCTCCACCAGGAGCTGGGCGAAGCCGGGCCGGGTCAGACAGACAGACAGGCAGACAGACAGACAGACAGATAGATAGATAGATAGATCCCCGCCAGGGCCTGGGCGAAGCCAGGCCGGGTCAGCTAGTAATAAATAAAAGTACACTTTTTATTGCATTTTTGGATTCTCCATTCAATTTTTTCATGTGGGACACTTTATTCATAGTCGACTATGAGTAAATCTCAGTTTTATTCATAGTCAAATTGTGAATAAAGCTCATTTTTATAGTTTTATTCATAATCAAACTGTGACATTACGTTAGTCCTTTGTGGCTGTTTAAATATCAAGAATAGTTTTCCAGAATTGGTATCCCCAATACAAATAATTGTGTCCCCAGGCGAGTTCAATAATTGTTAACTTGCGCTTCTGTACACTTCCTGTTTACAGGCATCAATCCTATTATTTATGTCCTGATAATTCTGGTCCAAGCTGACAGTAATATGCTTCGCCTCAGAGAGACATGATTAGACAATTCAAACACCAGGTTTTAGACTGACTGGCCTCATGATGATGCGCATATAAAGTGCAGGAAAACCTGGTATATGTGAAGCAGGTGGAAAAGAGAGAGGAGAGAGATAGATAACGAAGATAGTGTGAGAGACAGATATGAGAAAGATGTGTTGAAAGTCATAAAAATGTGATAAAGACAAGAAAGAGAGGGGGGGGGGGAGATAGAGAAGGGAAGGGAGAGAGAGAGAGAGAGAGAGAGAGAGAGAGAGAGGAGGGAGAGAGACATAGAGAGAGGGGGAAGGGAGAGAGACACACACAGAGAGAGAGAGAGAGAGAGAGAGAGAGAGAGAGAGAGAGAGAGAGAGAGAGAGAGAGAGAGAGAGAGAAGAGAGAGAGAGAGAGAGAACTTATGTTCGGATGGCTAAGCGCCTATCCCAAAAAACAAAGATAAAGGACAGATAAAAAAAGAAACACAAGTGTGCAGGTTCTTGTGCAGCAATGTAAAGACACAGGTAACCAACACCTAATACACAAAAACCCTAGGAAAGACTGTTTGTTGCCTAAAGCGAGATCATCAGACTAGCATTGGTTGATACAAACTTATTTGTCCTTCATTTACCAGGTATCTGTTATGTGGTTACTTCAGTGCACGCTCCAAAGAGTGGGACAGGTCAGGAGAGAACAGACAGGGCACTGCTCTTGCTGAGGCTTTGCTTCAGTCAGATGTGGTCTGTCTAAATGATGGGACACCAACTAGGCTGGCAATGAGACCGGGGGACCCTGACACGGCCATCGACCTGGCACTTGTATCAAAAGAGGCGGTATCAGACCTAAAATGGAGTATTCTTGGGGATTATGGAAGCAACCACCTACCCTGCTCTGTACTTATACCTAAGTCCAGTACAGTCAGGGCTCAAGAAGAAAGACTAACTAACTTACACTCACTTTAAACAACACAATTCTAAATACCCAAAGAGATAAAGGATTGACTTTCACCCAATTAATTGCTGAACAATTTTTAAAAAAATTGTCCGGCAAGGAAACGAACGATTGACATTTGACTTTTATCCAATTAATTGCCGAACAATAAAAAAAAAAAATTATCCGGTAAGGAAACGAACCTCGAGCTCCCGCTCATCAGGCGGGCGCACTATCAACTATGGTACTGACGACACATTTTCTAATCAACAAAAATATGTAATATAGCCACAAACTAACGATAAGTCACGTGACTTGGTAAATCACGTAGTGCCCTATGAAATTATGAATAGACATTTTGTTTATACATAGTGCCATATGAATAGACACTTCCATAATGTATTTGTATACTTGTACTATTTTTTTAATCATTTAACATGACGGAACATATTTTTTAAAGTCAGTTTTCATATCCATTTGAGACCATCTCGCACGCACAGACATGCACAGATCGCTGGTGGAGGAAATGGGCACACTGGGGAGCTCTAATAGTACTTCTGGCCTAGAGAGACAACAGTGGGAGATAAACTCTATGCACCGCTGAATGAACTAAAATAGACTGTTAGATTCATACAAGAGACAACATTGCAGTTATAAACATATTTCAGGCGAACGAAAGAAGAAGAAGAAGTAGTACAATATTCAACATTACCTACCCAACTAAGATTTCGTTTTTAATTCCGTTTTAATCCAACTTCCACACGACGCCATTTTCCAAATGCAAATGTTAGTAAAATAAAAACCTAGAGTAATTCTTAAATGGGCAACAGCATTACCGAAATAATAATCCATTTATCCATCATGTGCCATGCCGATAAGCGTGGGCGGTCATGTTCTGCCATCTCACTCGATCACCAGAGTCGTGGATCAGCTCCGTGTTTCTGTCTCGACCATGCCACGTGGCCAAGCCATCCAGGCCATATCATATACGGGGAAATAAATTTACTTTCATTCATTGGCACTCACATAAATACAGCACAGATTGTAGCCTGTCTGTTTGTCGTAATTTGTGAATTTACTTCTCATGCTGTTTCAATGTTAACTAAACACTATACATGTATGTGTTACGTGAACACGCTCACGCCATAGCATTCACAATTGCATACATACGCATTTACTGTTTAAATGTCAGCTTACACCATATTTGTCGCGTCAGAAATCTTCATCTCCTTCATCGCATTCGGATGTCAAACCTGAATTTATTTAAAGAAAACAGCAGTCATCTTGAGAGATTTTGAAGTCTCAAGTTGTGTCCTTAATTAAATGGAACTTATGTAGGCTAAAGTAATTGTCTCGGTTCTGCATATGTTGGACGCTTTTGCAGCAACTGTTTACTTAGCCGTCATGTTCCGAATTGCACAGCTACACTCATCAGTTTCTCCGTGCGTTCACGCATATCAGTCCACCAAGACTTTAGGACTCGCCTCATAATAACATATAGGAGTACATCATGGGGTTTTGGTTAGTACCACCATCATGCTTGCGCGCCTCATTCTTCGTTAGCACATCCACTGTGATTGCTCAGATGCCCCTACCAGACTAGTTACCGTCCTGCCTCCCCCCCCCCCCGCCCCCCCCTTCTTTCAATGTGCTCACTGAACCGTAACACCTAGCACCGGGTATAAAAGAATACATCGGAGATTTTCTGAGCTGCTTACGAACCGAACTGTGAGGTGAGTATGAAATTTTTTTCAATTAACATTTTTTTCAATTCTCATTTTCTCTTCATATCTTTCATTTTTTCATGCTCTTTTTCTTCTCGTCCTGATGTAGTCACAGGAGATCTCCTTGGCTTATGTTGTGTTTGTGAATGTGTTTGTATGCTGATGAAAGCTAATCGCCGCAACGTCATGTATGTGTCTTAATTCTGTTATGTAAAGCTGCACTACTTTATGTCATTTTATATTGTTTACACTTTGACAGCTTTACCGTAGTTCCACCAAATTTTATTCATATGTTCTCCAATTTCTAGCTCGTTTACGCGGATGGCTGTGTGCTAAGAGGTAACAGAAGTGCCTGGGGATTCATAGCGAAGGATAATGGAAAGTGTTTAGTGCTATGCTAGGAGAGCCTGGTGTATGATATTACAAAATCCAACATGAAAATGGAGGTAGAAGCAATTACTGCGGTGCTCTGCTGGCTGAAATGCTGGTGGGTTGGGAAATGAGCAAGAGGACAAATTGGCTGAATCTGCACCTTTGTGTGGGGTTTTGGTGCACCATAAATCAAATGTAACCAGGGGTATTTGGAATCGATTATATAGCGTGAAAGAACAGAGACACCACCATTGCCTGAACAGAATGGTGCGGCGGGAAGTGATCAGAGAATATGGCCGATATTCATTTTTCTTAAGAAAGACTTGACAGACACATAATAAGGTTGAATATGGCACCATTAATATTGGGATTCTTCGCTGGTTGTTGAAGATGGGGACGGAATGCGTATAGGAAATATCTTGAGTACTGTGGTGTCGGTTCTTGATT
Source organism: Cepaea hortensis (assembly GCA_963921405.1). NCBI lineage: Eukaryota > Metazoa > Mollusca > Gastropoda > Stylommatophora > Helicidae > Cepaea > Cepaea hortensis. Next base: position 485,428,662 of record OY992876.1, on the reverse strand, counting down.
AAATAGGCTAAACATCTTCTTCGCTCCTATTTTTTATACATTGCGTCACACATAGTTATGCATTTCAAAGTCAGTGTGTAACCGATTCATTCCACCTGTAGTCCTGTAAGTGCTGCTTACAAACCTCATGGCCTCAGCATAAGTTATGTCTATATCAGGTTGAAGTAATCTTCCACCTTACTTTACCAGCTGTAAGCCATTAATTTCCACCTATGCATTAAACATTTCTACTTCTCCTCATTATCACGCCCACTTTAACGGTTTTATGTCATCTTGAAACAAGAGCATGCATCCCAAATCTGTACCACATTTTTCGTGTTATCGTAGCGATTTTTTTTTCATCATTAATCACCATCTCGCTGTCTTCAATCTTTATCCCAAGGATAGCATTCTTAAGAGGATCGAAAAGATGGAAATCAGATAGTGGCAGGTTTGGACTGTAAAACGAATGGGGCAGTATATTCCATCACATTTTGTCGATCACACTACCTTTGCTTATTGAAAGCTGCATGGACAATTGTTGACCTCTGATTCGACAATCTTTACGAATCATGATGTCACCACATTCAAACATGATCCGGCAGATGAATGTGGCAGAACGTCCAGAGGGCGGCGTTCCAGCCAGCTTTACATCTCTACTTGCAGAAATCAAAACTCGATGCGCCCAGCGGCTGATTGTGCTTCTATCAACTGCAAATATGCCATAAACAGCACACACACACACATACACACACGCGCACACGCACACACACGTACGTTTGTGAATGTATTGATGGCTATGGCAGCAACCGGGGTAGATCAGAGGATGCTGTACAGGCTCTTTCAGCAGTTAATAATTTCTGTCACTGAGTATGGTTTGAGGCTGCTGACAGTATCAAAGAGCCAGCTTGCGGTTAATCCTGGAGTGCACAAAGGACATACCAATTATATGCATCAGGCATATCCTGGTGCTATCAACAATGACGGATAGGCATAGGGTCCTTCAGGCCAAATGGTACCTGAGAGTTGCTGCAGATAGGGATCACCCGCTGCATGCAGCCATGGATATAGTCAAGGGTCATAGACAAAGACGAGGCAGGTCCTGGATGGCACAGGCAGCACGTTCTAAGCGCCAGGTGTGTGATCTAGAGACCAACATTCGTAAAAGAGAGTGGGATGAAGTTCCGGAAGACATGATGGACTGGCACAATGTAATAATAACACTGGGTCGTGAGTGCAGAGAATGGGCAGCGGGCCGCACTGAGTTTGAAGTGCAACAGCTGATCCAGATTAACACACATCAAGGTGACATAGTCATCTACACCGATGGGTCAGTGGTGAGAAACAGACGTAGTAGTTGGGCCTAATTGCAAAGGCTAATGAAGGAGTCTTGAAAAAGGAGAGTCTGGCATACGAGACTACCACTTCCAGCATGAGAATAGGGGTAGAAGCAGTAACAGCGGCATTCCGTTGGCTAGAGGAGACTACTGCAACACACGTTGTATTCATTACGGATTCAAATAGTATGCTTAGTAAGATGAAGAAAGGAATTTTTCGTGTGAAATAACTCTCATCGCTTCAGACGTCACAGATTGTGTGAATTGTATGGATATTTCGCCCTGGCCATGCGGGAGAGTGAATAGGCTAATAGGCTAACAGGGAATGCACCTCTTGGTGGTAGATTGCCTATGGACAAGTCGGAGATGGTCGTGCGCATGTGGGACCAGATGAGGAAAGCGGAGAAACAGATTGAGAACCCATATGTAGAAAGAATGAGATTTCAGGAGATCGGCAGAGGTTCTGGAAGAATCTAAGCCCTGAGAGGGAAGACCAGGAGAACTTTTAATCAGATAGCGTTGGGAACGATTGGTAGTATGACTCTTCGCTGGCTGTTGAACGCGACGACGGAGCACATATGGTTATGTTCTGAGTGCAGTGATGTCGGTTCTTAACTCAACTCAACTGTGAATGTTTACAACAGTTTCTTTCTCTGCGATCAATGTGACAGGTTGGCCCACCTCTCAGATCGTTTTGTTACTAGATGGAGATAGCCCTCAGTAAACCCCTCTATGTATCCTGTAGTAATTTTTATTTTTATCTATATTTTCAAATATTAGATAAAATCGTCTTTGGTTAGTGTATTTACATACATAAAACTATAGAGAGAGTTAAATACTTTCTTCTTATAGTTAGAAGTAGATGTAGGGTAGAGTTCGTTTACAAGCCAAGAAATCAAGTCAGGCTGAATTTTATATTCAGTTTTGGCTGTGAATAATAATTTGGCCACAGGAAGGGAACTCTCCTGGATGAGAAGTTAACTTCTGGTAGCACCCTAACTTCGGCCAGTTTTGATAGCAACCTGGAAGGAGCAGGAGCTACTATCACGTCAATTGGCTAAAATTGAACACCTGTCTGTGTTTAAACATATTTTATTGCTGGCTCTTGTTAAGCCGAAAAACCCTCTAAAACATAGAAAAGCCAATGATAGTCTCCACTCCCGATAGGCCAGTCAAAATCTAGTTGCAGGAGCCTGCACCCTGATCATCTGTAGCCGTAGTCACGACCGGTGATTGAGCTACGAACCACTCACTTGATGCAGCAGAGAGTGGAGTCCATACCACGATCCAGTCAGCACTGCCAGCTTACCATCCCGGAGGCTAAGGATTATCAGATGAGTGGCTACCCACCCGTTTGCCACTGCACAGCAATTCTAATTTGTCCGCTATTGGCTCGGAGTCTATGATTATATCCTCTAGCTGAACATTATCTCATAGAAATGTCAGGGATCTGCGTATCTCTTATGTGTCAGTGAGTTCCCAGTGGGGCTCACGTAGTGTTCTTTAGGATTAAACGTTATGTTATATTTGTACTTTTAACAACTGCGTCTGTCATTATAGAATTAGAATTAGCATCATCAGATTGTGTGACGAGTGAAAGGACTACATCTATACGTATCATTCTGTCTTATCTCCTGTTGTGTGAGAATACATTAGGCAGTGGGGGCTCATTATTCATCCAGGCACGTTAGCAGGAATAACTTGACATACTGTCTTCGTGTGTTAGTACAGTTAGTCGTCATAACTTTCCGCCTGGCACTGTTTAGAAGTAGTGATCCATTCTGGGACTTTGATAATCATTCTTCTAGAATTGCGATCCATTTGATCGCTTCTTCAGCAGTGGTTAGATTCTCTATTCGTAGAAGTCTATTTAGTATCTACTTTGATCCAATTCCATCCTAGTAGAATACGTTACGCGACACTCAAAAATTGTACAACAAAATCCTTCTTGTAACTTACGTCATTAATATCCGCCATCTCAAGGGTTTTGTGTCGCTGTTAGAATTGGTTTATACATTGGCACCTTTCCGTCTTGACAGACGATAGTTTGGTACATTGAGCTTCAAAAAGGCTTCATAACTACGGCCCATGGCTGTGTCGAGTGTGGCTGGTAAGGCCAATTCTTGCTGCAAATGTTTGCCCACAGTAGATGCATGTGAAAACATGGTAATTTCCGCCTTTGTGACCATCTTACGTCTCTCACGCTCTGTGTGTGCTTTATCTGCAATCATTTTCTCTTTTGTCTGTATTCCATTTCTGATGTTTGCCCTCCATGCAACACGTTCAGCGGCGACTTGCTCCCAATGTGCATTATCTATGCCAGTATCAATCACGTCCCGCTTACACACATCTTTGTATCGTAGTAGAGGCCGACCCTGAGATCTCCTACCCGTTTGTAATTCACCAAAAAAGATTTCCTTTGGTATTCTACCATCATCCATCCTCCTAACATGTCCTATCCATCTAAGTCTACGAAGACTGAGCATGGAATACACCGTCACACAACCTGATCTTTCCAGTATTTCAGTATTTGTGATTTTGTCTTGCCACTTAATACTAAGTATTCTTCGCAGACACCGCATATGAAAGCTGTTTAAACGTTTCTCTTGGCGTGAGTAAGTTGTCCAGGTTTCACTGCCATAAAGAAGAGTACTAAGGACACAGGCTTGGTAGACGAGGACTTTTGTTTTGGCAGTAAGCTTCCTGTTCTCCCAGACTCTTTTTGCTAACATGTTCATTGTTGTTGTTGCCTTGCCAATCCTGATGTTGATTTCTTGATGGAGGGATAATTTGCTATTTACCTCTGATCCTAGATATGTAAAATGGACTACTATCTCCAGTTCGGCGTCGTCAATAAAGATTGATGTACCCCATGTGCACCTTGTAACATAATCTGTGTCTTCATTTTGTTAATTGTTAAACCAAATTCAGAACAAGCATTGGAGAATGCAGATAGTAGATGTTGTAATTCTTCCTCAGAGTGGGTCGTAATCGCAGCATCATCCGCAGAAAGCAACTCTCTGATTAGTACCCTCCTAATTTTGGTCTTGGCCTTCAATCTCTGAGCATTATAGAGACCACCATCTGAGCGTGAGTGAATGTATATACCGTCATCCTGATCATCATCATTCATCATTCATTGGCACCTTTCCGTCTTGACAGACGATAGTTTGGTACATTATGCTTCAAAAAGGCTTAATAACTACGATCCATGGCGGTGGCGAGTGTGGCTGGTAAGGCCAATTCTTGATGCAAATGTTTGCCCACAGTAGGTGCATGTGAAAACATGGTCATTTCCACCATTTTGCACCATCTTACGTCTCTCACGCTCTGTGTGTGCTTTATCTGCAATCATTTTCTCTTTTGTCTGTATTCCATTTCTGATGTTTGCTCTCCATGCAACACGTTCAGCGGCGACGTGTTCCCAATGTGCATTATCAATGCCTGTATCAATCATGTCACACTTCCCACCATAACAGAAGTTAAGTGTGCTATAAATGAACTTGCATCTGGCAAGGCTCCAGGTAAGGATGGGATTCCAATAGAGGTTATCAGGAGTGGGCAAGACACACTCACTATACAGATCCACCAGCTAATAGAGCTATGCTGGCGTGAAGGACAAGTCCCACAGGATTTCAAAGATTCAAGCATCATAACACTGTACAAGAACAAGGGCGATCGGAGCGACTGCAACAACTATAGGGATATCTTACTTCTGTGTATTGTTGGAAAAGTATTTGCCAGAATTGTTCTGCGCAGACTTCAAGTCCTAGGAGATCAAGTCTACCCCGAATCACAGTGTGGCTTTCGACAGAACCGGTCTACCACTGATATGATATTCTCATTGCGACAAATGCAAGAAAAATGCCGTGAACAGAATCAACCACTGTTTATTGCCTTCATCGACCTCACAAAGGCATTTGATTTGGTCAGTCGTGAGGGTCTGTTCAAGGCACTAAAGAAGATTGGCTGCCCACCAACTCTTCTGTCCATTGTGGAATCGTTCCACACAGGCATGAAGGGTATAATCAAGTTTGATGGTGCAACTTCTGAAGAATTTGAAATCAAGAGTGGAGTTAAGCAAGGTTGTGTACTAGCTCCCACCCTCTTTGGAATATACTTTTCACTTCTACTGAAATATGCATTTCGTGATCAGGATGGTGGTATATACATTCACTCACGCTCAGATGGCGGCCTCTACAATGCTCAGAGATTGAAGGCTAAGACCAAAATTAGGAGGGTACTGATCAGAGAGTTGCTTTTTGCAGATGATGCTGCAGTTACGACCCACTCTGAGGAAGAATTGCAATGTCTACTATCTGCATTCTCCAATGCTTGTTCTGAATTTGGTTTAACAATTAGCAAAAAGAAGACACAGATTATGTCACAAGGTGCACATGGGGTACCATCAATCTTTATTGACGACGCCGAACTAGAGATAGTAGACCATTTTACATATCTAGGATCGGTGGTAAATAGCAAATTATCCCTAGATCAGGAAATCAACATCCGGATTGGTAAGGCAGCAACAACAATGAACAGGTTAAGAAAAAGAGTCTGGGAGAACAGGAAGCTTACTGCCAAAACAAAAGTCCTTGTCTATCAAGCCTGTGTCCTTAGTACTCTTCTCTATGGCAGTGAAACCTGGACAACTTACTCACACCAAGAGAACAATTTAAACAGCTTTCATATGCGGTGTCTGCGAAGAATTCTTGGTATTAAATGGCAAGACAAAATCACAAATACTGAAGTATTGGAAAGATCAGGTTGTGTGACAGTTTATTCCATGCTCAGTCTTCGTAGACTTAGATGGATAGGACATCTTAGGAGGATGGATGATGGTAGAATACCAAAGGATATCTTTTTTGGTGAATTACAGATGGGTAAGAGATCTCAGGGTCGGCCTCTACTACGATACAAAGATGTGTGTAAGCGGGACATGATTGATACAGGCATTGATAATGCACATTGGGAGCAAGTCGCCGCTGAACGTGTTGCATGGAGGGCAAATATCAGAAATGGAATAAAGTCAAAGGAGAAAATTATTGCAGAAAAATCACACACCAAGCGTTTGAGACGTAAGATGGTGCATGATGGTGGAAATGACCACGTGTTCACATGCACCCACTGTGAACGGACATTTACAGCGCAAATTGGCCTTATCAGTCACACTCGCTACCGCCATAGTTAAAAGTTATTATGCCTTTTTAAAGCACAAACTATCGTCTGTCAAGACGGCAAGGTGCCAATGATGATCAATCATGTCCCGCTTACACACATCTTTGTATCGTAGTAGAGGCCGAACCTGAGATCTCCTACCCGTCTGTAATTCACCAAAAAAGATGTCCTGTGGTATTCTACCATCATCCATCCTCCTAACGTGTCCTATCCATCTAAGTCTACGAAGACTGAGCATGGAATACACCGTCACACAACCTGATCTTTCCAATACTTCAGTATTTGTGATTTTGTCTTGCCACTTAATACCAAGTATTCTTCGCAGACACCGCATATGAAAGCTGTTTAAACGTTTCTCTTGGCGTGAGTAAGTTGTCCAGGTTTCACTGCCATAAAGAAGAGTACTAAGGACACAGGCTTGGTAGACGAGGACTTTTGTTTTGGCAGTAAGCTTCCTGTTCTCCCAGACTCTTTTTGCTAACATGTTCATTGTTGTTGCTGCCTTGCCAATCCTGATGTTGATTTCCTGATCAAGGGATAATTTGCTATTTACCTCTGATCCTAGATATGTAAAATGGTCTACTATCTCCAGTTCGGCGTCGTCAATAAAGATTGATGGTACACCATGTGCACCTTGTGACATAATTTGTGTCTTCTTTTTGTTAATTGTTAAACCAAATTCAGAACAAGCATTGGAGAATGCAGATAGTAGATGTTGTAATTCTTCCTCAGAGTGGGTCGTAATCGCAGCATCATCCGCAAAAAGCAACTCTCTGATTAGTACCCTGCTAATTTTGGTCTTGGCCTTCAATCTCTGAGCATTATAGAGGCCACCATCTGAGCGTGAGTGAATGTATATACCGTCATCCTGATCACGAAAGGCATATTTCAGTAGAAGTGAAAAGTATATCCCAAAGAGGGTGGGGGATAGTACACAACCTTGCTTAACTCCACTCTTGATTTCAAACTCTTCTGAAGTTGAGCCATCAAACTTGATTATACCCTTCATGCCTGTGTGGAACGATTCCACAATGGACAGAAGAGTTGGTGGGCAGCCAATCTTCTTTAGTGCTTTGAACAGACCCTCACGACTGACCAAATCGAATGCCTTTGTGAGGTCGATGAAGGCAATAAACAGTGGCTGATTTTGTTCCCGGCATTTTTCTTGCATCTGTCGCAATGAGAAAATCATATCAATAGTAGACCGGTTCTGACGGAAGCCGCACTGTGATTCGGGGTAGACTTGATCTCCCAAGACTTGAAGTCTGCGCAGGACAATTCTGGCAAATACTTTCCCAATAATACACAGAAGTGAGATACCCCTATAGTTGTTACAGTCGCTCCGATCTCCCTTATTCTTGTACAGCGTTATGATGTTTGAATCTTTGAAATCCTGTGGGACTTGTCCTTCTCGCCAGCATAGCTCTATTAGCTGGTGGATCTGTAGAGCGAGTGTGTCTTGCCCACTCCTGATTACCTCTATTGGAATCCCATCCTTACCTGGAGCCTTGCCAGATGCAAGCTCATTTATAGCACACTTAACTTCTGTTATAGTGGGAAGTGTGTCCAGGTGGTCAAGAGTTGGCAGGGCCTCTATGGCGTTGAGGGCATCATCCGCTAGCTTGGTCTCACTTGAGTAAAGCTCTAAATAGTGCTCGACCCATCTATCCATCTGCTGTTTCTTATCAGTGATGATTTCTCCAGTCAAGGTTTTCAGCGGTGCACTTCTTTTGATCATTGGACCGCCGGCTTTCTTTATCCCTTCATACATGCTTCTGATGTTTCCCTTATCACTTGCGATTTGAATGGACTCACATAACTTGATCCAATAGTCATTCGCACACTGCCTGGCAGCCTTTTGTACATCCTTCCTCGCTTGCTTGAGCTCACTCAGAGTATTACGCGTTGGTCTTTCCTTGTTTCTTAAGAGAGCTATCTTCTTTTTATCAATCAAGGGCTGCAGTATCTGGCTGTTTGCCGCAAACCAGTCCTGCCTCTTATGATCCACAGTGCCGTAAACCCCTACCGCTGTTTTATAAATAGTTTCCTTAAGTTTACTCCATTTATCATTTACTATACAATTTTCTGATGTATCATTGAAAGCGTCTTCAAATTGCTGTTGAAATTCAAAGCACTTTCCAGGATCCTGAGTGTTAGTAATATTAATCCTGGGGCTAGACTTGTGTTTAGCTGTGTAGATTCTCTTTGGTCTCAGTCTAACCCTTGCAACAACCAAAGAATGGTATGTATCACAGTCAGCACTGTGGTAACTTCGAGTTAATGATGTATGGTTCAGATGTTGTCTCCGTGTGATAATGAAGTCCAGCTGATGCCAATGGCTGGATCTTGGATGTTTCCATGTGACCTTATGCATCTCTTTTGATTTACAAAAGGAGTTTGTAATACATAGGTCATTTCTAGTGCAATGCTCCAGCAGCCTTTGCCCATTATCATTCATGCGACCGATGTTGTATTTTCCAAGGCACACTGGCCATGAACTTGAGTCCTTGCTCACACGAGCATTGAAATCACCGAGCATATAAATGTAGTCGGATTTTGGAACTGCCTTGATCGCGCAGAGTCTAGCTGCTCATAGAACGTATCTTTCACATCATCAGAGGAAGCGAGTGTCGGTGCATATGCAGAGAGAATGGTGGCAAATCCAAAAGAGGTTGCCAAGCGCAGTGATAATAATCTTTCGTTACCCCCAGCTGGGATATCAATCATTCCCAGTAGCGAATTCTTCACTGCAAAGCCCACACCGTGTTGCCTTTTTTCTGCCTGCCCTTTACCCTTCCAGAAAAAGGTGTAGTTGTTTTCCCTGAGTGACCCTTCCTCAGCGAGGCGAGTCTCCTGCAGGCCAGCAATATCAATGTTAAGACGATTGAGTTCGGCATCAATCACAGCCGTTTTTCTCACATCGTCAATATTGGTCAAGTCAGTGGAAAATCCTGGACACATGGTTCTTACATTCCAGGTTGCAAGCAGTAGCTTTAGGTTTCTAGTTTTTCTCTTTATTAGTACCCGGTGCATTGGTTTTACAGCCTGCGATTCAGAATTTGTCCTAGCCCCAAGCACCCATTGAAGCAGGCAGGCTGTAGCAGATCAGCACCCAATTGGCAGGGGGCTGCCCAGCTTGAGGTGGGTGGTAGCTAGTTAGTTAGTTAGTTAGTTGACAGAACATCCTCATTGCACATAGAACCATTCAGTTCATAAGTGCTCGGATCCCCTCCTCAGCAAATCCTGCCGTGTGTAGCAGCTAACGACACCAGTTCTTTGTTGGTTTACCAATCTTCTTTGGCTTTCTGCGTAGTGTTCTTGTTTGGCCACCCCTCTTTTAATTTTCTGTTCTCGCAGTCTGGCCATGGTTGTAGATTCACAGTCATCACTTGTTTCACGCAAAAGTCTTACTTCTCGTAGAGCATTCAGAATGTCAGCCTGGTCCATGGCGCGTCCACCCTCCACCATAGCCTCACTTGCGAGCTTGTCAGCCCGCTGATTTCTTTGTACTCTCGCATGCCCTGGCACAAAGATGAAAATAATCTTTGCCAGCCGAGACTGCTCCAGAGACAGCAACCATTTTCTTCAGATCCACCCCACCTCTATCCTCTTGATCATGTTCATTGAGTCGCTAAGGAAACATGCCCTAGTGAATGTCTGTGTCTCGAGCCATGTTATTGCTTTACTTACTGCCATGACTTCCATAGTCAGGCTACTTGTGGTTTCAGTGAAAGCACCAGAGTCCTCCTTCACAATTCTCCCTCCGGCCCGAGCCGTAAGGCCCATGAGCTTCTCACATGTGGGACGACCAACCCATGTGTGTAGATGACAACATCACTGTCTAGCAAATTCTCGAAAATCAATGCTCGTACTTCAGCCTCCACAGCAGCCGGATTTTCTTGTCTGCATTTTCTATCTAGTTGGATGCAAACTGAAAAGGATGTGCAGAAATCTGTTGGCACTTGTACCCACTACTCGCCAGGTTCTAAGTCCTCAAGTGAACAAACCTGTTGAAGAATGTCTTCGGCTTGACCCATCCACGACCGTCCTCTTTTTAACCTGCTGCCATTCACCTTCCTAATTTCACTGTGCAGTGGATGTTGCGTGTTTGTGTTAACTCTGAGGTAGGCGCGTGCTCTGCAAACTTGTATTCTGTCTTCAATGGTTGGAAAATCAAGAAGGTAGCACATCGCCCTGCATGCTGTATCTCTTGTACATCCAAGAATAATGCGCATAGCTTCATTCTGTATCCTTTCCATCCTTTCTATCTGCTTACGGCTGAGAGTCAGGATTGCCATTGCATACTCAAAAACAGACATGACCAGCCCCTCGTACAGAAGACATAGATGGCGCTGCTCACAGTTTGCTGCCACCATCACCCGCATCGCAGCCAAACCCCGCTTGGCCTTTGTTATCACCTGGTCTATGTACTCATTATAAGCAAGGCTTCGATCAAACCGTATCCCCAGGTAATTCATTGCCTGCGTTCTTTCCACCGTCTCTGAACACAGCATTACAGTTGGTGTTGGAGTGTTGACAATATGATTATTCAACGAGAACCAAGTCACTGTTGCCTTTGTTAGATTGACCATTGCCCCAGCTTCATCACACCAAGTACTTATGCGAGCTGATCAGTGACACCTGTAGGTGTCTCCCACCATCAGAGGTAACGCGTGGTGTGTCGCCCCATGTCTACGCCAGTTGACAAGAACTTAACTCGTAACAGTTACCTCTCACTTTGATTCCGAGACTGGTTAAGACCAGGGATGGAGTTATTGCTCCTCCATAACACAAAGCCTGGGCTAAAATATAGAGACCATGTGTTGCCCATGCAGCATGATCCCTCTCTCAGCCTGCCTAGTTCACTCCAGAGGAAAGGTAACACCTATACATCTGGAACAAGACAAGCTGCAGAAGCTGCTGGATCAGCAAAGCAATGTTTTACTGTCCACCTGTCGGAGCTTCAATCCTAGACCAGCTCCCAACCAAGGCTTAGGGCCTGGTCTGCCCTGCCATGACATTTTGTCTTTAGGCTGCATTTCCTCGCACCAGGATAAAGCTTGTACACTCCCAATTGCGCTCTTCTGCCCGAAGCCATTGGCACAAAATGGGGTGTCGGGTTCGGTAAGCGCCGCCCAACATTCGGCGCCAACAGAAAGCAGGTAGTACGTCCACTGTCATACGATAGCTCACTCATATCTGACTAAGACCTGACACACATCTAGTAAATCACAGTCAATAAATACTGGGGTTGATAGCAACATCCTGTAAAGAACTGTCAACTAACCCGTAAGTTAAATTTCATTTAATCTTACCTTGACCTACACAGACTTCAGGTTGTTCTATCTTGACATGTGATGGTAGTTTACTCTCCATCTTATGTCTACAGTCAGTCTGAAAGGATTTGTAAGTTACATATGTATGCAAAAATAAACTATATAAATGAATTTGATATTTTGTTTTTCAAGATGATTCATGATACAAAATGTCTTATGATTACTTCAAGGCATGATTTCTGATATGTTACTCCTCAAGTTCCCTTTAAGAATTTGAGTTTGGCAATCAATCACGGAGCTGATCCACGACTCTGGTGATCGAGTGAGATGGCAGAACATGACTGCCCACGCTTACCGGCATGGCACATGATGGATGGATGGATGGAATCAATCACAGTGTAATAATATTAGTTTATCATGACAAAAATAACATAACAATACATGACAGCTTTGTGAAAAACACTTATTACTTATGCCACACATCACACACACATTAAAGTTTGATGCAATACTGATAGCGGCAGCCATTTCGTGTTGTAACTTTTCCCATCCTTCCATACATCCAATAATGAGTCTTCAATTGGAGAGAAAAAGAAGAAATTTGTGTCATCAATATTCCCTGTAAACTGTTGCTCAGGAGCAAGAATTTTACTTTGTTAATTTCTAACATGAGATTTATGAGGGTGCCAGCATTTGACAATTAGGTACATTTGGTCCCAATATTGTCTGCTTGTGCACTGAAGCTAGATGATCTGGATTTTGTTGATGACTTTGCCCTCTTGTCCCACACATTGAAATGAGATGTTAAATTTAGTTAAAGACATTAGATAGGAGGCCACAACAATTAAGTCTAAAAATTCATAGGGAAAGACAAAGATAATGAGAAAAAAAATCAAGGCAATGATAACCTGATTTCCCTTGGTGAAAATTCACTTCAAGAGGCAGAATTATACACCTACTTAGGTAGCAATGCAGACACAGATGGGTCAACATATAAAGATATTAAAATAAGAATGCAAAAGACAAGAGAACTTTCATAGCAACTGGACATTTGTGGAAGTCAAAAAAATTACACAACATATTGTTCCAGTAAAACATTAAAACAATACTACTATATCATATATGGATCAGAAACATGGAGAATGACATGCAATGACAAACATTCATTAACTGTTGGCTGGGTAAAATAAAAGGACTAAAATAACAGAATCACCAATGTGGAGCTCATGGTAAAACCTAAACAAAATACTGGTACCAGTGTATCAAGAAGCTAGAAAAAGCTCGATAGCGGACCGGTATTTATTTTATAATTAGAACTGGCAATTTGACTTCTAAAATTAAACATACTATAAGTTTCATTTGTAGCAGTAATTTATCTGAGTACTTGTAAAATTTTTCACCATTTGACATGACTGAAAATAATTGTGTTATGGTTTTTAAAATTGTTAGTGTTTAATGATTAATAGCTCACTCTTAGTTACAGTTACAGGACAGTGTAATTACACAGCAGAAGTAGAAATTAGTGATAGTGATTGCTTAATTTAAGCAGTAGTTACAAACTTATTTACTTACATTATTGCATGATATTTAATCAACAAAAGAAAGCTATCACAATGCAGTGGGTACATCAAGACAATGTGAGTATATTTTCATGAATTGTTCTTTGACTTACGATGAACATTTAACACAACATTTAATTAATATAAATAGGCGGCTATTTTTATTCATTAATTAGGTCACAGCGCATCCTATCAAAACAGGAATGTGGCCATGCCTTTCCTTTTACCAGTCTGCATGCTAAAATAAACAGCTTGCCAGGATTGTTTGCCAATAATTGGTAATGCACATGATATTAATGAATAGTAATCAATTTGCAGCTATTTTTAATTATAAAATAGGTCATGGCAGATCAAAAATAGATAACATGTCAAGTTAGGAGTTAGGCCTTGCCGCACCAGACACAACATTACATGGTTGCTATGCTGCCTGTTTAAAAAGAAACAAACCACAGTAATAAAAGCAAAATGTAATGTTCTTAGCTCCCAATTTTACTGGGCCGTGAGCAGAACAGCTCATTTGCTCAGATTCCTTTGCACTTCCCAGTTGTAGTACACAAGTAAAAGTAACTAGTAAAAGTAACTAGTGGCACTACAACTACAAGTAGCAATGTCAATTGTCGGCATATCCAGAAAAGGGTCGGGGGGGTATGACCTCATTAGCATAACATTTCTTGTGACATCCGGTTCTATGCTTGGCATAGCCACGTTTGCTTCTTATTGGATGTATTCAGAAACAACGGGCAAAACTTCGCCGGAAACAACTCTAAAAAGGGCAGAAGTGACCTGTCTGCTAGACTGCAAGCCTTTGTCACTAGAACTAGACATTTCTCTGTGGAATTAATTGTGACATTTCATGCACGGTAAGGTAATTTATCATATAACTCACGTATCTATATCTATAAAATGCAATGTATGTATGTATGTATGTGTGTGTGTGTGTGAGTGTGTGTGTGTGTGTGTGTGTCCGTTCTTTATGCATTCGCGAATTCCAATTGAGATGAAATTTTCTGCATGTTTTCTTTTCATTCCCGTGCAACCGTCATAGTTTTTTAGTGTACATTCAGCTATTTACTTACTAAAATTTAATATTTAAATTACATGACTTAACATAAGAAAAAATATAAAAAGGGACATAACTTTTATTAGCATTGCTATAATGCTATATCTTAGTTTAAGTCCCCTGGCTATAGATAGACAGACAGACAGACAGACAGACAGACAGACAGACAGACAGACAGACAGACAGATAGATAGATCTGACCCAATAGAGAGGGTGGGATAGATGGAGGGAGAGACGGACTGTCGGGCAGGCAGACAGACAGACATACAGCCGGGCCATCAGACAGACAGACAGACAGGAACTTATATGACTACTTATATGAATTAAATGAGATGCTTCCCATCAGGGGCTGGGCGAAGCCGGGCCGGGTCAGACAGACAGATAGGCAGAGAGACAGATAGATAGATAGACAGATAGTCAGGAACGGGAGCTTATATGACTACTTATATGAATTAAATGAGATGCTCTCCACTAGGAGCTGGGCGAAGCCGGGCCGGGTCAGACAGACAGACAGATAGGCAGACAGACAGACATACAGATAGATAGATAGACAGATAGTCAGGAACGGGAGCTTATATGACTACTTATATGAATTAAATGAGATGCTCTCCACCAGGAGCTGGGCGAAGCCGGGCCGGGTCAGACAGACAGACAGGCAGACAGACAGACAGACAGATAGATAGATAGATAGATCCCCGCCAGGGCCTGGGCAAAGCCAGGCCGGGTCAGCTAGTAATAAATAAAAGTACACTTTTTATTGCATTTTTGGATTCTCCATTCAATTTTTTCATGTGGGACACTTTATTCATAGTCGACTATGAGTAAATCTCAGTTTTATTCATAGTCAAATTGTGAATAAAGCTCATTTTTATAGTTTTATTCATAATCAAACTGTGACATTACGTTAGTCCTTTGTGGCTGTTTAAATATCAAGAATAGTTTTCCAGAATTGGTATCCCCAATACAAATAATTGTGTCCCCAGGCGAGTTCAATAATTGTTAACTTGCGCTTCTGTACACTTCCTGTTTACAGGCATCAATCCTATTATTTATGTCCTGATAATTCTGGTCCAAGCTGACAGTAATATGCTTCGCCTCAGAGAGACATGATTAGACAATTCAAACACCAGGTTTTAGACTGACTGGCCTCATGATGATGCGCATATAAAGTGCAGGAAAACCTGGTATATGTGAAGCAGGTGGAAAAGAGAGAGGAGAGAGATAGATAACGAAGATAGTGTGAGAGACAGATATGAGAAAGATGTGTTGAAAGTCATAAAAATGTGATAAAGACAAGAAAGAGAGGGGGGGGGGAGATAGAGAAGGGAAGGGAGAGAGAGAGAGAGAGAGAGAGAGGAGGGAGAGAGACATAGAGAGAGGGGGAAGGGAGAGAGACACACACAGAGAGAGAGAGAGAGAGAGAGAGAGAGAGAGAGAGAGAGAGAGAGAGAGAGAGAGAAAGAGAGAGAGAGAGAGAGAACTTATGTTCGGATGGCTAAGCGCCTATCCCAAAAAACAAAGATAAAGGACAGATAAAAAAAGAAACACAAGTGTGCAGGTTCTTGTGCAGCAATGTAAAGACACAGGTAACCAACACCTAATACACAAAAACCCTAGGAAAGACTGTTTGTTGCCTAAAGCGAGATCATCAGACTAGCATTGGTTGATACAAACTTATTTGTCCTTCATTTACCAGGTATCTGTTATGTGGTTACTTCAGTGCACGCTCCAAAGAGTGGGACAGGTCAGGAGAGAACAGACAGGGCACTGCTCTTGCTGAGGCTTTGCTTCAGTCAGATGTGGTCTGTCTAAATGATGGGACACCAACTAGGCTGGCAATGAGACCGGGGGACCCTGACACGGCCATCGACCTGGCACTTGTATCAAAAGAGGCGGTATCAGACCTAAAATGGAGTATTCTTGGGGATTATGGAAGCAACCACCTACCCTGCTCTGTACTTATACCTAAGTCCAGTACAGTCAGGGCTCAAGAAGAAAGACTAACTAACTTACACTCACTTTAAACAACACAATTCTAAATACCCAAAGAGATAAAGGATTGACTTTCACCCAATTAATTGCTGAACAATTTTTAAAAAAATTGTCCGGCAAGGAAACGAACGATTGACATTTGACTTTTATCCAATTAATTGCCGAACAATAAAAAAAAAAAATTATCCGGTAAGGAAACGAACCTCGAGCTCCCGCTCATCAGGCGGGCGCACTATCAACTATGGTACTGACGACACATTTTCTAATCAACAAAAATATGTAATATAGCCACAAACTAACGATAAGTCACGTGACTTGGTAAATCACGTAGTGCCCTATGAAATTATGAATAGACATTTTGTTTATACATAGTGCCATATGAATAGACACTTCCATAATGTATTTGTATACTTGTACTATTTTTTTAATCATTTAACATGACGGAACATATTTTTTAAAGTCAGTTTTCATATCCATTTGAGACCATCTCGCACGCACAGACATGCACAGATCGCTGGTGGAGGAAATGGGCACACTGGGGAGCTCTAATAGTAGCAATTTCAGAATTATCTCCCTTTTCGGCGCTCTCCTCTTTTTTATTTTGTACTTTCCCGAACTTTTTCCTGTGTCTTAGCACGATGACTTCCGGTTTGACATGGACTGCTATAAGACCAAAAAAAACGAAAGCAGTGTGGTACGATCAAAGGGGAAGTTATTCTCATATATTTAGAATTGGCTCTGCTAGCTGGCTGCCAAGTTATTAAACCAAAAAAACGATTTATCTGGATTATATTTGGTTATTTTCACGATTAGTAAGGTAATCTGTCTTATAACTCATGTATTTGAAAATTCCCTTCATTTTTTCTTCTATATTTGAATTCCCCATTCAATTTTACATAAATATGAAGAGTTTCAACATTCCAGGTGTTTGCAGACGTTCAAGACAAATAAACAAGCCACGGTAATAGAAGGCAAATAATAAACAATTGGCGGCCATTTTAAATTGTTAATTAGGTCACGGCGCATCCTATAAAAAAATTTAAAAATACGTCAAGGCAGGCCTCGCCGCCCCGGACGCAATGATATATGGCACAACATTGTCCGTTTAAAAATAAACAAGCCACGGTAATAGAAGGCAGAATTTCTCAGCTTCCAATCTTAGGGTCGCGATAAATCCTGACTTATCAGTTAATTTATCATTGCACTTCCTGGTATTAAATTACGTCACCAGACAATTCATAACTCCACTTGGAATTAACGCAAACTCTTCGTTGAGATACCGTTGGATTCGTCTTGTCAAGCTCTATCTAACTGGTATGATTTCATAAGTAAAAACCCAATTTTTAAATATTGACCAAAATTGCTACTAATAGTACTTCTGGCCTAGAGAGACAACAGTGGGAGATAAACTCTATGCACCGCTGAATGAACTAAAATAGACTGTTAGATTCATACAAGAGACAACATTGCAGTTATAAACATATTTCAGGCGAACGAAAGAAGAAGAAGAAGTAGTACAATATTCAACATTACCTACCCAACTAAGATTTCGTTTTTAATTCCGTTTTAATCCAACTTCCACACGACGCCATTTTCCAAATGCAAATGTTAGTAAAATAAAAACCTAGAGTAATTCTTAAATGGGCAACAGCATTACCGAAATAATAATCCATTTATCCATCATGTGCCATGCCGATAAGCGTGGGCGGTCATGTTCTGCCATCTCACTCGATCACCAGAGTCGTGGATCAGCTCCGTGTTTCTGTCTCGACCATGCCACGTGGCCAAGCCATCCAGGCCATATCATATACGGGGAAATAAATTTACTTTCATTCATTGGCACTCACATAAATACAGCACAGATTGTAGCCTGTCTGTTTGTCGTAATTTGTGAATTTACTTCTCATGCTGTTTCAATGTTAACTAAACACTATACATGTATGTGTTACGTGAACACGCTCACGCCATAGCATTCACAATTGCATACATACGCATTTACTGTTTAAATGTCAGCTTACACCATATTTGTCGCGTCAGAAATCTTCATCTCCTTCATCGCATTCGGATGTCAAACCTGAATTTATTTAAAGAAAACAGCAGTCATCTTGAGAGATTTTGAAGTCTCAAGTTGTGTCCTTAATTAAATGGAACTTATGTAGGCTAAAGTAATTGTCTCGGTTCTGCATATGTTGGACGCTTTTGCAGCAACTGTTTACTTAGCCGTCATGTTCCGAATTGCACAGCTACACTCATCAGTTTCTCCGTGCGTTCACGCATATCAGTCCACCAAGACTTTAGGACTCGCCTCATAATAACATATAGGAGTACATCATGGGGTTTTGGTTAGTACCACCATCATGCTTGCGCGCCTCATTCTTCGTTAGCACATCCACTGTGATTGCTCAGATGCCCCTACCAGACTAGTTACCGTCCTGCCTCCCCCCCCCCGCCCCCCCCCCCCCCTTCTTTCAATGTGCTCACTGAACCGTAACACCTAGCACCGGGTATAAAAGAATACATCGGAGATTTTCTGAGCTGCTTACGAACCGAACTGTGAGGTGAGTATGAAATTTTTTTCAATTAACATTTTTTTCAATTCTCATTTTCTCTTCATATCTTTCATTTTTTCATGCTCTTTTTCTTCTCGTCCTGATGTAGTCACAGGAGATCTCCTTGGCTTATGTTGTGTTTGTGAATGTGTTTGTATGCTGATGAAAGCTAATCGCCGCAACGTCATGTATGTGTCTTAATTCTGTTATGTAAAGCTGCACTACTTTATGTCATTTTATATTGTTTACACTTTGACAGCTTTACCGTAGTTCCACCAAATTTTATTCATATGTTCTCCAATTTCTAGCTCGTTTACGCGGATGGCTGTGTGCTAAGAGGTAACAGAAGTGCCTGGGGATTCATAGCGAAGGATAATGGAAAGTGTTTAGTGCTATGCTAGGAGAGCCTGGTGTATGATATTACAAAATCCAACATGAAAATGGAGGTAGAAGCAATTACTGCGGTGCTCTGCTGGCTGAAATGCTGGTGGGTTGGGAAATGAGCAAGAGGACAAATTGGCTGAATCTGCACCTTTGTGTGGGGTTTTGGTGCACCATAAATCAAATGTAACCAGGGGTATTTGGAATCGATTATATAGCGTGAAAGAACAGAGACACCACCATTGCCTGAACAGAATGGTGCGGCGGGAAGTGATCAGAGAATATGGCCGATATTCATTTTTCTTAAGAAAGACTTGACAGACACATAATAAGGTTGAATATGGCACCATTAATATTGGGATTCTTCGCTGGTTGTTGAAGATGGGGACGGAATGCGTATAGGAAATATCTTGAGTACTGTGGTGTCGGTTCTTGATTAAATAGGCTAAACATCTTCTTCGCTCCTATTTTTTATACATTGCGTCACACATAGTTATGCATTTCAAAGTCAGTGTGTAACCGATTCATTCCACCTGTAGTCCTGTAAGTGCTGCTTACAAACCTCATGGCCTCAGCATAAGTTATGTCTATATCAGGTTGAAGTAATCTTCCACCTTACTTTACCAGCTGTAAGCCATTAATTTCCACCTATGCATTAAACATTTCTACTTCTCCTCATTATCACGCCCACTTTAACGGTTTTATGTCATCTTGAAACAAGAGCATGCATCCCAAATCTGTACCACATTTTTCGT
The DNA here is from genome assembly GCA_963921405.1 of Cepaea hortensis. Lineage (NCBI taxonomy): Eukaryota > Metazoa > Mollusca > Gastropoda > Stylommatophora > Helicidae > Cepaea > Cepaea hortensis. The sequence goes on along the minus strand of OY992876.1, from coordinate 485,408,596 downwards.
GTTATCGTAGCGATTTTTTTTTCATCATTAATCACCATCTCGCTGTCTTCAATCTTTATCCCAAGGATAGCATTCTTAAGAGGATCGAAAAGATGGAAATCAGATAGTGGCAGGTTTGGACTGTAAAACGAATGGGGCAGTATATTCCATCACATTTTGTCGATCACACTACCTTTGCTTATTGAAAGCTGCATGGACAATTGTTGACCTCTGATTCGACAATCTTTACGAATCATGATGTCACCACATTCAAACATGATCCGGCAGATGAATGTGGCAGAACGTCCAGAGGGCGGCGTTCCAGCCAGCTTTACATCTCTACTTGCAGAAATCAAAACTCGATGCGCCCAGCGGCTGATTGTGCTTCTATCAACTGCAAATATGCCATAAACAGCACACACACACACATACACACACGCGCACACGCACACACACGTACGTTTGTGAATGTATTGATGGCTATGGCAGCAACCGGGGTAGATCAGAGGATGCTGTACAGGCTCTTTCAGCAGTTAATAATTTCTGTCACTGAGTATGGTTTGAGGCTGCTGACAGTATCAAAGAGCCAGCTTGCGGTTAATCCTGGAGTGCACAAAGGACATACCAATTATATGCATCAGGCATATCCTGGTGCTATCAACAATGACGGATAGGCATAGGGTCCTTCAGGCCAAATGGTACCTGAGAGTTGCTGCAGATAGGGATCACCCGCTGCATGCAGCCATGGATATAGTCAAGGGTCATAGACAAAGACGAGGCAGGTCCTGGATGGCACAGGCAGCACGTTCTAAGCGCCAGGTGTGTGATCTAGAGACCAACATTCGTAAAAGAGAGTGGGATGAAGTTCCGGAAGACATGATGGACTGGCACAATGTAATAATAACACTGGGTCGTGAGTGCAGAGAATGGGCAGCGGGCCGCACTGAGTTTGAAGTGCAACAGCTGATCCAGATTAACACACATCAAGGTGACATAGTCATCTACACCGATGGGTCAGTGGTGAGAAACAGACGTAGTAGTTGGGCCTAATTGCAAAGGCTAATGAAGGAGTCTTGAAAAAGGAGAGTCTGGCATACGAGACTACCACTTCCAGCATGAGAATGGGGGTAGAAGCAGTAACAGCGGCATTCCGTTGGCTAGAGGAGACTACTGCAACACACGTTGTATTCATTACGGATTCAAATAGTATGCTTAGTAAGATGAAGAAAGGAATTTTTCGTGTGAAATAACTCTCATCGCTTCAGACGTCACAGATTGTGTGAATTGTATGGATATTTCGCCCTGGCCATGCGGGAGAGTGAATAGGCTAATAGGCTAACAGGGAATGCACCTCTTGGTGGTAGATTGCCTATGGACAAGTCGGAGATGGTCGTGCGCATGTGGGACCAGATGAGGAAAGCGGAGAAACAGATTGAGAACCCATATGTAGAAAGAATGAGATTTCAGGAGATCGGCAGAGGTTCTGGAAGAATCTAAGCCCTGAGAGGGAAGACCAGGAGAACTTTTAATCAGATAGCGTTGGGAACGATTGGTAGTATGACTCTTCGCTGGCTGTTGAACGCGACGACGGAGCACATATGGTTATGTTCTGAGTGCAGTGATGTCGGTTCTTAACTCAACTCAACTGTGAATGTTTACAACAGTTTCTTTCTCTGCGATCAATGTGACAGGTTGGCCCACCTCTCAGATCGTTTTGTTACTAGATGGAGATAGCCCTCAGTAAACCCCTCTATGTATCCTGTAGTAATTTTTATTTTTATCTATATTTTCAAATATTAGATAAAATCGTCTTTGGTTAGTGTATTTACATACATAAAACTATAGAGAGAGTTAAATACTTTCTTCTTATAGTTAGAAGTAGATGTAGGGTAGAGTTCGTTTACAAGCCAAGAAATCAAGTCAGGCTGAATTTTATATTCAGTTTTGGCTGTGAATAATAATTTGGCCACAGGAAGGGAACTCTCCTGGATGAGAAGTTAACTTCCGGTAGCACCCTAACTTCGGCCAGTTTTGATAGCAACCTGGAAGGAGCAGGAGCTACTATCACGTCAATTGGCTAAAATTGAACACCTGTCTGTGTTTAAACATATTTTATTGCTGGCTCTTGTTAAGCCGAAAAACCCTCTAAAACATAGAAAAGCCAATGATAGTCTCCACTCCCGATAGGCCAGTCAAAATCTAGTTGCAGGAGCCTGCACCCTGATCATCTGTAGCCGTAGTCACGACCGGTGATTGAGCTACGAACCACTCACTTGATGCAGCAGAGAGTGGAGTCCATACCACGATCCAGTCAGCACTGCCAGCTTACCATCCCGGAGGCTAAGGATTATCAGATGAGTGGCTACCCACCCGTTTGCCACTGCACAGCAATTCTAATTTGTCCGCTATTGGCTCGGAGTCTATGATTATATCCTCTAGCTGAACATTATCTCATAGAAATGTCAGGGATCTGCGTATCTCTTATGTGTCAGTGAGTTCCCAGTGGGGCTCACGTAGTGTTCTTTAGGATTAAACGTTATGTTATATTTGTACTTTTAACAACTGCGTCTGTCATTATAGAATTAGAATTAGCATCATCAGATTGTGTGACGAGTGAAAGGACTACATCTATACGTATCATTCTGTCTTATCTCCTGTTGTGTGAGAATACATTAGGCAGTGGGGGCTCATTATTCATCCAGGCACGTTAGCAGGAATAACTTGACATACTGTCTTCGTGTGTTAGTACAGTTAGTCGTCATAACTTTCCGCCTGGCACTGTTTAGAAGTAGTGATCCATTCTGGGACTTTGATAATCATTCTTCTAGAATTGCGAGCCATTTGATCGCTTCTTCAGCAGTGGTTAGATTCTCTATTCGTAGAAGTCTATTTAGTATCTACTTTGATCCAATTCCATCCTAGTAGAATACGTTAAGCGACACTCAAAAATTGTACAACAAAATCCTTCTTGTAACTTACGTCATTAATATCCGCCATCTCAAGGGTTTTGTGTCGCTGTTAGAATTGGTTTATACATTGGCACCTTTCCGTCTTGACAGACGATAGTTTGGTACATTGAGCTTCAAAAAGGCTTCATAACTACGGCCCATGGCTGTGTCGAGTGTGGCTGGTAAGGCCAATTCTTGCTGCAAATGTTTGCCCACAGTAGATGCATGTGAAAACATGGTAATTTCCGCCTTTGTGACCATCTTACGTCTCTCACGCTCTGTGTGTGCTTTATCTGCAATCATTTTCTCTTTTGTCTGTATTCCATTTCTGATGTTTGCCCTCCATGCAACACGTTCAGCGGCGACTTGCTCCCAATGTGCATTATCTATGCCAGTATCAATCACGTCCCGCTTACACACATCTTTGTATCGTAGTAGAGGCCGACCCTGAGATCTCCTACCCGTTTGTAATTCACCAAAAAAGATTTCCTTTGGTATTCTACCATCATCCATCCTCCTAACATGTCCTATCCATCTAAGTCTACGAAGACTGAGCATGGAATACACCGTCACACAACCTGATCTTTCCAGTATTTCAGTATTTGTGATTTTGTCTTGCCACTTAATACTAAGTATTCTTCGCAGACACCGCATATGAAAGCTGTTTAAACGTTTCTCTTGGCGTGAGTAAGTTGTCCAGGTTTCACTGCCATAAAGAAGAGTACTAAGGACACAGGCTTGGTAGACGAGGACTTTTGTTTTGGCAGTAAGCTTCCTGTTCTCCCAGACTCTTTTTGCTAACATGTTCATTGTTGTTGTTGCCTTGCCAATCCTGATGTTGATTTCTTGATGGAGGGATAATTTGCTATTTACCTCTGATCCTAGATATGTAAAATGGACTACTATCTCCAGTTCGGCGTCGTCAATAAAGATTGATGTACCCCATGTGCACCTTGTAACATAATCTGTGTCTTCATTTTGTTAATTGTTAAACCAAATTCAGAACAAGCATTGGAGAATGCAGATAGTAGATGTTGTAATTCTTCCTCAGAGTGGGTCGTAATCGCAGCATCATCCGCAGAAAGCAACTCTCTGATTAGTACCCTCCTAATTTTGGTCTTGGCCTTCAATCTCTGAGCATTATAGAGACCACCATCTGAGCGTGAGTGAATGTATATACCGTCATCCTGATCATCATCATTCATCATTCATTGGCACCTTTCCGTCTTGACAGACGATAGTTTGGTACATTATGCTTCAAAAAGGCTTAATAACTACGATCCATGGCGGTGGCGAGTGTGGCTGGTAAGGCCAATTCTTGATGCAAATGTTTGCCCACAGTAGGTGCATGTGAAAACATGGTCATTTCCACCATTTTGCACCATCTTACGTCTCTCACGCTCTGTGTGTGCTTTATCTGCAATCATTTTCTCTTTTGTCTGTATTCCATTTCTGATGTTTGCTCTCCATGCAACACGTTCAGCGGCGACGTGTTCCCAATGTGCATTATCAATGCCTGTATCAATCATGTCACACTTCCCACCATAACAGAAGTTAAGTGTGCTATAAATGAACTTGCATCTGGCAAGGCTCCAGGTAAGGATGGGATTCCAATAGAGGTTATCAGGAGTGGGCAAGACACACTCACTATACAGATCCACCAGCTAATAGAGCTATGCTGGCGTGAAGGACAAGTCCCACAGGATTTCAAAGATTCAAGCATCATAACACTGTACAAGAACAAGGGCGATCGGAGCGACTGCAACAACTATAGGGATATCTTACTTCTGTGTATTGTTGGAAAAGTATTTGCCAGAATTGTTCTGCGCAGACTTCAAGTCCTAGGAGATCAAGTCTACCCCGAATCACAGTGTGGCTTTCGACAGAACCGGTCTACCACTGATATGATATTCTCATTGCGACAAATGCAAGAAAAATGCCGTGAACAGAATCAACCACTGTTTATTGCCTTCATCGACCTCACAAAGGCATTTGATTTGGTCAGTCGTGAGGGTCTGTTCAAGGCACTAAAGAAGATTGGCTGCCCACCAACTCTTCTGTCCATTGTGGAATCGTTCCACACAGGCATGAAGGGTATAATCAAGTTTGATGGTGCAACTTCTGAAGAATTTGAAATCAAGAGTGGAGTTAAGCAAGGTTGTGTACTAGCTCCCACCCTCTTTGGAATATACTTTTCACTTCTACTGAAATATGCATTTCGTGATCAGGATGGTGGTATATACATTCACTCACGCTCAGATGGCGGCCTCTACAATGCTCAGAGATTGAAGGCTAAGACCAAAATTAGGAGGGTACTGATCAGAGAGTTGCTTTTTGCAGATGATGCTGCAGTTACGACCCACTCTGAGGAAGAATTGCAATGTCTACTATCTGCATTCTCCAATGCTTGTTCTGAATTTGGTTTAACAATTAGCAAAAAGAAGACACAGATTATGTCACAAGGTGCACATGGGGTACCATCAATCTTTATTGACGACGCCGAACTAGAGATAGTAGACCATTTTACATATCTAGGATCGGTGGTAAATAGCAAATTATCCCTAGATCAGGAAATCAACATCCGGATTGGTAAGGCAGCAACAACAATGAACAGGTTAAGAAAAAGAGTCTGGGAGAACAGGAAGCTTACTGCCAAAACAAAAGTCCTTGTCTATCAAGCCTGTGTCCTTAGTACTCTTCTCTATGGCAGTGAAACCTGGACAACTTACTCACACCAAGAGAACAATTTAAACAGCTTTCATATGCGGTGTCTGCGAAGAATTCTTGGTATTAAATGGCAAGACAAAATCACAAATACTGAAGTATTGGAAAGATCAGGTTGTGTGACAGTTTATTCCATGCTCAGTCTTCGTAGACTTAGATGGATAGGACATCTTAGGAGGATGGATGATGGTAGAATACCAAAGGATATCTTTTTTGGTGAATTACAGATGGGTAAGAGATCTCAGGGTCGGCCTCTACTACGATACAAAGATGTGTGTAAGCGGGACATGATTGATACAGGCATTGATAATGCACATTGGGAGCAAGTCGCCGCTGAACGTGTTGCATGGAGGGCAAATATCAGAAATGGAATAAAGTCAAAGGAGAAAATTATTGCAGAAAAATCACACACCAAGCGTTTGAGACGTAAGATGGTGCATGATGGTGGAAATGACCACGTGTTCACATGCACCCACTGTGAACGGACATTTACAGCGCAAATTGGCCTTATCAGTCACACTCGCTACCGCCATAGTTAAAAGTTATTATGCCTTTTTAAAGCACAAACTATCGTCTGTCAAGACGGCAAGGTGCCAATGATGATCAATCATGTCCCGCTTACACACATCTTTGTATCGTAGTAGAGGCCGAACCTGAGATCTCCTACCCGTCTGTAATTCACCAAAAAAGATGTCCTGTGGTATTCTACCATCATCCATCCTCCTAACGTGTCCTATCCATCTAAGTCTACGAAGACTGAGCATGGAATACACCGTCACACAACCTGATCTTTCCAATACTTCAGTATTTGTGATTTTGTCTTGCCACTTAATACCAAGTATTCTTCGCAGACACCGCATATGAAAGCTGTTTAAACGTTTCTCTTGGCGTGAGTAAGTTGTCCAGGTTTCACTGCCATAAAGAAGAGTACTAAGGACACAGGCTTGGTAGACGAGGACTTTTGTTTTGGCAGTAAGCTTCCTGTTCTCCCAGACTCTTTTTGCTAACATGTTCATTGTTGTTGCTGCCTTGCCAATCCTGATGTTGATTTCCTGATCAAGGGATAATTTGCTATTTACCTCTGATCCTAGATATGTAAAATGGTCTACTATCTCCAGTTCGGCGTCGTCAATAAAGATTGATGGTACACCATGTGCACCTTGTGACATAATTTGTGTCTTCTTTTTGTTAATTGTTAAACCAAATTCAGAACAAGCATTGGAGAATGCAGATAGTAGATGTTGTAATTCTTCCTCAGAGTGGGTCGTAATCGCAGCATCATCCGCAAAAAGCAACTCTCTGATTAGTACCCTGCTAATTTTGGTCTTGGCCTTCAATCTCTGAGCATTATAGAGGCCACCATCTGAGCGTGAGTGAATGTATATACCGTCATCCTGATCACGAAAGGCATATTTCAGTAGAAGTGAAAAGTATATCCCAAAGAGGGTGGGGGATAGTACACAACCTTGCTTAACTCCACTCTTGATTTCAAACTCTTCTGAAGTTGAGCCATCAAACTTGATTATACCCTTCATGCCTGTGTGGAACGATTCCACAATGGACAGAAGAGTTGGTGGGCAGCCAATCTTCTTTAGTGCTTTGAACAGACCCTCACGACTGACCAAATCGAATGCCTTTGTGAGGTCGATGAAGGCAATAAACAGTGGCTGATTTTGTTCCCGGCATTTTTCTTGCATCTGTCGCAATGAGAAAATCATATCAATAGTAGACCGGTTCTGACGGAAGCCGCACTGTGATTCGGGGTAGACTTGATCTCCCAGGACTTGAAGTCTGCGCAGGACAATTCTGGCAAATACTTTCCCAATAATACACAGAAGTGAGATACCCCTATAGTTGTTACAGTCGCTCCGATCTCCCTTATTCTTGTACAGCGTTATGATGTTTGAATCTTTGAAATCCTGTGGGACTTGTCCTTCTCGCCAGCATAGCTCTATTAGCTGGTGGATCTGTAGAGCGAGTGTGTCTTGCCCACTCCTGATTACCTCTATTGGAATCCCATCCTTACCTGGAGCCTTGCCAGATGCAAGCTCATTTATAGCACACTTAACTTCTGTTATAGTGGGAAGTGTGTCCAGGTGGTCAAGAGTTGGCAGGGCCTCTATGGCGTTGAGGGCATCATCCGCTAGCTTGGTCTCACTTGAGTAAAGCTCTAAATAGTGCTCGACCCATCTATCCATCTGCTGTTTCTTATCAGTGATGATTTCTCCAGTCAAGGTTTTCAGCGGTGCACTTCTTTTGATCATTGGACCGCCGGCTTTCTTTATCCCTTCATACATGCTTCTGATGTTTCCCTTATCACTTGCGATTTGAATGGACTCACATAACTTGATCCAATAGTCATTCGCACACTGCCTGGCAGCCTTTTGTACATCCTTCCTCGCTTGCTTGAGCTCACTCAGAGTATTACGCGTTGGTCTTTCCTTGTTTCTTAAGAGAGCTATCTTCTTTTTATCAATCAAGGGCTGCAGTATCTGGCTGTTTGCCGCAAACCAGTCCTGCCTCTTATGATCCACAGTGCCGTAAACCCCTACCGCTGTTTTATAAATAGTTTCCTTAAGTTTACTCCATTTATCATTTACTATACAATTTTCTGATGTATCATTGAAAGCGTCTTCAAATTGCTGTTGAAATTCAAAGCACTTTCCAGGATCCTGAGTGTTAGTAATATTAATCCTGGGGCTAGACTTGTGTTTAGCTGTGTAGATTCTCTTTGGTCTCAGTCTAACCCTTGCAACAACCAAAGAATGGTATGTATCACAGTCAGCACTGTGGTAACTTCGAGTTAATGATGTATGGTTCAGATGTTGTCTCCGTGTGATAATGAAGTCCAGCTGATGCCAATGGCTGGATCTTGGATGTTTCCATGTGACCTTATGCATCTCTTTTGATTTACAAAAGGAGTTTGTAATACATAGGTCATTTCTAGTGCAATGCTCCAGCAGCCTTTGCCCATTATCATTCATGCGACCGATGTTGTATTTTCCAAGGCACACTGGCCATGAACTTGAGTCCTTGCTCACACGAGCATTGAAATCACCGAGCATATAAATGTAGTCGGATTTTGGAACTGCCTTGATCGCGCAGAGTCTAGCTGCTCATAGAACGTATCTTTCACATCATCAGAGGAAGCGAGTGTCGGTGCATATGCAGAGAGAATGGTGGCAAATCCAAAAGAGGTTGCCAAGCGCAGTGATAATAATCTTTCGTTACCCCCAGCTGGGATATCAATCATTCCCAGTAGCGAATTCTTCACTGCAAAGCCCACACCATGTTGCCTTTTTTCTGCCTGCCCTCTTCCCTTCCAAAAAAAGGATGTAATTGTTTTCCCTGAGTGACCCTTCCTCAGCGAGGCGAGTCTCCTGCAGGCCAGCAATATCAATGTTAAGACGATTGAGTTCAGCATCAATCACAGCCGTTTTTCTCACATCGTCAATATTTGTCAAGTCAGTGGAAAATCCTGGACACATGGTTCTCACGTTCCAGGTTGCAAACCGTAGCTTGAGGTTTCTATTCTTTTTATTAGTACCTGGTGCATTGGTTTTACAGCCTGCGATTCAGATTTTGTCCTAGCCCCAAGCACCCATTGAAGCAGGCAGGCTGTGGCGGATCAGCACGCAATTGGCTGGGGGCTGCCCAGCTTGAGGCGGGCGGTAGCTGATCAGTGACACCTGTAGGCGTCTCCCACCGTCAGAGGCAACGTGTGGCGCCCCATGTCTACGCCAACTGACAAGGACTTATAACCCGTAACAGTTGCCTGTTGCTTTGATTCCGAGACCGGTTAAGACCAGGGATGGAGTTATTGCCTCTCCATAGCACAAAGCCTGGGCTAAAATAAAGAAACCATGTGTTGCCCATGCAGCATGATCCCTCTCTCGGCCTGCCTAGTTCACTCCAGAGGAAAGTTAACACCTATAATCTGGAACAAGACAAGCTGCAGAAGCTGCAGGATCAGCAAAGCAATGCTCTAACTGTCCGCCTGTCGGAGCTTCGATCCTAGACCAGCTGCCAACCAAGGCTTAGGACCTGGTTTGCCCTGCCATGACTTATTTTGTCTTTGGGTTGCATTTCCTCGCACCAGGATAAGGCTAGTACCCTACCAATTGCGCCCTTCCACCCGAAGCCGTTGGCACAATGTGGGGTGTCGGTTTTGGTAAGCGCCGCCCAACATTCGGCGCTGACAGAAAGCAGGTAGTACCGTCTACTGTCATACGGTAGCTCAGTCATATCTGACTAAAACCTGACTGCAAGAAGAATTGGTTTACAAATGGGGTGTCGGGTTTGGTAAGCGCCGCCCAACATTCGGCGCTGACAGAAAGCAGGTAGTACCGTCTACTGTCATACGGTAGCTCAGTCATATCTGACTAAAACCTGACTGCAAGAAGAATTGGTTTACAGAGGTGATATTTGGCATACTCCTCCAAGAGACTATAAACTTTAATTGGCGCATATTTAATCCTTTTTTTAATCTTTATTATTAGCTGAGATAATAATTGTGGTGCATAACATGCTGACATACCCTCGTATAGTGCATTCAGTCGGGATCCTTTGTGTTATGTGGCTTTTAGATTTATGACATAGAAAAGTGATTGCTTCTGGCTGATTTGAAAGTTAAATGATGCCTCAATGTTTGTTTCTGGCAGATTTGCAAGCTCTGCGCTGCCTCATTGTTGGTTTCGTAATCAATTCTGAAGTAGATTATTGTTTGTGAAAGTGTGACCAAACTTCTGTTGTCGAAGCTATTGGATATTGTAACGTGTGTGTGACTTCCGGTCGCCAACATGCGAATAGGCATTTGAACGGTTAAGCCTCTGGATTGCCTATGATTGTAGCTAAGGTTTCAGTCACATTTTCCTCATGTTGGACTGGTAGCTCATGGGTCCGTCGACTTGCTACTGAGTTAAGTGCGTTGCGCGACACAGTGAGCTGTGAATTTCGTTTGGTTGTGGGCAGAAATTGTGACAACTCTAAATGGCATGGGTTGTAAAAAAGAAGATGGTAATCATGACATTAGAGAAAGCAAAGACAAACACCACTGTTGTTTGTCATGCATATCACAAGAGGCGGGTAAGAATATCTTTTCTTAGGGATAGGAAAGTAGTAGTATAATAGGGTCGCTATCCACCGAAATTTGGAGGTAAAATGTTCTATATTTTTTACTAGCTATCGATCATCCTCCACATTTAAAAATCTTTATTTAGATTTAAGAATGCGTTCCTTGTACTGCCTGTGAGTTGTCTCGGTGACATTACAGGTTTGTTCTTTGTGGGTACAATATAAAGTACAACATTGAAACAATAAAATAACTAACAAAGGACCGATAAAAGAGGTATAAAAATGTTTAATAAAGGGAAGACATAAATAGACATAAGTCATATATAATGAACATAGATGACATTTAAGCATACAATACACTGAACATTAAAAGAGATTTGAAAAGAAACAGTAAATTAAATGGTGAGATGGTTATTGATACATTTTCAGGGCTGGCCTGCCTCTTAATAGAAATAAGAGAGGGAAACTATGTATTGCTTATAAGTAAAGATATCCGAGCCGTGTTTTATTAAAAACCCTTATCTGTTACCTCTTCCAGCCTGATGGGTTGTGAGTATATCCAAAATTATATTTTGTCTAATTTGTTGTGGGGCATAGTCGGGCCTTTGTTTCTGATTTTAGTGTAGGAGCCACACACAAAAAAATAAAGGTAAATTTTACTGCAAAGAGAAACCAGCTACCCACCCTCATATTCTAGTTTAAACAGACCAGGAGCCTGTTTCTCATATAATTTGATATCTTCACAGTCCTGACAGTTAAGCATATGTACTTAATGGGCGGAAATAATATTCAGTAGGAAGCCATTGATTGTGGGATCTAGAGAACTAGTCTTGTAGGTTAGATTTAACAACATCAGAGAGTGAATCGGCACTAAGAGCCAAATAGAGTGAATCGGTTTCCATTTCAGTGAGCTATTAATCAAATCTAGACACAGTTTATCAAGAAAGTCATGGCAGAAGGGCGATATCCGTAATTTGGCATATTGGTACACAAAGAAGCATATCTGGAGGGAGAGATTCCAGAGAGTTTTCTTTTTAACATTTCATGCTTGAAAAGATCGTTGGTAATTGGTGTCATGTTTCTAAAGCGGGAGTTATTGATTAATTTCCTCCTATTTCCCCTGAGACAGTACATAACATCTGTGTTTTGATTTATTAATTAGTGTCTTTCCATAAGTTGCATTACCTAGATGTTTCATGGTTTCCACTGTAATAGTCTTGGTGGGATTTACGTCACACTTTCGCTGGGCATTAGACACTGTCTCTCTAAACTGTTTAAAACACTAACAAATTGGTACACAAGTGTTAGATACCATCTTAAGAATGTTTTTACCAATAACATTTTTTCCCACTATAGCTTCCTATCAAGGTACGTTGCAGGGTAGTCAGTAGCTTATGGCATATTCATTCATAAAAGAGCACATATCACCTCTCAACACCTCTGTGTTTCTGAAAATTGGAGACGTCTCAGCAAAATACTCTTTCATGGCATCTGATACATGCATGTCACATTCAATTAATCCAAAAATTCGTTCTTCAACTACAGCCTTGAGGTTCTGTTTTTCAGTCGAGGAATCCCAGGGAAGTTTTGATGGCCGAAATTTCTCCCCGAGGAACAGCTTGATTATCGGAGCTGATTTTTATTAAATTTCTGTCACTGGTACTCACAAATAATGTTTACAGTCACACTGACATCGTTAACAAGGTAGGCGTGAATTTCACTAGTGCTCTGGACAAATTCAATCAGGGACTTTTTACTGACAGGATTTATCTCTATTCCTCTAGTCAGGGGATAGTCTGGATGACAGTGAAACAAGCAACCATGGAGTTCATCAGCTGTTGTAGTGATCTTATTCCACCTGTCTTCTGGATGACAGTGAAACAAGCAACCATGGAGTTCATCAGCTGTTGTAGTGATCTTATTCCACCTGTCTACTCTTATATTCTGGTCACCAAACTGCATCTCACAATGGTTAAATTGGGCTTTCAAGTGGATTCTTTGTGTGTGCTGAACACACGTTAGCCATTCCCGACTCTGATGTGTGTACTTGTGCAATTTATGTGATCTTAACCCATTCTCTCTGTTAAACAACAAAATTGGGAAATATGTCGGTATGTTAAAATTAAGCCCAAAGATACAAAGCATTAGCGGCAAAGACTTGTATGCACATGGTTTTTTTTACCGCCCCTGATGACCATCTTATTTGCTTTATGATATTGATGGAATATAATAGACGGTCCACAGACAATATTTTCCCTGATAATTTTGTGTAAATTATGTTCTTGTTTTTTCAAGCACAGAGTAAAGCAAACATTTTATCTATAGTGTTGAATAAATAGTGTACTGTAATCCAGGAACAGAAATCGACTGTTTGCTCATGCCAGTTCCCAAGCCAGCATAAAAGACTATGTGACATTCTAGTGCACTTAAAAATTGGACTAAATCTTTGATATTGTACCATTCGAGGAAGTATTTTAGTGTAGACATGTGATTATCTTTCCAGATTTAATGACAAAATGTATAGTCTACATCGGGAATGTTACAGTGGTTTTTTTTATTTTTAATCTGGATGAAAGATGTACTAAATCTATCAGCAATTTTCTAGAACAAAGAGTCTTCTGTTAAACCAACCTGACTTATCAATTTTCTACAACTTTCTTTTTCTTTTCTTTTCTTTTTTTTCCCATATCCTTTTTACTGTCCCCACGAGCATTTTACTGCTGTTGTTGATGCCTTTGCAAGTTTACGTTCAGTAGTTTGTCATTGCTGTATGAACGTCTGGCTCCCATACAAATTTGTTAAAACACACCGCATATAACAGTGCACCAGCTCTGTACATTTTTTATACCTTGACCAATAAACCAACACGTTTACACTTTGCCCGGAACTTTGACTTGATATATGTTCTGACTCTGTCACTCTATTATAGTCAGAAATGGTGCCGTGACCAGGATACTGATTTGAGCTGTCGCGGCCACAAGCGACACAGAGGTCATCATCACAAAACAAAACAGTTGATGTCTAGAAGGCAGAAATTATGTTGAAGTCATGCAGTATTGAGAAGCAAACAAGATCGTATCTGCAAATCTTTTGAGAAGCAAACAAGATCGTGTCTGCAAATCTTTCTGATGGGGCTGATGTTTGTTAAAACCGTCACACAAAACACAATATTCCGAGTTGTGGGTCAGAGCTGCCATCATCATTGTCGAGTCCTGAGCTGACCTGGCCGTTGTTTTAAACGTCAATATGCTACCTTGAAATGTCGTCTTACGGGAGCTGTTGATCTGGCCGTTACCGTCATCATGTCATTGAAGTTGACCTTGGTCGCCTGAAGTGAAGTCAGGAGCTGTGAAGAGTTCATCCTTAATCACAAAAGGTTGGTGGTCAACGCTTATACTGAGCCAAGCCATTTGCTCATTTATTTTCGATTGTTGTCTCCGATTGAGGAAACTCTGCTACTTACGAAAATCAACTCCATTCGAGGTTGGTCATAGATGCAACTATCCTGAACTCTGGCTCATCAAAATAACACTCAAGCAAAGCGATATCGTTAATGTGGAATCTTCGGAAGCGGGGGGGGGGGGCATACTGGGTTGCCGTCCTGTTGAAGAAGAGGCCCTATTTGAAATCGCTTCATTGAGCCAGAGACGTTTGAAATCCAGACGTGCCATTTTTTCGGGTGAAGTCCAGACGTCCCCTTTTTCGGGTGAAAAGAAGCCACAAATCGGGGGTGCCCGCCAATGGAAGAAATGTATGGAGAGTCCAGAGGTTTTCCTTTCACTGTGATGGAGTAGAGGAACACGACACGCTCGTTTTTTTTCTGCGAAGCCTACAGTTGTCAAGCATAATCCTACTCAGTCGGCATATCTGGAGATACTTTCCTGTTGGACCCGTGGAAGATATATTTCAGCCAAAAACGGTATTTAGAATAATTAAGATTTAACTAATATAACACAACATTATGTGTTGGATAAAATTGGTTGATTAATGTGAACACTTGATTTTTTTAGGAAGAAAAACAGTTACTTACGTCCCTTGTCTTATTTAAATACGACTATAGTGGTATACTTATTGATATTTATTAACTAAAGTATAATTGTGAATTTGGTTATATAAATTGTATATATTTCAGCATATTTCAGCATGGCAGAGAAACAAGTTTTGTTGACACAGGTTTTGACTGGAGTGGGCACGGCAATAGGCAGACTCAACACAGTAATAAAACAGCAAGGAATTGGGACAGAGATTGAAAAATTTAGTGGACAGGCGAAAGATTTCAAGAAATGGATGACTTCGGTAGAGAAACATGCATTCTTGGTGGCGGCAACGGATGAGGAGAAGATGAAAATTGCTTACCAGGCCACTATAGAGCCGATTTCGGATCACATTCGAAGAAAATTAGAGGCAAGAACTTATGAGACATGGGAGCAGTTCAAGGATGACTTAGCCCACAAGTATGCTGAAATCACAGATCCTCAGCATGTGTTTTTCATTTAAGACAATCCAAGCAAAACACTGGAGAAACTGTACAATTATTTAGTGATAGGTTGATTAACTTAGGTGAGGAAGCATTCCTAGGACAGAAAGTACGAGGGGAGGAAGTGGAACGATTGTTGGTCGGGATCTTTGTAGACGGTATAAAGTCAGATAGTCTGAAGTTTAAATTAATGAGAGAAAACCCTGAGAGATTATCACAAGCTGTGGATATTGCTGTACAGGAAGAGAATTTGAGACGAAGATTTAGACTGAGAGTAGGACGAGAAATAGGAACTAGTCGGGAAGATAGGATTGAATAGCCCATGGAGATCGGACAAACAAGGTTCGGATGGAATAGAAGAGGAGGAATACAGACGTTGCAGGGAGGTAATGAAAATGCTTATGATAGAAGAAGACAAATGAGAAATCCTATAAGAGAAACGGTAGGTAACACAAATATAGTCTGTTGGGGTTGTGGTCAACGCGGACACGTTTTTAAATTCTGTGGTAACAGGCGTGTTCAGGCGAATACACAAAATAGAAATGTCAATGACAGATCAAATAGGAATTGTGAAGGTAGACAGAGGAATTTTACAAGGCCAAGAACGCAGGAAAACTGGAATCCCACCTATTGAATAGGACCTGCGGTAGGAGGGAAGATAACAAGGTCCCAAGAAGTAAAGAATATTTTAATGACAAGTATAGGAGGACGAGTAGAAAGTGGTCTCAACTGCGTGAAATCAAACAATTTTCAATAAATAAAACGGACCCCAGTTCATGCATAATAGAAATAGGGAAATATAGAGTTCGAACAATAATTGATTTGGGAGCTCAAGTTAGTGTAATCAAAGAAATTTTTTTTATACAAAATAATAAAAAATTGCAAAATATTCAGGAGTCACGATAATCTTCACTCTGTTACAGGACAAAATTTACAAGTAGTTGGTCAAACAATGATAAATCTCAAATTAGGAGGAATCAACGTAAGACATCTTTTTCACGTGGTTAAAGAGTTAAATAGGATCATGCTTATAGGTAGAGACTTTTTACTGAAAAATGGAGTAAGACTTTTTTTATGATCTGCACAAATTAAGATTCAAGGACGTGTATGTAGATTTAGAAGAGGACATGCACATATCAGCACTGGTTAGAGTTAAAACGTCCACGACTTTAAAACCACAAACGGTTAATCTAATACAGGCGAAAGTTAAAAGAAATCCATGTTATTTAGTAGGACATACAGTTAGAATCACAGAATTACAAAGGGAGGTAATAGATGAGCCTGGTCTAGAAGTTCCAGACGGAATAATGACATTAGATAAACACATAACTTTTCCAGTGATGATTATTAACAACACAGGCAGGGAAATTAAATTGTACAGAGGATGTGTAATAGCCAAAGTAGAACATGATACTAACAGCGTATTAGTAACAGATAGAGTAGAAATGCCGAGAATGAATTATTCAGAAACTCATATGGAAAGAATCAATACCAGAAATAGACGTGGAAGAAGATGGAACAGGCAGAATGATGAATTGATCCATCCATTCAGAAAACATACATCTCAAATATATTCAGTAGACAAAACAAAAAGAGAACAAGAATTATTAGCACAGTTAAAAGCTCCACCAGAAAATAAGGAAATATTAGAAAAACTTGTAAAAGAGAATCAAGATGTTTTTGCAATTAACGACTTAGAATTGGGGAAGACCAAAATAGTCACTATGGAAATAGATACTGGAGATCACCCACCAATTAGTTTGAAACCGTATAGAACTCCCTTAAGGAATAAAGAAATTGTCGAAAAGGCAATAGAAGATATGTTAAAAGCGGGAATAATAACAAGGTCAAAGTCAGAATGGTCATCTCCGATCGTCATAGTGACCAAGGCCGATGGTTCACATCGATTTTGCTGTGACTACAGGACGTTGAACAAAATCACTAAGAATGTAGCGTACACATTGCCGGTGATCGACGATATTTTGGGGCTACTTAATGGGTCTACCTTCTTTACTACATTGGATGCAAGGTCAGGATTTTGGTGTATCCCTATGTCCCCAGATGCTCAAAAGAAAAGTGCTTTCTGTACACACGCAGGTTCTTACAAATTTTTACGAATGCCTTTTGGCGTAAAAACTGCGCCTTATCACTATATGTTGTTAATAAATCAAGTATTAGAAGGCATGCAAAAGTTTGCATTGGCATATATAGATGACATTTTGATCTACACAGCAGGAGACGTACAGGACCACCTGAAACATGTAAAATTAGTATTTGACAGATTAAGAATACATGATGTTAAATTGAAACTCAGTAAATGTGAATTTCTAAAAACAGAAACTAAGTACCTGGGATACATTATTGATACAGAAGGAATTAAACCAGATCAGGATAAAGTAAAAGCTATTAAAGAATTGCCTCCTCCAACCAACGTAAAAGAAGTTCGTGCTTTTATCGGTACACGTGGGTTACTATCGTCGTTTCATTCCAGATTTCTCAAAAATAGCAGAGCCCATCACTAATCTGACTGGCAAATACGCTAGATTTAAGTGGAATGATGAGTGTCAAAAAGCATTTGAGTTTTTAAAAAATAGCTTAACAGTAGTGCCACTATTGACACATCCAGATTTGGATAAACAGTTAATTTTGTATACAGATGCTTCAGATAATGCTATAGGAGCATGTTTAGCACAACCATATGAAGGAGAAGGATCAGGAATACCAGGAGTTAAGAATGAAAGACCAATTTATTTTTTGTCACACAAACTTAGTAAATCTCAAAGAAAATGGGCGACTATAGAAAAAGAGGCATACGCTATCCACTATGCTCTTCAGAAACTTAATTATTATTTACATAACGCTAATTTCATTATTAGAACTGACCACATGCCCTTAAAATCTTTACTAGAAGCTCCAGTACAGAACAGAAAAATACAGACATGGGCGTTGAATTTGCAGGGGTACAACGCAATGATAGAATACATAACAGGTAGGGACAACACCTGTGCAGATTTATTATCCAGAATCCCGTATCCAGAGACATCAGGAAACACTGAGGATGAGGGTGAACCCGAAATAGACGAACGAAACTGGCAAGTAAATATATTAGATTCTGCCATATTAAATAGAGAAGATTTTAAGAGTTTACCGTCGGATCAAGAATCTGAACCTAGAGCAGAAGACCCACATTTAATGCAATTTAATATGAAAGAAGAACAAGAATTAGATCCGAAAGTTGTGGAAATAAAACAGAAATTGAACGAAACGGGTGAGAACAGTTATAAGAAAAATTATTTAGTCTTGCAAGATGATGATCAGTTATATTACGTGAATGAAAGAAGCGAACAATTGAGAAAATACATTCCAAAACATTTAGAAATTGAGATTCTAAAGGCATATCATGATGAGAATGGTCATCTTGGTCGTGATAGGTTAGAAAAAGCACTCAATAATAAATATTATTGGCCAAACTTATTTAAAACTGCTTGGAAATACATCGATGCGTGTGAGAAGTGTAGGTTAAGAAATATGAAAACGATCAAATGTTCCTTACAAGATACTGACATTCCTCAGTTTCCAATGCAGAAAGTGAGCTTAGATATATCAGGTCCTCACCCTAGAACACTATCGGGGAATGTATATCTACTTCATATCGTGGATAACTATAGTCTATGGCCGGAAGTTTATGCGATTCCGGATCAGAGACAATACCGAAAACTTTGATGAAAGAAGAAAGGAATAGATATGATGCTTGTTATGATAGTGTGGAATCTATGAAGGAAGAGGTAAACGCTCCATTTAAAAATACCAGAAAAGCAGTGAAAAGGAGAATAGAGAGACAGAGAGAAAGAGAAGTGAAAAGACAGAGGAGAATTAGAGAAAATTCATCAAGCGACGAAGAAATGCCTTTACTCGAAAGATCTTTAAGGAACTATGATAGACAGATTAGATTAGATATAGAAAGGAAAAAATTAGCGGCTGCTAGCAACAGACATACAGATGAAGAAGAAGGAGTGGATGAACATTCAGAATTTAATGGAGATAGTAGTATGAAGGAAAATATTTCTCTACGAGAGGATGAAGACATTGATGTGGAGATGGCACTTATACAGAAAAATCTAGATTTACTGAAGAAATGGAAACATAGTAATTAAATTGATAGAAAATGCTGCAGATAGCAGGGTGAAAATTTTGTGGTTGAAAGAAGAAATTGATAATTGATGAAATACGGTAGCTGTGTATTACAGGTGTTTTATAGAAACAGATTGGCAAATAGCTTGATTAATAGTTGTAGTGAGTTGTCTTGAGGAGTAGACATGAAGTTATATATTTTGGTAATAAGTTAGGTAATATGGATGTAAATTCTCGTGTGCTCTTGAAGATGTATTTTTATTGCCATTTGATTTTAAGATTTGACTTGTCGAGTTTTCTTAATAGATAAATAATTTATTGTTAGTCCATAAAAGTGACTAACAATGGATAGGATATATCTTTTGTTTCATCATGTATGTCATATTATTTTGAATAATGTCTTTCTTTGAATTGGTTGATTACCTTTTTTTGATATGAGGGGAAAGAAAATTTGTCTTCAAAACGTTGGGGGGTATGATATCCTGTTTTGACTTCGTTTTGGTTGGCTCATGAATTGTGATTTTAGTTGAATTGTCTTGTGTATTGAATGGTATTTACCCTTGTTTACAAATAAGTTGAAAATTGTTGAAAAATTTTGTTCACGAGCAGTTATTGTTTCGTTTAGAATAAAGAGTAATAAGACGGGGCGTTATTTAAAACCCTTCGTTCAGAAAATAGTTAACAAACGACTGATGACTAGAAGAGAGACACATTCTCCTTATGGGTAATAAGTTGTAGTAAACATCAGTAACAAAAACTTTGGCCTTGTGCTGGTAAGAAGACTGCTGCGTCAATCAGCGTTAATGTTTTAGGATATGGAGGTTAATTACATAATGGCTATGAAGTTTTGGAAACACATGCCATGCTTAGATGACGGGGTTTTATAATGGATCCTACACAAATAAAAGGGTTCTGGGGAGTTGAAATAGAAGCTGCATTAAGTCAGCATTGATTGAAGGTATATGGATTGGATGCCATATTATATTAAGGAATAAACGTGACTGAAGTCTATAGTGGGTATAAAAAGAGACTGTGATAGTTAGAAAATATAAGAAGCTGGTTAATAAAGAATGGATATTAATGGGGCTGCATATGGTTTGGTACAGGGTTAGATACGTATATAAACAAGGATGCTTGTCAGGGGATGTGAGGGAGTAAATATAGGAGCTGTGATAAACAGCGTTAATTAATTTAAAATATGTTCATGGAAAATGAACATTGTTAATGTTATGGTTTCATGATGGGACATGAGACAGGTGAAATATAGTCATAGGTGTGGATGGCAGCACAAATATTGAATATATAAGGAAGAAATTTTAGATTGACTTAATTTATAACAAACAGAAGTATATGTTCATAAGATGTGTTTTTAAAAACTTTATGTATTTATAAAGTTTTTGTGTTTGTAAGAGAGGTAAATGTGATTGCTTTTTGACTACTTCTTTATATCTTCATAACTGGGTGCGCACCCCATCTTTTCTGTCTATCCTGTGTTGTGTTGAGAGAGAATGAGAGGTTACATAATGCATGATAGGTTTCAATGTATATACCAACGATTTTTATGAACATATGTATATGAAATGAAATATCCTTATGAACTGTGTTTTTTTTTTTTTTTTTATGAAACCTTGTAGGCTCAGAAACGAAGAAGAAGTATCACAGAACATAGCGGTTAGCTATAAGAGACAAGTGGAGAATTGGACTCGAAGGAGTAGAAATAAAGTTCATTGGTTAAGAGGGGGTTAGTTGGCTTGGAGAAATAATATTGGGGTTAAGGGAAAGCATAATTAGAATAAGTAGGTTAGGGATGAAGACTTTTTAAGAAAAGTCTTCTTAAAGAAAGGGAGGAATATAACAGAGCACCATCTCTGTTAGTAGTTTAGGAGATAGATGGTGCGAAATAGAAAAGGGTTTGGGAAATGAATAGCTGGTAAATGATGCACGCGTGAGCACAATTGGACTAGTTGTTAGGGACGCTCACGCGTGACGCAAGAGGTAAACATAGGGCAGTTCCTACTTGCCCTGCAGACGAACAAGAGGTGTGTTCAAATTGCTGTACATTTTTTATACCTTAACCAATAAACCAACACGTTTACACTTTGCCCGGAGCTTTGACTTGATATATGTTCTGACTCTGTCACTCTATTACACGCAACGTGGTCTGCTGCCACTCTTGTGGTCGAAAGCGGTCAGGGGCTTCCTCTATCTCTCTTGTCGCAAATCTTTCCGGTTGTCACAATATGTTACCGTTTTTGTCTTCTAATAACGCGGCCAAAAAATTATGACTGCCTTCTTTTGATGTTTGTGATAAGTTGTCTTTGCGACTCAGCTTCTCATAAAACGTCCTGATTGCTCTTTATGGCTGTCCGATTAATTTGCATCATTCTTCTATAAAACCACATCTCCAAAGCCTTCGGGTAATTTTTTGATTGTTTACTAATTGTCCATTTCTTGCAGCCGTATGTTAAAACTGGTTCTATGTAACATGCAAGAACTCTTTTTCTGACTTTCAAGGACAGTGACTTATTGCACAAAACATTCTTCATTTGATAGAATGCATTATTTGCTTGTCCTATTCTGGACTTTATCTCAGTAATGCATCTTCCATCTGATGTTATCCATTGCCTAGATATCTGAATTTCTGCACTTGCCCCAAAATAACGTCCTGTACTTTAATTGCACATTAAGGCACACTCTTTTTCTTTGATATCACCATGACGTCTTTCTTTTTATTATTCAAACTAAGATACATTCTGTCACTCCCCACAACCACTACATTTATCACTGCCTGTAGATCGTTCTGTCTTGTTGCTATTAAGACGATGTCGTCAGCATAACGTACGTTATTTATATTATATCCATCAACCAGGATCCCTGGCATGTTTTATGTAGATCTCATTATATATTCACTGTACAATGAGAACAAATCAGGAGACAATACACAACCTTGGCTAACGCCCTTCTTTATACACTGAAATGTCCCTACAAGGTTGTTGATTCTTATGGCTGCTGATTGCTACCAATATATTTTCGTTATTATTCGCAGTTTTTTGCCGTCAATGTTGAGCTGTTTTAGTAATTGTATTATTGCCTCTTGCTTCACATTGTCAAATGATGTTTGTTTTTTTAAAATATGTTTTATGAAGCATATGTGCAGATAACTTTTTACTTCTATGGCTCTTTCTAATATATATATATATATATATATATATATATATATATATATATATATATATATATATATATATATATATATATATATATATATATATATATATACTATCTGACCCGGCCCGGCTTCTCCCAGGCCCTGGCGGGGATCTATCTATCTATCTATCTATCTATCTATCTATCTATCTATCTATCTATCTATCTATCTGTCTGTCTGTCTGTCTGTCTGTCTGTCTGTCTGTCTGTCTATGTTCGGCCCGTTCCCGTTAAAAATATGGATAGAATAGAAGAATAGATAGATTGATAGTAGAAAAATATGATTGGAAGAGATCTATCTAAAGTAAACATACCAAGATATCACGAACAGCCAATAAATGGTGGGCGGTGGGTTGACTGCAGAGTACTGCAAGCGATATGCAACTAACTTTCTCTCACAAAAAATTACTTTTTTTTTAACGAACGAAAATCTTTATTTTCAGAGGGTTAAGAATTGGGCACGCAGGCCCGTCCTACATTCTGCCCTTCTTCTCTATTTCCTCTCATACATTCTTTCATTCAACATCTCTTATGAAGCAATTCTTTGACAACAGAAGAACAATAAGCATTAAAATGCATGAAAAGTATGGGCGGGCATCATAAATACCCAACGTGGGTGTAACGTGCCATACATATGGGAATGTTTAAAAAAAAATTAATGTGATGTTGAAGAAAAATACAAAGATCAGTTAGAAAATTTTCACTATTTAAATAGATGCATTATTTTTATGAAAACTGTGAAAATGCCTTAAAGATTATATCATTATTTATTATAACTCATATGCCTGTAAATAACTGTAGACAAAGAGCTTATAAATCTTTGAAAACAATGCAACAATATGGCTATAAGGTATATAGCAATGTTATTAAAAGTTATGGCCCTTGAAATACCTTTTCTAGAGTTAAGTCCCCTTGCTATATAAAAATTATAATGAAAAATGAAATATTACATAATATTAAGTAAGTAGCCGATTTTACACTAACAAAATATGACAGTTGGCAGCGCGGGAATGAGAGGAAGACGTGTAGAAACAAGAAAATCCGGCTGCTGTTGAGGCTGAAGTACAAGCGTTGATTTTCGAGAATTCGCTAGACGGTGACGCGGTCATCTACACAGATGGGTCGGTCGTCCGACATGTGAGAAGCTCATGGGCCTTTACAGCTCGGGCCGGAGGGAGAATTGTGAAGGAGGACTCTGGTGCTTTTACTGAAACCACAAGTAGCCTGACCATGGAAGTCATGGCAGTAAGTAAATCAATAACATGGCTCGAGACACAGACATTCACTAGGGCTTGTTTCCTTAGCGACTCAATGAACATGATCAAGAGGATAGAGGAGGGGTCGATCCGAAGAGAATGGTTGCTGCCTCTGGAGCGGTCTCGACTGGCAAAGATTAGTTTCATCTTCGTGCCAGGGCATGCGGGAGTACAAGGAAATGAGCGGGCTGACAAGCTCGCAGGTGAGGCTACTGTGGAGGGCGGACGCGCCATGGACCAGGCTGACATTCTGAATGCTCTACGAGAAGTAAGACTTTTGCGAGAACCAAGTGATGACTGTGAATCTACAACAATGGCCAGACTGCGAGAGCAGCAAATTAAAAGAGGTGTGGCCAAACAAGAACACTACGCAGGAAGCCAAAGAAGATTGATAAACCAACACAGAACTGGCGTCGTTAGCCGCTACACGCTGCGGGATTTGCTGAGGAGGGGATCCGAGCACTTATGGACTGAATGGTTCGATGTGCAATGAGGATGATCTGTCGACTAACTAACTAACTAACTAACTAACGCGTAGAAAATTTCACCTCAATCGGGTGGACCGTTCGCGAACGCATAAATAACATACAGACATACATATATCACCTTTTATATATAAGATATATATATATATATATATATATATATATATATATAGAGAGAGAGAGAGAGAGAGAGAGAGAGAGAGAGAGAGAGAGAGAGAGAGAGAGAGAGAGAGAGAGAGAGAGAGAGAGAGAGAGAGAGAGAGTTGTTCCTTTTCTATCCACAAATCCAAATTGTTCATCGCCAATTTCTAGTTTAATCTTGTTTCTTATACTTTTCACAAGGATTCTGAGTAACAGCTTTGGCCATGTAACTCATGAGACTTATTGTGCGATGCATGCTCTTTTCATTCTAAAGCGCCTGGTTTCTTTGGCTGAGCTTTAAAGATGGATTTTAATAGATCACTAGGACATGTGGCAGAAGGTGTCTCGCTGGTTTTAACGTGTTGGTATGGGAGCTGGTCATTAAGAAAGCAATGGCAAACCACTGAACGTAAAACTTGCCACGAAATCAACAACGGCAGTAATATGCTGGTGTTGACTGCAACGTCCTGTAAAGAATGCGAAACATAAAAAAATGACATGTGATCTATTTGCAATGAACAGAGAAGAGGTGAAAGATAAATTCAATGTAGAGGTAAAGAACAGATTTGATGCATTGTCCGATATGGAAATATTATATCAAGATGTCAGTAACCAATTAGTTAGTTAGTTAGTCTTTCCTCTTGGGCCTAAGGCGGCGCATGGGGCAGAAGTCATAGCTCTACATGTCCGGCGGTTCGCTGCTACTTGTTGTAGATCTTGGATGTTCACTTGGCCGTTGAATGAGCCTTCTCTAATGATGGTTCTACGCAGGGTCTCTCTTGGTCTTCCCCGTTTTCTTTTCCCTACCGGTGACCATATGAGGGCTTGGTAGGGGAGTCTTGTCTTGTCCATTCTGAGTACTTTGCCGATGTAGTTCCAACGGCGTTTTCAAATAAAATTGGATACAAAATCTTGCTTAGTCTCTTGTCTTATTTGCGGATTGGTTCTGAAATCTGTCCAGTGGGGGTTTAGAATTCTTCAAAGACATTTGTTCTCAAAGTTGTCTAATTTTTTTGTCTAAAACTACCGTTGATTTCCAACTCTCACATCCACATATTAGCACTTGAATCACACAGCAGTTGGAGATTTTAAGTTTCGTATGTTTGCTGAGTGTCTTTGACTTCCAGATGTTTGACAGTTTATTGAAGGCACCAGGTGCCAGTGGGATTCTAGGTAATATTTATGGTGTTGACACCCCTGTAGATGTCATTTTGCTTCCTAGGTATGTGAAGCCGTTGACTTTTTCAAAAACATGGTTGTTTAATTTAGTGTGGTCTGAACTGTTGGTAAGATCAATAGTTTTTGTTTTTGCGGTGTTAATTTCGAGACCAATTTGTCCTGAAACATTTTGGAAATGGTTTATTTTCTCTTAGGCATTGCCGTGATACATCTCGGAGTGTATAATAATTCCAACAATATAACAGAATGAATAAAACTTTGGTTCGGAATAATTGATTGCACAAGCAGGTTTTGAAGCCAAACTGAACTGAAATGATTTATTCGACTCCGTTAAGGTTTAACAGTTATAGCGCCATTTAGTTTCACAGCGCGTGCAGGCTTGACTGATTTAAATAATAATAATAATAATAATAATAATAATAATAATAATAATAATAATAATAATTACTAACTTACGGTGACTGTTCTGTCCAGATCGGGCCATAAGAATATTCCAATTAAGATTAATAACATGTGACAAGACATTTTCACTAAGTATCAATACTTTCCTTCCTCGTCCTTCCGGAGTCCTTCTCTTAATCCACCAAGTATCCTTCCTGCCGCTTCACAAACATCGAGTTCATCTTCGTTCATCTGTCTGTTTATTCGTGGCGATGATAAATGTTGTCAATGTTTCAACCAGACTTATAAAAAGCTCACCCAATCTTATGAAAAGTAGGAAAAATGTGTTAACCAAATGTGAACAGGTTAGCCGAATTTCAAACCAAACTTATAAAAAATCTCAGTCAAACATATGAAAAGTAGGAAAAATTGTTATCCAAACGTGAAAAGTTTGGCCAACTATCACCCAAACTTATGAAAAGTGGGAAATTTTGTTGTCCAGCGGTGAAAAATTTGACCACATTTCACCCAAACTTATGAAAAGTAGGAAACTTTGTTAACCAAATGGCAAAAATCTTGGCCAAGTAAGAAAATGTGTTAACCAAATGTGAAAAGATTAACCAAATTTCAAACCAAACTTATAACAATCTCAGTCAAACATATGAAAAGTAAGAAAATTTGTTAACCAAACGTGAAAAGTTTTGCCAACTTTCACCCAAACTTATGAAAAGTGGGAAATTTTGTTGTCAAGACGTGAAAAGTGTGAACAAATTTCAGCCAAACTTATGAAAAGTAGGAAACTTTGTTAACCAAATGGTAAAAATCTTGGCCAAGTAAGAAAATGTGTTAAACAAGGGTGAGCATTTTTGGACAAGTTTGGTCAAATGTCAAACAAAACTGATCAAAAAGTAGGAAACTTTGTTAACCAAATGTGAAAAGTTTGAGCAAAGTTCATCGAAACTTTAAAAAAGTAGGAAACTTTGTTAACCAAATGTGAAAATTTTTGGACAAGTGAAGAAATATTTCATGCAAAACTTATGAAAAGTAGGAAGTTTAGTTAACAAAATAAGAAATTTTTTTAGCCAAATTTCAGCCAAAACTTATAAAAAGTAGGAAAATTCCTTAACCAAAGGGGGAAAAATATCTCACGTTGTCATTTTACATCCCCAACCTACTGGCGACATTCGCCTGGCCCCTATGCAAACAGCTGTATTTCAGAAAAATTAAATGTATCTTATGTAATAAGTCACTATAATTAAAGGGAAAAAATAAAATTTCAACAATAAAATTGTACAAAAAATTAACAATTAAATTCCTACATGAAACATTCAAGTTGGAAACATAAAGAGAAATCACATCACATCATTTTATTTTCACATACAGAGCTATACACACTGTATGTTGTTTCTGGGTTTCTTCACACCATTGTCTGAGTAGGTTGGTTTTTCCAGCTGGTAGCCTGGTATGTATATGTCACTTGGCATGTAGTCATACGACTGATCTCCTGATTGGTGGGCTGATATCTGAGTATTGTAGACAACAGGGCCATCAATCATCTGAGTGTTGGGCACATCAAACATCTGGCTATTGGGCTCTTCACATAGCTGGTTGCTGGGGTCATCACACATCTGAGTTTAGCTGGGTTGATAACTGGTGGTATAGTAGGCGACTACTTGGTGGCTTCGTTTAGTACCCTGTTTGGCTTGAGTACTGTCTTGAGTGTGTTGGACTTGCTTGCTTCGATTGGTGTCTTGTTGCACATCAAACAGCTGGCTATTGGACTCATCACACATCTGATTGGTTGGGTCATCACACATCTGACTATAGCTGGGTTGAAAACTAGCGGTATTGTATGCGTCTACTTGATGGTTTCGGTTAGTTCCTTGTTTAACTTGAGCACTGACTTGAGTGTTTTGGGTTTGATTGCTTCTGGTAGTGGCTTGTTTGACATGAGCATTGACTTGAATGTTTTGGTTACTGGCTTGGTTGCCTCTGTTAGTGTCTTATTTGACTTCGTTACTGGCTTGGTTAACTTTGTTGAGTCTGTCAAAGTCAGATAGGATCTCGCGATGCATGGCGATCATCTGTTCATATTATTGCCGAGTGAGTGTCATTCCAATCTTAGTCGGGAACTTATTGTCGGATTCACCGAAAAATCTACGGAAGTGTAACGTGCTCGTGCCTCTGTAGGATGAGACAAACACAGCCTCATCACCACCACCCACTGGTCTAATAGTCTCACCACTACGAGTCATGTAGACCCAATTAGCAGGCACAGTCTTGAGGTCTGTAGTCATCTTCGGATCACAATGCTTGACTGTTACCACCTTCGGGTTTATATAGTAGTTTTTGAGCCACGCGTAAAACCGGTTTCAGCCAGTTTCTTAAGTCAAGCGGTTTAGATTACGCTGACATGGCTGTTCGTATGGCGCGACTAGTCGTTCTACTACCCGCTCGTTGACCTATTGTGTGTTTGAGCTGGGTTGGGGAATGCGGGTCATGCTCGCTACATGACCTCTAGTCATGATGAAATAGATAGCGTAGAGGGTGCCGTGTTACTTTAGTTGTAGTCACTGTGAGCTACAGTCTGTGAAGTCAGAATAACAGTGCTATACATATACAGGCTCCTCACACCCACTGTAGTTTTTTCTTCATATTGAGGACTGGTCAGCTATTGAAGACATGAATGTAAGTATATTACAACCATCTTGTTTTTATGTAGGTGTTTTAATACTCGTACGTTAGTGTGGTTTGACCTTTGTATTTTAAACATCAGTTATCACATGGAGATTAGACTATCTCGGCTTCTTTCACTGTTGTTCTCGATTTTTTTTCTGTGCTCCAGGACTTTGACTCTGTGACTGTCCCCCAGGACTGGGGGTACGAATTTGGTCCAACGCTAGTATACGCCGTTCAAAATTCACACTTTCTCTGGTTACATGGTGCCAGTTACCATTGCGTTCTTCAGTGCCAACGATATGAACTGTTAAGAAGTGCGGTTCTGTTGCAAAATTAACCTGGAGAGGAGAGGAGAAAAAAATCACATTGAAATTTATAAGACTTCAGCACCTAGTCGTTCATAGTGAAATAAAGAGTACCAGATAATAGAATGTACCAATAGACACCGGAGCTAACACACCTGTTCTTGGAAACTATGATCATGACCTTTGTTATTTATCCATACCTTACTCGATGGGTGTTGTATTTCATCTGCTGCGACAGAGGAGCAACTTCGGTAGGATAGTTTTCATTACACAAAGCGTTGATTTTCTTGAGAACCTCAGATTCTGGTTTATGACCGCTAGACAAAGGGTCAATATTTGCATCTGAAGAAGAATCGTCAAGCAGTTCAAATCTTGTCTCATGCGGGTCTACGGCTGTCTGACTACAAGAAGTAGGTTTCTTGCAGAACAACATGTCTAATGACAGAGCTGAGATGAAGAAACAAGAATCACCAGTCTTCAAAATAGGTAACGTAGACGTTGTGCTACTTTTGTCAAAACTGGCATGCTCTGGTGAACTCTGGTAGAGATTATTTTGGAAACCAGTGTCTTTATTTTTCTGAGCGTGCACCAATACTAGTTTTTGGGAATGAAGCTTTTGTTTTGTGTCACATGAATTGTGAGTGGAGTCAGTCATGTTTTTCGTTTGCAAGGGTTGTACTCCATGATTTAGTGTTTCTCTTTGACGTTTATTTTGTTTTTTGGAAGAAGGGTTTCCTCTCTTGATCATTTCCTAGGTGTTGACAACACTGATGGCAGATTTAAAATGCTTTGTAAGATCGACTAGGATGTAATCTCATCAATTGTCCGTTTGGGTTCCACGAATACTTCCGGTCGTAGTCAGTACCTTCGTGTCTCAGTTGTACCCTTACACAGGTGATCGAGTGTGATGCCACCTTTATCCGGCTTTAGTCATGAGATTTGATTGTATCCCTAAGTCAAATGACCGGAAGCATCGCCATATTTTGAACGGCTGTGACCCATAAGACAGGTGACCGGTTACAGCGCCATATTTGACCGGTTTTAGTCACGTGGTTGTACCCTTACACATATGATCGAGTGCGACGACATCTTTACCCGGTTTTAGTCACGTGTTTCGATTGTATACCTTAGACATATGACCGGAAGCATCGCCATATTTGATCAGCTGTATCATCACTGATTATGGTGTCAGTACGTATGTTTGAGGTTGACTGCGCTGTCCTGTAATTGTCCACACACACACACACACACACACACACACACACAATCGGCTGTCATGATGGTACAAGCGCAACCAAGCAATGTTGAGTTTGAGTGCGATGTCCTGTAATTGAGAGCACACACGTGTGCGCGCACGCACACACACACGGATGTCATGAAGGTACACGACCACCAATCAATGCTGGGGCTGTCTGCAACGTCCTGTAAATCCATTGCATAAACAATGTTGGGGCTGACTGTGATGTCCTGTAATAGATAGACAACTAGCTGTTGATACACCCTCTTCACACGCACATGACCTGACTGGCGTTCATTCAAAATGACAATTGCAAACTTGCCCAGCACACATGATACTCCATAGAATGTTGAGGTTGACTGCGATGTCCTGTAATTGATAGCACACTCGCGCGCGCGCACTCACACACATACACACAAACGGATATCATGATGGCACACGAGCCCCAATCAATGTTGGGACCGTCTGCAACGTCCTGTAAATGCATTGCATAAACAATGTTGGGGTTGACTGCGACGTCCTGTAATAGATAGACAACTAGTTTTTGATCTGTGGGCAGTCACTTGGACAGTAGTAATTGATCAGATGAATGCCTGTACTGCCTGTCTTAAGTTTAAGTGTCTGATACTCAGCCTCTTCCATGTAAACTTCAATTTAGGAAGCAGTGATATTATTTATTATAAGGGTCAGTATTTCACCCTCTCACCTGTCCTTTTGGTCAGGTCAGTAACGCTGTGAGCCTCTGATTTTGAAGGCTATATTTTCGTTGAGGTGAGTTTCTTGCAAGCAGCATACGCTTCTCCCCCAATGGTGTTTCCACCTTGTCGTGGTGGGGAGCTTGAGTTTCTCAATGACCCTGAGAGCTATGCCGGCGGTAGCGTAGCTACCAGCAGGGCCTCCCAAGCCGAACAGGTCAAAGGGTAGAGAACAGACAAAGAGAAACACCCTGGTCCTCCAGGTTGGGGGTTGAAGCGTGGGGTTAACATCCCCACCTTTGTAAAAATTATTTTATTACGAAACAGATAAATAAGCCTCAAATTCGGACTGACTTATTTGGAGAACGACCTTGGAACGTTAAAGGACTTTTGAGATTTGAAACATTGAATGTATGGATATAACAGCAATTCAAGAAATAAGGTGGCCAGGAGAGGGTACTCTAGAGCTAAATGGAATGATTGTAATATATGGAGAAAACACCCAAAATAAACATGAATTAGGAACAGGATTTGTCATCAAAAAAGAGTTATGGGGGTACATTCTAAACTTTAAAGCTGTTAATGATAGGATTAGTAAATTACAAATACAAATTACAAATAAAAGGTAAATTGAAAAATATAACGATGGTTAATGTACATGCACCTACTGAAGAGAAAGAAGATGATATTAAAGAAGATGTTTTTAATGATCTGGAAGATGCCATAGAAGAAACCCCCAAACAGGACATCCTGATTGTGCTGGGAGACTTCAATGCAAAAATAGGTAGAGAGCAAACTTATAAAAAAAATTTCTAGTTCTATTTTTTGTTGTTGCAGACTCCCTCCGCATTCCAGTGGATTATTTTTAGTTTATGTTTAGTATGGCCAGCTGTTCTATTCTCATGTCCCGTGGCTCCACAGGACATCTGAGAAGGACCTCCAGTAGTTGGGGTTGGACCTTTTCAAGGCATAGGGCCTGGCACTGCACTTGCCTGGGGGAGGGGGGGGGGTCCAAAGCAGCGCGAGCTCCATAACATTTAGCAGTAGTCGACATATTCCATTTTGCGTAATTGTGTGGCATCCTGATTTCTGTTGTGCGCCTCCTGGCTGGTTGCCTCTGTCTTCAGCACCCTTCCTTTGCTAGAGCAGACTGTGGTCTTACTCGAGTTTATGTGTGTAGGCATCCACACACGTCTGCGCATGCATGTACGTGCATACACATCTAGAGCGTTCTGGTTATTTCTCATCGCCAGTGACTCGCCGCCACCCCTTTTCCTGTTAGTTGAAACAGTTCTGCCATGAGAAGGCCAGGAGTTGGGCTTTTGCTGCATAGGTGATGAATGCACGAGCCAATTATGAATGTGTTTTGTTTAGCCTTTGTAGTTTAGTTTGTTTTTGTTGTTGCTCAATTCATTAACTCTGGTGTAGCCCTACACTTCAATCTATTACCAGGAATTAGAGAAGTAATATTCTGATTCCCTGTCCAAGAACCCGAGTTTCTTCTGATCTTTAACCTTTACTGTTCTTGTTAACCGAGGAGATAGGATGCAATCTTCTTTATCCTCTTTTTACTCTTTTCTTCTTCTCTGGCCCATGGACAGTCAGTGTTGCTCTTTTCTTCTTCTCTGGCCCATGGGCAGTCAGTGTTGCGCTATACTCCACTTTTTGTCAGAGTGACAGAGGTAGGAAGTTCCTCTTTTCTATTCCATATTTTTATTTATTTGTAGGTGTAACAATACATAGTACTCATGTAATTCTGACTGGTTTTTTGTTGTTGTCAATGTTGGTGGAGTGGTTTGCTCCTTTTCCACAATAAAGATTGTCATTTTTAAGCGAATGTCTATGTGGACATTTTTATTACTGGGTGTCCCTCTTTGTTATGCCCAAGGGTTGGAACAGTTGTAGCAATTAATGTCGAGGTGCGTGGCTACATGCTGTTTTTTTGTTATCATTGCTGACTTATTTTGTTTGAAGACTTCGTAGTCCCCATGACCAATCATAGGCGATGATATTATCTTTTGTCAGGGACTGATTTTTTTTCCTATTGTTACTAATGCTGCCTGTCCTTATCGCTATTAATGATCTGTTCCAAAGGCTGAATCATGTTTTTAGCAACTGGATAATGTTCCCATGCTGATTTTTGTGTGTTACTATTGAGTTAAATGGGAGGTAGAGATTGTATTGGTATGTTTTAGATGTTGAGATCATTGGTGAATGTAACCAGCATTTCATTTTCAAGGAACTGATGTTTTTATGCTGGTGTGCACGAGGAGTGAGATTTATGTCAATTTTCTTTTCTGTCGTACCTTTGGTGCAGGGGTATGCCCAGGTAGATCAAGGGATATAATCGGTGTTTCATTTTAGAATGGCGTTGCTTTGAAAGGTTGAGTCCCTTGATGAATCACTTGACTGAATGTTTACTCAGTCTCAGATTTGATCTAGGATTAACCCCAAAACCCCCAGGGGTACAGGTTTTGTGTTGTCTACGAGACCAGCCAATTTTTTGAATGGGAGGAATTAAATACATTGCCACGGCACAGCATGATGATGCTGAAGAAAGTACCAGAACATGTTGCAGAGCTCAGAGCATGATGGGAAGTTGACCCGGTCAAGATTGTAAATAAAGGTGCACACTTTTTCCTGGCTCTTGAGTTCTGAAATAGCTATGGGTGGAGGACCAGGTGAGGATCAGAACTGTTCCTCTCAGGTCATTTCCATCCATGGATAGGCATGGATGGAAAAGGTGTGACCTAGATGGGTCGCTGTATCCCATGCAAACAGGTGTCCAAATCTGTAGAGAACTAGAACAGAGTCAGCTAGACTCACAAGAGATGGTCTGCAACAACAGCAGTGTGTGGCTTTTGTGGTATGTACAGAAGTAAACTGTTTGCTTTCATTTATCAGAACATTTAGGGGGACCTGAGTTATAATTGGCCATGTAGTGATCATTGTGGAATTTTATAACTAATATACAGAATGAGAATGGGGGCTGGGATTAAGAGGGAAATCTTGGATAGGAATTATGTGGCAGGCAAGTATGGAAACAGCCCCCCCCCCCTACCCCCACCCCACCCTCCCCCGTGCACTAACACAAAGTGGATGGGTACACAGTTCAGTACTATTAATAGACCACCAGTAATCATGGCCACCAGCATAAATTAACAAACAGAAAGGATGCAAACAAAGCCAAGATGAATGTTTGAATTGAATAGAAGTTTGTAGAATGTGTAAGTAACCTCTAAATGTAAAGAGATGTAGTCATGTATTGTAATAATTGGTAGCCAGTTGGGTATCCCCATCATAAGGCTGCATGAGTATCCCCTGATATATCAAATAATGTGACCAACGGTATGCGCCTGATGTGATAGGCTCAGTCAGTGTTTATGTTAATCCTGCTTTATGATTGTTATGTAAATCACCTGATGATGTTTGTTAATGGTGTGGATCAGAACACCATGTATCTTGGTGCACAATCTGTGAGTTTGCAGATGTAGCGTTCTTAAGTGGACACGTTTATTTGTTGATGTAGTTATCATGATGTAGGCATCATGTTATAGCATTTGACCACATGACCAGCCGGGAATAACAGTTGCTGGTGTGTGCGGCAGCAAATGTAAGAATTGTCATGTATTTTGCCATGGGGTGATGGATTGTGTTTGTTGATAACCCAGGGTGACATTGGTTGCTATTTCCACTAAAGTAGAGGCATTCTGTGAGCAAGTACATGGGAGCATATACAATACCAGTGGGCCAATATGGGGGAAGTACACCATGTATTTCAGCATGTATGCTTGCCCATGATGTTGACAGTGGTGAGGTGTATGCTTGTCTGTTGTGATTATAGTGACTGTGTTGTGATAGTGGTGATGATGAATGTGGTGCCACTGGCGTACAGATTGCTAATGTGATTGTATCTATCTGTATCATGAATGTGGCATGAGTATCGCATGATGATAAGCAACAATGACAAGAGAAATGATCATGACATAGTGAACACATGGTGATGATGATGGTGGCACCACAGGGAGTGATGATGGCAAGGACTGAGGTGAATGGTCTGTAGTGCTCAAATTAAGCAAATGTGAACTAGGTCAGACAGGCTGCAATGGACACAGAGCAGAGAATGCTTTTCACACTATACCAGCACTTGATCCTCTCAGTGATTGATAATGGACTAGGACTGCTCACTGTCTCAAAGAGTCAGCTGGTGAAATTAGAGCGCATACAGAATGAAGCTATGCGGGTCATTCTGGGATGCACCAGAGACACCCCAGTAGTGTGTATGCGTTACATCCTTGGTCTGCCGACTGTTGCAGGTAGGCTCAAGGTGATGCAGGTGAAGGCATACCTCAGAGTAGCTGCAGACACAGATCACCCGTTGCATGAGGCGCTGGACGCAGTTAAGGGTCAGCGACTGATTAGAGGGAAATCGTGGATGGTTCAGGCGGAGGATACGATCAGACATGTGTGCATCTTGGAGAACATTAGGGAAGGAGAGGAGTGGGTCAGAGTGCCAGCGGAGCAGTCAGACTTGTGTGCAGAGTTATAATCACATTGAGCAGGGAGTGGCCAGCAGGGGTCACGGAAGTGGAAATCCAGTAACTAATTCAGGATAATACTCGCTCGGGTGATGTAATTATCTACACAGATGGTTCGGTGTTGAGGGGTAGGAGAAGTGCCTGGGGGTTCTTAGCAAAAGCTAATGGTTGACGTTTGGTGCAGGAGTGCCTGGCATATGATACCACAACATCTAGCTTAAGAATGGAGGTGGAGGAGGTCAGTGCAGCTTTCCGCTGGATGGACAATACGATACACACACACACATCGTGATTGTAACTGACTCAGAAAGCATGCTGAGGAAGGTGAGGACAGGCATGCTTCATGCAGAGTGGCTTGCTTTGCTTCGGAGGTCACGGGTGACAAGCATCACCTGGATCTCTTCTCCGGGGCATGCTGGTGTGCTGGGGAATGAACAGGCGGACAGATTGGCTGGTTCGGCAGAACTTGGTGGAGTATTGATGCATGACAAGGCAGACATGGTTGCGGCCTTGTGGGAGCACGTGTACACCTCGGAGGAGCAAATGGATCACCATGATCTGGCAAGAATGAGGCAGCGAGGAGTGACGAGGGGATCTGGCCGATGCTCGACGCTCAGATGGAAAGGTGAGATGGACATATAATCAGATTGCTACTGGTACTATTCATGTTGGAACTCTTCGCTGGCTGCTGAGGATGGGGACGGAGCGCTTATGGGAATGCTGTGATGTCGGTTCCTAAATCAATCAATCAATCATTCAGTGGCCTGATGATGGCCAGTGCAAGAGGTGCTGAGTAGAGCACACATTATGAATGTGGGGTATTCTTGTGTGAGTTTGATCATTGTGAGCAATGATATTATGGTGATGGTTTGATGTGGACAATGCATGACATATGTCTGGTTGGTGGTCAGTACCTATGTTCCATCTTGTTGTCTGATAGTTACTGGTGTTGTGCATGAAACTACAGCCACTATGTGTTGCCCATATCTGATTAACACTTGTACAAATAGTGCTGTTTATGTATTATGTGTACGGGTTCCAATTGTGTTGTCCTGTTAAGGCATTGTATACAGTGTGTGAATGATTGTGTTATGTATTCAGCTTACAAGACAGGTCTGTTGTAGAAATGTGCACCCTGATGATGCCATGTGTGGGACTGGAATTATGTCATTATGTAATATGGATATCTGTGTAATACTGATGTAGGCCTGTAATATTAGATTGGGAAGTTATGTAGTAGTCTGTTGGTGCTGGGGTGATATACAAGTCTCATGTAACCATGAGGATGTCAGAAGTAGATAACTGATTCCAGGCTGCATGGACAATTCATAGAAGTTGATGCTCCCAGAGAAGGAAGGGACAGTGATGTCACTTGGCTAGTCTGCTGAGCTGAAGAAGGCAGTGAAGGAGTTGATTTGTGGGAGCAATAGTCATTGTTGCATTGATTGTAGGTTTAATCACCCTGAAGAGCGGGAATGGAGAGATTGAGCATGCTGTTTTTGACATGATCATTAATTCATGTTTTCATTGATTATGTAGAATGTGCAATCAATGATGTTGTGTGTTTTTGTTATAGGAAATGACCCTCCAACCATAGTTATGGACGGGGCATTCCTTTGTTTCTGGTCTGACCTATTGGTCAAGCTTTCCACATGCTCTCTACAAGTCCCCCCCCCCCCCCCCCCACACTCATGTTTATGCTTCTGTCTTTGAAGTTGTGGTTCTGCTATAGTAATGTATCCTAGTCAGCTTGAAGACATGACTTTCTATTGTTGCATTTGGCACAATATGCAGACTTGTCTGAGTCACAGGGATTTGATCATATCTGGAGCACAATCCACTGATTTCCGCTGTGAACTACAGGGGTCCATAGTGTTGTGTTGGGTGTCTCAAGGCAGTGGGTCCCGTCTCCGCACTGTGAGGCTCATCCTCAGATTTAGAGTTGTGTTACTTTTATTTCTTTACAAAAATGATCTCTCTGTTGTCTGGTCCTGGTCAACTGGCTGTATAGGTATTGACGCAAGGTGCTAGGAGCGCCCCGTAGGCTCGGCCAAACTTGGCAGAGACCTGGCTATATGCTGCAGACTCTATAAAATAGATTCTAATATGGGGTGGTGATTGTCTTTGTTTATAGACCTCATACTCAATTATCCGCAGTTTGAATACGTGCTACAGAGCTGGACAAAATACAGATACATTACTATTGTTGTTGATATGTTATGTTTAGTTTTGTTGTTTACCTTGTGTTAATTACTGTCTATTCTCATACATTGATGCTGGTACAGTGCAGCTTGACATTTCATTGATTGGAATTAAAGAAAACACTCTAATTCTCTGCTAAAAGTCCTGAGTTTCTTCTGATATCTGTAAACTATCCTTTTAAATGAAGTGGGCCTATATTATAGTGGTGATCTCTTTCTTCTTGTTATTCTTTTCTTCTCTGGCCCACAAGCAGTCCGCGTTGTGCATCCATTCATCTTTACACCACTGTAGGTGGAGAAATGAGTAAAATGAGAATGAGTGTTCTCATTTATTTAATCCTCCCTTATTCTCCTTTTTTATACCCATTTTAATTAAGATGCAAAGAAAATGCACAGACATATTAATGAGTTGACAAGAAGAAAACTAAGAGTAATCGAAGGATGTTTGAAATAAAGAAACATCAAACATATTATTGGAAGAAAGTGCTATAATAAAGAAATAGAATGAATATATAAGAGAGTTATATGATATACACAGAGTAGAATTAACAGAAGAAAGTAACTTAGAAGGTCCACTTCTATTTAAAAATGAAGTCATTGGTGCTATCAAACACATGAAGCAAGGAAAAACAGCTCGGCCAAATGGAATCATAGAATTGTTTTTCTTTTAATGTCTGCGCTCCCTCACCTTGAACTCAAGCGTAGTCCATACACACTACTTTCAGTAGTGTGGGACTGAATTTTGCATGTGAATTAGCTTTCCCGATTAACAGTGTCCCTCACCATCAGGCAAACCCACTCTGACTTCAGAGGTACTTTGCAATTTACGTTCTCAAGCCAAGGACGATAGGTCAACAATTTATTCCAACTGCCCTGTGTAGGGGTATCAGCACACCGGATGTTTAAGAACATGCGTTCTCAGCCATCGGCCATGCTGACCTACATTGAAGAATTTGAAGTACTGGGAAAATTTGGAGCATAAATATTAACTAAAATGTTGAATGATATTTACAACAGTGGATACATACCTATAGTGTGTTTTTTTTTGGTTGCCTCAATATAAAATTCAATATCTCAGTAACGGGCTGAGATAAAATGATGAGATTTAGTATATAACGTTATCATTATGTCCACCCAACAAAACAATTTTTGTTCTGGAGATTTTACAGCAGATTTTAAAGTTAGCTTATATACGGTATATTAATTATGACTTAAAGATTACGACCATGATTTTAACAGTTTTACAGCTTCCCCAAGATTCGACCCAAATTATTCAAAATTTTCACGTGACTTTCGTTTTCAAACAAACAGCGCGAAGATTCAGAGGCGTCTCCAAATGTGGGTTCTTTCATGAAACGTGATTATATAAATAAACTAGCTGACAAGGCCCGGTTTCTGGTGGAAATCAATCAATCAATCAATCAATCAATCTATCTATCTATCTATCTGTCTGTCTGTCTGTCTGTCTGTCTGTCTGTCTGTCTGTCTGTCTGTCTGTCTGTCTGAATGTCTGTCTGTCTGA
Organism: Cepaea hortensis; assembly: GCA_963921405.1. Taxonomy (NCBI): domain Eukaryota; kingdom Metazoa; phylum Mollusca; class Gastropoda; order Stylommatophora; family Helicidae; genus Cepaea; species Cepaea hortensis. The sequence goes on along the minus strand of OY992876.1, from coordinate 485,369,438 downwards.
ATGTCTGCCGGTCGGCTGACCCATCCACCTACCCACCGACCCACCGACCTACCGATATCTATCTATCTATCTATCTATCTATCTATCTATCTATCTATCTATCTATCTATCTATCTATCTATCTATCTATCTATCTATCTATTCTATCTATCTATCTATCTATCTATCTATCTATCTGCCTGCCTGCCAGCCCGACCACCCACCCACCGACAGACCGACCGACCTACCGATATCTATCTATCTATCTATCTATCTATCTATCTATCTATCTATCTATCTATCTATCTATCTATCTATCTATCTATCTATCTATCTGTCTGTCTGTCTGTCTGTCTGCCTGTCTGCCTGCCGGCCCACCCACCCACCCACCGACCGATCGACCGACGTACCGATATCTATCTATCTATCTATCTATCTATCTATCTATCTATCTATCTATCTATCTATCTATCTATCTATCTATCTATCTATCTAATCTATCTAATCTATATGTCTGTCTGTCTGCCTGCCTGCCGGCGCACCCACCCACATACCGACCGACCGACCGACCGACAGATATCTATCTATCTATCTATCTATCTATCTATCTATCTATCTATCTATCTATCTATCTAATATATCTATCTATCTATCTGTCTGTCTGTCTGTCTGCCTGTCTGCCTGCCTGCCTGCCGGCCCACCCACCCACCGACCAACCGACCGACGTACCGATATCTATCTATCTATCTCTATCTATCTATCTATCTATCTATCTATCTATCTATCTATCTATCTAATCTATCTAATCTATCTAATCTATCTGTCTGTCTGTCTGCCTGCCTGCCTGCCGGCCCACCCACCCACATACCGACCGACCGACCGACAGATATCTATCTATCTATCTATCTATCTATCTATCTATCTATCTATCTGTCTGTCTATCTATCTATCTATCTATCTATCTATCTATCTATCTATCTATCTATCTATCTATCTATCTATCTAATCTATCTAATCTATATGTCTGTCTGTCTGCCTGCCTGCCGGCGCACCCACCCACATACCGACCGACCGACCGACCGACAGATATCTATCTATCTATCTATCTATCTATCTATCTATCTATCTATCTATCTATCTATCTAATATATCTATCTATCTATCTGTCTGTCTGTCTGTCTCTCTGTCTGTCTGCCTGCCTGCCGGCCCACCCACCCACCGACCAACCGACCGACGTACCGATATCTATCTATCTATCTATCTATCTATCTATCTATCTATCTATCTATCAATCAATCTATTTATATATCTATCTGTCTGTCTGTCTGTCTGTATGTCTGTCTGTATGTCTGTCTGTCTCTCTGCCTGCCTGCCGGCCCACCCACCCACATACCGACCGACCGACCGACAGATATCTATCTATCTATCTATCTATCTATCTATCTATCTATCTATCTATATATCTATCTATCTATCTATCTATCTATCTATCTATCTATCTATCTATCTATTTATCTATCTATCTGCCTGCCTGCCGGCCCGACCACCCACCCACCGACAGACCGACCGACCTACCGATATCAATCTATCTAATCTATCTGTCTGTCCTATCTATCTAATCTATCTGTCTGTCTGTCTGCCTGCCTGCCCACCCACCCACTAACCGACCGACCTACCGATATCGATCTATCTATCTATCTATCTATCTATCTATCTATCTATCTATCTATCTATCTATCTATCTATCTATCTATCTATCTATCTATCTATCCATCTATCTATCTATCTATCTATCTATCTATCTATCTAATCTATCTGTCTGTCTGCCTGCCTGCCTGCCTGCCGACCCACCCACCCACCCACCGACCGACCGACCCACCGACCGACCGATCCACCCACTCAGCCAGCCAGCCAGCCAGCCATCCATCCACCCACCTATCTTTCTGCCTACCTACCTACCTTTCTGTCTGTCTGTCCGGGCCGCATCATTCATTTTATTCGGAGACTGCCGAGGGTCGTCGCTGGAGCTACGGAGTTCGTGCTTTGTGCGACGCTTTCCGCGCTGCGGAAAGAAACTGAGCCATATGGGATAAAAACCCTGTGCAATGCAGCCGATTCTGTCGACTGTAAGCTACTTCTTTGATTGCACCCACTCCCATACGAATCCAGATACGCCTTTGTTTGTCATCTGAATTTGCAGGTCCTCATTACCGTAAACATAACATTTTTAACAAGAAATCACTAGTTGTTAAGCAAAACATCAAAGGAATGATGCCGCTTTTAATGATTTAAGTTGTTTTGGGACCTATCAAAGACATATTCCTTGGGTGGGGGTAAATATAAGACGGCTGGAAAAATTTCATAACGATGCAACAGATAGTTTTCAAAATAATTGATCTTGAATGACGGCATAAATTTCCGGACAGACTATAGTAATATTATGAAACCTGTATTTATAGCTCAAACGAAATGACCAGAAGCTATTGAATATGAAGAATTCTGTACACTCAACCTCATCTACTCAGATTTATGAGAACAAGGATGGAAACTGGTGAAGCACAGTATGGATATGTTGAAGAAAAAGTTACAAAAAATGCAATATACACATTACAAACACTAACATAGAGATCAGTTGATACACAGAAAGACATATACTTGTGCTTTATAGATTATACCAAGTGTCATGACTGGGAGTGTGAACTTTTGTCACACTCTTGTTACAGTGGGGCATGCATATCGCCTTGAGCAAGAAGCACATTAAACACGAGCTAACACCGTGGTAGGGAAAACATGTCTCAGACTTAAAGTAGGTCATGGGCAATGTTTAGAATGACACAGATATTTTATAGTGTTATATCAGTATAGTGTAGATACAGTGTAGATTGATAGTACAACTTTGTGATCATTTGACACATTGGAAAAGTGTTAATACAAATTATGAGAAAAGAAATATCGTATTTGGAAGAACCATTATCCTGTTGTACTTGGAGTTCTTAAGTGTTGGTTAGACATTGTACATAATGAAGTTAATTATTATAAACAGCATCTCATGATGCTATCAATACATACTTGACAATAGGTTGAAAAGCCGTTTTACGGGGATCAGGGGAAGATCATTCCTTTTGATGAGTCTCCATAAAAAAGACCTTTTGTCTGTGGCTCTATTTTGGGTGTCTGAGAAGGTTGCGATTGGAGATTCACACAAAAAATATAAGTCAACGTTACTTCGGTCCAGGCAAATTCCCAGTAGTAGAACTGGCGAGAGAATTAGACTCTTTGTATCAACCATGAGGAGAGGCTAGAACGCCGGACTCTCATTCGGGAGGCCCGGGTTCGATCCCTCGGTAAGGTGTCGAATTTTTTCTGTCGGGGGCAAAAAAGAAAATCCTAACCTGCACAGTTCGCGGCGACTGCACTAGCCAGGCGGCCTTTATTCCTCAGGCTCAAAGACCCCTCTGCCATACACCGCAAGGTACTATATTGGCAGTAAATGACAGTTTTTGTATCAACTAACCAAGATCTACCACTGAATAAACACCAGCTGGTGTGTGCAACACCAGCTGGTTTGTGCTTCCAAAGTAAATCAGATCATTTAATAGCTACAGTTGCCATCCCAAACCCATAGAAACCATCACAACTGATTAACTCCCTTTGGGCCTCTGACGAATTGGTTCAGACTAATTAGATTGACATTAGACAACGTGTCACTTACAAGTATAAAATAAGTGATACAAAGAGGGGGCAACGGGAGCCTGTCAGCGTCCCAAAGAGGGGATACAGAGGACAAGAGGACAGAGATAGGACATGGGTAGAGTAGACAGGACTATACGCCCATAAATAGACGGGACATGGAGTTTACAGACAGGACTGTGTCCTTGAATGACACGGCAGTTTCACCTTGGGCGGTATGACGGAGAACACCAGCCATCAATAGACGGTTGAAGGGCAGGGCGACATCATCATTAGCGAGAGACCTTAGTCAGCACGACTATCACCGGTTCCAAATGTTGCTGTATGTAGCCGGGGCGCAGTGTTGGGGTGAGCGCCCAACATTGCTTAAATACCCCAATGGCTCGGGAACACATAACCTATGCAGCAAAAGTCCAACTCCTGGCCTTCACGTGGTGGAACTTTCTACTAACAGGAGAAGGGGCGACGGCGAGTATCTGGCGCCGGAAAATAACCAGTGTGCTCTAGATGTGTATACACATACATGCATGTGCAGACACGTGTGTGCGTGTGTACACATCTAAACTCGAGTCAGACCACAGTCTACTCTAGCAAAGCAAAGGTGCTGAAGACTGAGGCAACCAGCCAGGAGGCGCACCACAGAAATCAGGATGCCACGCAATTACGCAAAATGGAATATGTCGACTTATAGACATATTTGAAGCGAACGAAAGAAGAAGACGGCCATCACCACGGGTCAAGGACTACGGGTCAAGGACCACGTGACTACGGGTCCGAGCTGAAAGAGGCAGACCGGGACTAGACTGTAGTAGAGGGAGATATATCTGAATGTTTGCGAGAGATTGAACTGACTACCCTGACACTGTTTGCTATTGCGAGAGATTGTGGCAATTATTAGCCTGCGTGCTAGTGTATGAGCTGAAATGTATTTAATTGAACGCGAGTCTACTGCCGAGCGCAGTGTGACTTTTGTGAACGACTTGTGCTAACTAGTGTCGTGAAATGATTTATTACTATTAAATTATTGTTGACTATGTACATTGAGTTAACGACTTATTTATGTATGTACACATTCCTGTCTAACCCACAGACACGAGCATTGCAACACGTTGACACATATTTATATATATATATCATCGACTCGATGCTCTATCTAGAACATATCACAATCGGATAGTGCAGAGGATACCTCGCTTTAAAAGTTCAGCGAAAAGGCATGAAATGTATTCAGCCGAGAAGATGAAGGCAGAAGCGAGGAAGGTCGCTGCAACTGCTGATTCTGTGGCGACAAATAGCAGTTCTACTCTTCCACCAGCTGAAGCTGTTCTCATCGCTGAAGAGACTCGACGCTCTATTGAGAACATATAATCTGATAGTGCGTCGAGTCGATGTACTGTTCACGCAGTACATATACTAAAATTGGAACGATACAGAGAAGATTAGCATGGACCCTGCGCAAGGATGGCATGCAAATTCGTGAAGCTTGGTTGTGGGTTCGATTCCGGGACGCATCCTTCGGTTCACGAGTGTATTTTCTCGGAGACTCCTGAAGGTCGTCGCTGGAGCTATGGATTTCTTGCTTTGTGCGAAGCTTTCCGTGTTGCGGAAAGTTACTGAATCATATGGGATAACACCCGGTGCAATGAAGTCGATACTGTCGACTTTTAAGCGACTTTTGTTAAGCGAAGAGACTACAACTGAAGCCAGCAGCATAGGAAAAGTCCACAACAACACCAACGAGAAGAAGCCAAGCAGCTCACCAAAGACCTCCACACAGGAGGACATCGCAACAGAGGGCTTCCTGCTGAAACAAACCAGATATGGAGGCTAAATTGTCGGCGCTACCAACATTAATGATTCTCAGTCTATTGAAGATCGAGCTGGGGAGCCTCAGCGTTACCCAGCTGCGCAAGACACCTGATGGAGTAGTGGTCTCCATCAACAAGATCTCAAAGACCACAGTTCTCATGCAGAAGATAGCACAAGATAAAACCGTCATCAAGCTTCCCCACGGCATATTCGTGGAAGCCACCCACATCGCACAAGCAAACGATGGTTCACCAAACGAGTCAAGACCCATCTCACCAACGATCAGATCAGGGAGATGCTGTCGAGAAAGAACTCGATATTAAACATTACAAGCGCAAAGAGGATCATCGGGAAGAACAACATCCCCTCCACAGTTGTTATCATAACATCGGGGGACCGAGTGATCCCTCAAATCATTAGATGGGACAAGAAAGAACAAGTACCTGAGCGCTACATACCGAGAGTGCTGCAGTGCTTCAGGTGCCAGAAGTGTTGGCATACCTGTGCCACTTGTAAAAGTGAGATGGAGATCTGCAAGTACTGTTCCGGATCTGACCCATACAGTCAATGCCCTCAATCAAAGATCAACTCGGATTTCAGGAGGCCTAACCCAAACAAAACATGCGCCAACTGCTTCGGCAACCACGGCACCTGGTACCTCGGCTGCCCCTGCCACCAAGACAGCAAGGAAGCTGCGAAGATCACCATCCAAACTAACCAGCCCTATAAAGAGGCTAGAAGGCAGTACGAGACTACCACTCGACTTACAAAAAGCGACAGAGCGCAACTGGTAGGCCAGCTGAAGGACCTGAGATTCAATGTTAACAGAATGTGAGAGAGAAGAAACAAGACAGATGAGACACTGATAACAGGCGTTCAGCGCATCCTGGACGAACTGATGCAAGTGCCGCAGAAGATTGAGCAGGATGTCGCTCGAATGGGTGTAATAAAGGCGAAGATGGAAAAAACTCGATCAAACATACAAGAGAACAGAGTGTCGTGTGTGTAAAGAATGAATGTCGTAGTAGTTATTTGTTCTTCTTTACCACTTTAGTGTCGTCCCTGGAGTGAGGGGAATCAACACCCACATTTGTTTTAATTCAATATCTCTATCCTGGAGATATCCAGCAGACTCCGTCCACAACACTCCCTCAATCTGAAGACACCTTCTTCTCACTCTTGCTCACTCCTGGATCATGCCCCCTCTCATTCTTCCCCAACATAACATACGTGACAACTCTTGCTTCAACAAATAAATACAAGAAATTTATTAAAGCAAAGAGTATATGTAGGAGAAGTGTGTGTGTATATAAGGTGTAGAATGTGTGACGTGTACTCTAAAGTGTCTATAGACTCAGATCAGTGTTCAGGAGTATAGTCATTCTCATCACTGTGCTGAGAACACACTAGCACCATGTATTCCAGACAAGCAACCTCACCAAGGTGATGCTCCTCCGGTCACGTGAAGACTTCCTCCGTTGTCTCTTGAACCACTAGGATGCTTGGACACCCATGACAAACACTGTCTAATGAGAGTCTTCAATCTGATTCACACTATGAATTTACTCTGTTATTTAACTGATTGTTAATCAGAAAATTATAACACTATTGTTACTGTTACTGGGGAAATCTTAATGGATCTGGTGTCACTGGTTTAAAAGATTCCCCATATTAACAACACACTCTGACTGTTCTAGGTATCAGTATAAATTTGTATGAATGTTCCTGATATCAGTAGTGTATATCTACAATGTTCTGACTGTTCAGTGATACACCTATCACTTGCTAAACATAAATCTCCTCAGCATGTCCTGCTCAGCAGAAGCCAGGTTCCTGCAAACCAACTTGGGTATAAGCCCAATGTAGCGGCGTCTCAGCAACTTCTGTCTTCAAATTCTGAGCCATCATCTTCTAAAATGTGTTAGCTTCACTGTTGAAAATCATAGCACACATACATGGACCTGTAAATGGAACCTGTAGAATAGAGAATACCATGGTGAGGGTAACTCAATCCTGGCCGGAATTAGGTTAGTGTAGGCCACTAGCAGCACTCAGATCTATAATAGAGATCCGATCTCTGTCATACGGCCAAATAACTCATCATATGATCTGAGACATGACAACACCAGGAAAGAATAAAAGAACGGGTAGAAACTCAGTAGATGCCCTACTGGAAGATCCTACCATTTTACATTCCTTTCCTCCCTCTCAATCATCCTTAATCTCTCTAATTATTATTCCACTATATTGTCCTCAACTGCCTGAGTAAAAGGATATATCACACAAGCTAGTTGAAGCCACACAATAGGATACTAGTGCCGACGCTCCTATGATACTTTCTAGCACCGCACTTATAGAACATTCTATCACTAATCATAATACATTTTATCACCACACCTATAATACATTATATCACCGCACCTATAATACAGTATATCACCGCACAGTACTGTACTCCATTCCTAATCATACTCTAGGTTAGATATTATTAGTAGCCTACCATATGCCTATTCCAGTTGCTAATCGAAACTATGCAATCACAGACTAGATCTATGTCCGCGGATAACTATCACCACTTAGACATTATAGTCTCTCTCATGTAACACAACTCGGAATAATGCACCGATCTTAACACTTCAGAATTTTTGGCCGACTCCACTTGTTTACCGCAACTGGGTTTTATATCAGTGCTTGAGTGACGTCACCAAAAAGTCTAGACGCAAATCAGTCCAGAGTCTGGTTTTGTCCTCCTATTCTAGACTAACTGGAGTCAATCTGCGGTCAAATTTGCTTTCATTTGGGGAAATTCTTTGTCTCGTACATCAATAGTTCAACCTGAGAATTCCCCACATCACAGAATCCATCCCGACTTGCCTTCAGACATTTCGTCTCCACTTCAAAGGCTACTACCGCCGTGGCAGACGTTTGGCGTTGTTATTCGTTTTCTCGAACAACCCACATCATAACAAAATCGCCGATTGTGTAGACATTTTGACGCGACGTATTTTGTTTCTCGGTTAGAAATGCCGACCGTGTGTAGACAGTTTTAACGACGTATTTTTCTCCGTCTGTACAACATCAAAGGGTTGCTGGTGTTTTTGCAGACTAATGTCGGGTCTTGTTTGTCATCGATCGCAACTCCAAGTTTATTTCGCGACCTAAGAGAGTAGTCCGCAACAACTCTTTCTTCTTGAAGGTTCGATCCAGATGATCTATTCCTCTTCTTCTGGAGCTGGATGTCTTGACACGAAGTCCGCTCCAACATTTTCGGTATTTCCTCCTCCAGGGCCTTTTCTTTAGAGAATGGCACTGGGTAAACCTTTTGGCGAACAGGCTCTTGGGTGGTCACAGTCATCTCGAACTCCACCAACCTCGTTCGTCCTGGTTTATCAGTCAGTATCTCCTTATGAGACTCGAGAACCTGGATTATCTTTTCCCTCTCCTGGGAAGTCAGATCAGGGTTCACCTGCAGGTCCCTATAGGTTTCCTGGTGTACCAAGGGATATTCCCTGCCCTCGTTGGTTCCCACTTCTGTCTCCACTGCAACTGCCATTGCCATGAGGTGAGCTGTTTTTCTCCGGGTCTCTCTTTGTATTTCCGCAAGAGATTGATATGGAAAATCTTCGACTTTCCCCGGAACCGATCTGATAGTTGGTCCTGGATATCACCCTTTCTACGGGAAATGGTCCTTGCCAACCTATCTCCAGTTTGTTGTTTCCCGTTGGGAGTAGCAACAATACTTTGTCTCCCACCTCTAGAGATCTGTCTTTAGACCTACGGTTGTAGTAAGCCGCATGTCTTTTTCTGGCCTTTTTCAAGTTTTGATTTGCCAGAGTCCATCCCTTGTGAAGTTTTTCTTTCAGTTCCTCCACATATTTGTAAGAAGAGATCACTTCTTCTGACGTCCCCTCCCCTCTTCAGTCCAACTCCTCAACATGGCTTCCAACGGTCCTTTGATTGGACGATCAAACAGCAACGTAGCGGGTGGTAGTCCTGTTGAGCCATGAGGAACTTCCCGATAGGCAAAGAGTGCTGCTGGGATATATTCATCCCACCTATCAGGTTTTTCCTGCGCCAGTTTCCTGAGCATTGTCATCAACGTGCCGTTGAAACGCTGTACTTGTGCATTGACTTGAGGGTGGTAAGGGCTGGTATGGATATGGTTAGAGTGGAACACCCTAAATACCTCCTCCATTAGTTTTCCACAAAACTGGGACCCATTGTCCGTAAGTATTTGATCAGGAAAGCCCGATCTGGTAAATTCCTCCATCAGTGCGTCCGCCACTCGTTTCAAGTCAATCGTGGTCAACGGTATGGCTTCACCCCACATTGTACAGCAATCCACCATGGTGAGTATGTACATGTTCCTCTTCCTAGTCCTAGGAAGTGGACCCACAATATCGATGGCTACCCTCTCGAAAGGAGAGTTCATGATGGGCATTTCACCCAAGACCACCGGCGCTGTCCAGTGTTTTGGTGCCACCCTCTGGCACTCAGGGCATGACTTCACATACCGACGCACATCACCTGTCATTCCCGGCCAATAGTAATGGCAGTAAATTCGCTGCATCGTGGCGGCAATACCCATATGCCCACTGAATGAGATGGTAAGCCCCATATGAAGAATCTGGGAACGGTGGGCCTTTGGGACCACCAACTGACCATGTAGGATGTCTCCCCTTCCGGCTCTCCTGTAGAGTATCCTATTCTTCATATAGTACTTCCCCAGTTTGGGTGGATCAGCACTTTTCTGCAGCTTTTTGTAGCAAGGACGTAACGTAGCATCCTCACCCTGGGCAGTTCGCAACTCCCCTGGCATTGGGTTAGTCACATTTGCTTCTGCCTCATCCGTTCTCGTCTGAGAGCGAGTCTGTATTGCTCCCATATAGATTGACTCCCTGGGCATTCCCAGAAAGACATACCGGCAACCGAGGATTACGGGGAAAATGGGATCGGTCAACACCGCGGCCTTGATGGTGCCGGTGACATATCTTGACCGAATCTCCACTCTGGCAATGGGCAATTTCATGGCTACAGCACTCTTCTGTGCAGGCTGTATCTCCATGGTTTCACCTGTGAATTGTTCTGAATGTACCAGATCCGCAGAAATCACGGCCTCCCCGTCCAGTCCTGTGTCGTACAAACACTCCACTTGACGACCGTTAACTTCTACCAATTCCACTACAGGTGGTTTTTCATGGTCTGGAGTCTCTCCCTCGACCTCGACCTGTATAACAGTGTGGAACGACTCCAAAACAGCTGTAGGCAGTCAGACAAATTGATGTTGACTATAAACGACAAAGTCAGATTGAACAATTCATCCGAGTTTATTTGTATCAAACTTGTAGAACATTGTATAGATGAAATCGTACCCGACTTGTCGACTGGGGCGGTAGATGGAAACTGCCCACGTCAACGCGTGAGCAACCCTAGATACATAACTACTGGTGCTCACGCGTTCACAAACCTATTTCCCTATTTTGCACACCATCCATTAACTCATTAACTTCTTAATAGAGATGGTGCTCTGTTACATTCCTTTCCACCCTCAACAAGACTTTTCCCAAAAAGTCTTAATCCCGAACCTATTTATCCCCAATGTATTTGTCCCAACCCGCTTACTCATCTTAAACTAGCCCCCTCTTAACCAGTGAGCTTTAGTTATTACTCTTTCTACTCCTACGAGTCCACTTGTCTACTTATATCTTATAGCCAACCGCTATATTCTGTCACAGTTCTTCGTGAAGTTATACTTCTTCTTCGTTTATGTATATAACCGTACAACGTTTCGTTTTCTAAAACAATTCATAAGGAATCTACCTAGATATTTCATTTCATATATACATAGGTTCATCAAAATCGCTGGTATATAAACACAATTTGAATCTTGTCATGCGTTATGCAACCTCTCATATTCTCCCGACATCAACAAAACAACACAGGATAGACAGAAAAATGGGGTGCGCACCCAGAAGATAGCAAGAAGTAGCCCCAAAACAGTCACATTTATCCTCCCTTGCATTCACAAAAACTTTACAAGATAAAGTTTTAAAAACGCATCTTATAATCCATGAATATATACTTCTGTTTGTTAAAAATTAAGTCAATCCAAAGTTTCTTCCTTGTATACTTAATATTAAAACTTGTAATATTTGTGCTGCCACCCACAACCATTAATATAGTACTTAATGACTATATTTCCCATGGCTCATGTTCAATCATGATTAAACCATAAAAATAATATTGACAATGTTCATTTCTTATGAACATACTTACTAATACTATACCTATGTTCCATGCTGACAACCACAGCACTCTTTTTAAACCAATTAACGCTGCTTATCACAGCTCCTTTTTTTACCCCCTTACATCCCATTATAACCATCCTTATTCATGGAGGTATCCAACTTCGTACTAAACCATATGTGCTGCTATCTACAGCCCTATTAATGTCCACCCCCAATTACTTATATTCCTATTTTGGCATTGTATTCCCATTGATGCTGACTAACGCAGCCCCTTTTTATACCACCCATAGACGTTACCCACGTTAATTTCTTCTTCCTTAATATAACATGGCCTTCAATCCATGTATTTTCAATTAATGCTGACTTAATGCAGCTCCTATTTCAACCCCCCAGAACAATGTATTTCTCCCAACTTTTATTTGTATAGGATTCACTATAAAACCCGTCATTCAAGCATGGCATTTAATTCATGTGTTTCTAAACTACATAGCCACCCTGTAACTAACCCCCTCATATTCCAAACATTAATGCTGACTGACGCAGCAGCCTTCTTACTAGTACAAGGCCGAAGTTTATGGTACTCATGTTTACTAAAACTTATTACTCACAAGGGGAATATGTCTCTCTTCTAGTCCACAGTCGTTTGGTTACTATTTTCTGAACGAAGGGTTCTCCATAAGGCCCCGTCTTATTGCTTTCACTAATACTATACTCAGAACAAAATAATAACAATTTTCTTTTCAACCGAGTCTTAACAATCATCAAGTTAATGTGATGAACTCAAATAAGTCAAAATAACTGAAACTACAAGTTACAAGAGTTATTAAACCAAGCGTAATCCAAACAGAACTCTCCCCCCCCCCCCCCCCCATTTTGTCATATATGGTTTTATCCCCAACATAATCTGCATAGTCAAATTATCATCAATTTAAATCAATACAAACATTAACGGTCTCTTTTACGGACCGACCGTTTACTCTTAAAGGGAAAAACACAAGACATCTTATCCTAAAATCAAATAACAACCATTTTACAGAACCAATTCAATCAAAATAATATACCATATTATACATAATGCAATGAACTATGCTTTAAATCTACTAAAACTTAACTTAACACATTATTCTGTAATCTACAGCTACTATATATAAGAAAACTGCTTTGTTTTCTAACACAGGTCACGCATTTTAACTCCTCTTTAAATAATAGTAAAAAAATCTTCTCCTGCAATCTGCAGACTATCCTATCAACTTATTTATCATATCTCCACTTTTTCAATAATGCTAGATTTCTCTCTATAATTGCCATTTCTACATCAATGTCTTCATTAACCCGAGGAGAACTCAAAATATCTTCTTTCATACTACCATTTTCTTTTTCATCAGTTTCCGATTTTTCATCCATATATTGTTCTTCTGTGCTTACATTCTCGGCGGCCTCTAATTTTTTTCTTTCTATATCTAGCCTAATTTGTCTATCTTGGTTTCTTAATGATCTTTCCAACAGTGGCATATCTTCATCACTTGATGAATTTTCCCTAATTCGCTTTTGTCTTTTAACTTCTCTATCTCTCTGTCTCTCTATCCTCCTTTTTACTGCTTGTCTGGTATTTTTAAATGGTGCTGTTACCTCCTCCTCCATAGATTCAACACTATTATAATCATCATACGTATTATTTTCTTCCTTCCTAAAAGTTTTAGGTATTGTTTCCTCTTGTTCGTAAGTATCATCGTAAACTGGTGTTGTTATTACTTGATTTTGTACCGGATCTTTACCAAAATCTGAGGGTATCGCATATTTAACTCTTCTGACGAGTTGTCCATCTGAGTCTGAATAATAATAATAATAATAATAATAATAATAATAATAATAATAATAATAATAATAATTATTATTATTATTATTATTATTATCGCTTCCCTTATCTTCATCTCGTCTTAAATGCTCCACATGTGAACGTGCCACATGTTCTGTTATTTGGTTCTTGATAGTATATGATACCGGACCTAATGTTTCTAAAATGTAATATCCTGGAACCCAATGAGTATCAAATTTAGAGTTTCTTCTATGCTTCTTATAGTAAACTCTATCACCTACCTTAAATTCTTGTAGTTGTGTATTTTTATCTGCGTAGTTTTTTTTGTCTTTCTCTAGCTTTAATTATATTACTTCTTAACCTTACATGTGCCTTGTGCATTTCCTGTAAAATCATTTCTTGAAAATTCTCCCCCATATATTTCCGTCTAGGTTTTAACAGATTGTCAATTTGGAGTATTGGTTCTCTTCCGTATAGCAGGTAAAATGGTGAAAATCCTGTCCCTTCGTTTTGGTGCGTTCGTATTGCCCCCAGTGCTGGTCCCAAATAGAGGTCCCAGTCCCTATCATGTTCCTCTACATTTTTTGCTAATATATTGTATAACGTCCTATGTTGTCTCTCGTTTTTCGCATTCGAGGAAGGTCTATAATAAGAAGTTTTTATGTGGGCAATATTTAGATCTTGTAGTAATTTCTGATGGCTGTAGAGATGTGGTTTCTGAGGAAAATGCAAAGAATACCATGGACAGCCAGAAAGACCAATGAACAAGTCCTTCAAGAAACAAATGAAGATCGTAAATTGATTAGAGAAATTAGACGTAGACAGTCAAAATTTTTTGGACATGTTATGAGAAGAAATGGATTGGAGAATTTGGTGACAACTGGTAAGATCGAGGGGAACAGACCAAGGGGAAGACCTAGAAGCAAGTACCTGGATGGCTTGGCCTTGTGGCATAGTCGAGACAGAAACACGGAGCTGATCCACGACTCTGGTGATCGGGTGAGATGGCAGAACATGACCGCCCACGCTTACCGGCATGGCACATGATGGATGATGAATGGATGGAGTAATTTCTCAAACTTTTTGTTTACGAATTCCCTTCCATTATCTGTGAGTACTATCTGTGGACAACTAAACCTTGGTGTATATATTCTTGTAGGAAAATATTAATAACAGAATCAGCGCTCTTATCTGGAATTGGATACACATCTGGCCAGAGACAATAGCAATCCACAATATGAAGTAGATATACATTCCCCGATAACGTTTTTGGATGAGGACCTGAAATATCTAAACTCACCTTCTGCATTGGGAACTGAGGAATATCCGTATCTTGTAAGGGACAGTTAATTGTTTTCATATTTCTTAACTTACATTTCTCACATTCTTCAACGTACTTATAAATACTCTTAAACATATTTGGCCAATAATACTTTTTCTTGAGAGCTTTGCACAATTTATCACGGCCAAGATGTCCATTTTCGTCATGATATGCTCTTAAAACCTTGTTTTCTAACTGTTTCGAAATGTATTTCCTCAATTCTGCCTCTTCAGTTTTTTCATTCATATAGTATAACTGTCCATCTTGCTGCAATTCAATAAAATTCTTTTTGAAAGTGTTTTCGGCTGTTTCTTTCAACTTTTGTTTAATTTCTATTACTTTCGGATCTACTTCTTGTTCTTCCTTCATATTAAAATGTGGTAATTGTGGACCCTCTGTTATTTGTTCAAGTTCTTGTTCTGTCTGTGAGCTTTCAAAATTTTCTCTATTCAACACGGCCGAATCTAGTATATTTACCTGCCAGTTTCGGTCGTCTATCTCCGGCTCTCCCTCATTCTTATTATCCTCAGATATCTCAGAGTATGGAATTCTGGACAATAAATCTGCACAGGTATTTTCTTTACCGGATATATACTCGACTTTTGCGTTGTATCCTTGTAAGTTCAGCGCCCATGTCTGTATTTTTCTGTTTTGTACTGGGGCTTCTAGTAAAGATTTTAATGGCATGTGATCAGTTTTAATGATGAAACTTGCGTTATGTAAATAATAATCTAGTTTTTGTAGAGCATAGTGGATAGCATATGCCTCCTTCTCAACTGTCGACCACTTTTTCTGAGATTTGCTAAGTTTGTGTGACAGAAAGTAGATTGGTATCTCATTTTTAACCGCTGGTATTCCTGAATTTTCGCCTTCATATGGTTGCGTTAAACATGCCCCTATAGCTTTGTCCGAAGCATCTGTATATAATACCAATTGTTTGTTTAAGTCTGGATGTGCCAAAAGTGGAACTGTTGTTAAGCTGTTATTTAAAAAATCAAATGCTTTCTGACAATCTTTACTCCATTTAAATCTTGCATATTTGCAAGTCAGATTTGTAATGGGTTCTGCTATTTCTGCGAAGTTTGGAACGAACCGACGATAGTACCCACACATACCGATAAAAGCTCGAACTTCTCTTATATTGGTTGGAGCAGGTAATTCTCTAATGACTTTAACTTTATCCTGATCTGGTTTACTTCCTTCTCTATTAATGATGTACCCCAAATACTTAGTTTCTGTTTTTAGGAATTCACATTTACTGAGTTTCAATTTAACATCATGTAATTTTAGTCTATCAAATACTAACTTTGCGTGTTTCAGGTGGTCTTGCACGTCTCCTGCTGTGTAGTTTAAAATGTCATCTATATATGCTAATGCGAACTTTTGCATGCCTTCTAATACTTGATTTATTAATAACATATAATGGGAAGACGCCTTCTTGACTCCAAAAGGCATTCGTCAAAATTCGTAAGAACCTACGTGAGTACAGAAAGCACTTTTCTTCTGAGCATCAGGAGACATAGGGATGCACCAAAATCCTGACCTTGCGTCCAACGTAGTAAAGAAGGTAGACCCATTAAGTCTCTCTCATCTCATCTCATCATGTTCCTCTTGTACCTGGCGGTGTCGAGGTGAAGTATAAACTTCGTGAGAGTGCCCGGTTATGGGCTTCGTATATCGACATTCCCATGGATTCTGTTATTCCCTCCGTCCAGCGTTTACGTGGTCGGCCTCTTCCTCTGTTTCCATCTGGTCTGTACGTCATTGCCTGTTGTGGCATGCTGTTGACTGGTAGCCTACTTGCATGGCCAAACCATTTGACTTGCTGCTTTCTAATAAAATCTAGAGCAGCTTTAACCCCCACTTTAGTCCTGATTTCTTCATTTCTGATCTTATCTCTTCTTGATACGTTGAGTATTCTTCTCAGGAACCTCATTTCTGTTGTTGTGATTTTTCTTTTCTCTTTTTCTGTCATTGTCCAGGTTTGGCATTGGTAGCACAGAGTTGGTAGGAAGATTGTGTTGTAAAGTGCTTTCTTAGTAGTTATTGATACATGTTTGTTCTTTAGTATTGGTGCCATTTGTCCAATGAGTTGATTTGCCTTATTGCACCTATTTTCGATCTCGTCTTCTGATCTGCCATTTGATGATATTATACTTCCTAGGTACTTGAAGCTCTTTACTTGTTTCAAGGGATGTTCGTTTAGGTGAATTGTTGCTGTTTGTTCTTCTTTAGTTATAGTCATTACCTCTGTTTTGCTTGTGCTAATTTTCATGTTATGTTCCCTACACATTTCGTTTAGACTATTCATGTGGTCTTGTAATTCAGCTTCTGATTTTGCTATTAGTGCTTGGTCGTCCGCAAACAGGAGTTCTCTAATGGTTAGATTTGCAGATGGTTCTTCTTCTGTGTTCTCGTCATGCGGTATTCTTGCTGTCTCTGCTTGGCTGGTTTCTTTACATATGTTGTCTATATATGTTATGAACAAGAGAGGGGACAGGACACAACCTTGTCGTACTCCAGATCTTATGGTGAAGGGATCTGAGTGTCCTCCAGTTGCTCTCACTATGCATTCACTGTTGTCGTATAAACTTCTACATAGGTTTGTTAGATGTAGACCCATTAAGTAGTCCTAAAATATCATCAATCACCGGCAATGGATAAGCTACATTCTTAGTGATTTTGTTCAGGGCCCTGTAGTCACAGCAGAAGCGGTGACTCCCGTCCTTCTTGGTCACAATAACAATCGGAGATGACCATTCTGACTTGGATCTTGTTATGATTCCCGCTTTTAGCATATCGTCTATTGCTTTTTCTACGATCTCTCTATTCCTTAGAGGAGTTCTATATGGTTTCAAACTAATTGGTGGATGATTTCCTGTGTCTATTTCCATAGTAACTGTCTTAGTCTTACCTAACTCCAAGTCATTAATAGCAAAAACATCCTGATGTTTTTTTACTAAGTCTTCTAATACTTCTTTATACTCTTGCGGAGCTTTCAATTGTGATAATAACTCCTGTTCTCTCTTCAAAAATGACGTTGTTTTGTCTATTGAATGTACTTGAGATGGGTATTTTCTGAATGCATGGATCGATTCATCATTCCGTCTTTTCCAACTTCCTCTACTTCTATTTCGGTTATTAATAGGGTCTTCTGGATATTTATTCATTGACAATCCTTCTTTAACTGTTGTTGCTATGTTGTTAAGATCAGGTGCTATTTTTGCAATCACACACCCTCTATACAATTTAATTTCTTTCCCTGTGTTATTAAAAATCATTACCGGAAAACTGAATTGTCTATCTAATGTTATTATTCCGTCGGTGACTTCTAATCCTGGTTCATCTATTATCTCTCTCTCTAACTCTGTTACTGTAACTGTTTGTCCTGTCGAAAAATAAGGATTTTTATTTATTTTTGCTTGTATCAGATTGACTGTCTGTGGTTTTAGAGTCATAGATGTTTTTACTCTGACCAGGGCCGATACGTGCATATCTTCCTTCAACTTATGTAAATCAAAATAAAGCCTTACACCATTTTTTAGTAAGAAATCCCTACCTAGGATCATGTTCCTATTTAACTCTTTAACCACATGAAAAGGGTATCTCACATTTATTCCTCCCAACCTAAGGTTTATCATTGTTTGTCCAACCACTTCAAGATTTTGTCCAGTAACCGAATGAAGGGTATCTTGATTTCCAAACATTTTGAAATTCTTTAATATACGATATAAAAAAATTTCCTTAATCACACTGACTTGCGCTCCTGAATCAATCAATGTTCTAATTCTAAATTTTCCTATTTCTATAATGCATGAACTGGGATCAATCATATTCAGTGAAACCTGTTTTATCTCTCCAAGTTGAGGCCATTTTCTATATTCTCTGTTTCTAATTGTCCTACTATACTTGCCATCTGGGTAATTAATATATTCACTCATTTTTTGGGACCTTTTTGTTTTCCCTCCTACTGCAGGTCCTACTCAGTAAGTGGGACGCCAGTTTTCCTGCGTTCTTGGTCTTGTGAAATTCCTCTGTCTGTCTTCGATATTTCTATTTGTTCCACTGTTTATACTTCTATTGTGTGCACTAACCTGAGCACGTCTGTTACCACAAAATCTAAAAGCGTGTCCCCTCTGACCACAACTCCAACAAACCATATTTGTGCTACCTACCGTCTCTCTTATAGGGTTTCTCATTTGTCTTTCTCTATCATGAGTATTTTGATTATTATTTCCCTGCAGTGTCTGTATTTCTCTCCGTCTTCTCCATCCGTACCTCGTTTGTCCTATCTCCATGGGCTCCTCAATTCTCTCTTCTCTATTACTTCCTATCTCTCGTCCTACCCTGAGTCTAAATCTTCTTCTCAAACTCTCTTCCTGTACAGCTATATCCACAGCCTGTGATAACCCCGCAGGGTTTTCTCTCATTAATTTAAACTTCAGTCCATCCGACTTTATACCGTCTACAAAAATTCCGACCAACATCCTTTCTACCTCTTCCCCTTGTACGTTCTGTCCCAGAAATGCTTCCTCGGCTAGGTTAATCAATCTGTCACTAAATAATTGCACAGTTTCTCCAGTGTTCTGCTTGGATTGTCTTAACACTGAAAACGCATTTTGAGGATCTGTGATCTCAGCATACTTACGGGCTAAATCATCTTTAAAATGCTCCCATGTCTCATCTACTCCAGCTTCTAATTTTCTTCTAATATGATCCGAAACCGGTGTTACAGTGGCCTGATAAACAATATTCTTCTTCTCCTCGTCTGTCGCTCCCACCAAAAATGCATATTTCTCCACCGAGGTCATCCATCTCTTAAAATCTCTCGCCTGCCCACTGAATTTTTCAATATCTGTGCCTACCCCTTGCTGCTTTATTGCTGAGTTGAGTCTGCTTATTGCTCTACCTACTCCCCCTACAACTTGTGTCAACAAAACCTCTTCCTCTGCCATGTTGCAATATTT
Organism: Cepaea hortensis; assembly: GCA_963921405.1. Classification (NCBI taxonomy): domain Eukaryota; kingdom Metazoa; phylum Mollusca; class Gastropoda; order Stylommatophora; family Helicidae; genus Cepaea; species Cepaea hortensis. Next base: position 485,349,608 of record OY992876.1, on the reverse strand, counting down.
TTGCTATATAACTTCACTTAATATACTTAATATAAATAATTTCACAATTACAATATAATTAATATGCCTATTTTAGGTAAGGATACAACTCACATCGCACGGCGTATTCAAACTGTACTTGGCTGGTGTCTGGTCCATGTAAAGTTCTCTCAAACGACGTGTGTAATTATTACTTCTGCTCTGTCTTCTTTTCGTCCTGTAAAATTTCTGGATCCAGGATCTGGCTTCTCCTGTGTGATGGCTAAGTTCAGACTTCTGGATGTTTCAGAGCCTTGGCTTCACCCGTGTCTGGGCACGTCGGTTTTCTGGCTTCTTTTCACCCCTGGCCGGGCACTTCTGCGTCGTCTAGTCCTCCAGAGCAAGTTTGTCAGGCAAGCAAAACGAGTAGAAACTTCCCCAGGTCTGAGTGACGTCAAAACAATTGCAAGCTTCCTCCATTCTGGGCCACATTCAGCAAAACAATTGAGTTGAACTGGATTCAAAAATTGTTGAAAGTCTCTCAAGGCCGAGTTGAAATAATTTCAGAACCAATTGCAAGTTCCTTCGACCTTGGATAACATTCGATAAAACGGCCGGTTCAAATTGAATTCATAAATGATTGGAACCTTGATCGCCATTCTGCAAAAAATTTGACTGACCCGAGGTAACGTTTGAACTTGAGTGGCTTCAAAAATTCAACTGACCTGAGGTAACGTTTGAACTTGAGTGGCTTCAAAAATTCAACTGACTTGAGGTAACGTTTGAACTTGAGTGGCTTCAAAAATTCAACTGACTTGAGGTAACGTTTGAACTTGAGTGGCCTCAAAAATTTAACTGACTTGTGGTAACGTTTGAACTTGAGTGGCCTCAAAATTTTACTGACTTGAGGTAACGTTTGAACTTGAGTGGCCTCAAAATTTAACTGACTTGATATTTTTCTTGGCCACATCTTCATCCTTACGCGCATAGTTGACATTCCAGCTCATGGCGCCCGTTCTCTGTAAGTTCTCGACAGTGCATAAATACAACATGCAGTTGTTTGCAATACATTCTCCCACTGAAGTTGTTAACTTGTGTAAGCCGCGACAACCTAAGAATTTCAGATCCTGGTCACGGCACCAATTTGGAGTTCTATAACAGTGTGGAACGACTCCAAAACAGCTGTAGGCAGTCAGACAAATTGATGTTGACTATAAACGACAAAGTCAGATTGAACAATTCATCCGAGTTTATTTGTATCAAACTTGTAGAACATTGTATAGATGAAATCGTACCCGACTTGTCGACTGGGGCGGTAGATGGAAACTGCTACGTCAACGCGTGAGCAACCCTAGATACATAACTACTGGTGCTCACGCGTTCACAAACCTATTTCCCTATTTTGCACACCATCCATTAACTCATTAACTTCTTAACAGAGATGGTGCTCTGTTACACCTGTTCAGTGGGCTCCACCTTAGGTTTCCCGGAGCAAACGACGAATTGAGAGTCTCCTGACTTTCCCCTGCAGTCAATAGCATTGTGCGTATTCGACGTGCAGTGGTTGCACCATTTCCCTGTCCTAGATTTTCTAGTGCCGGACTTTATTGAGCTCTCCTGCTGGTGAGCTTCCTTGTTGACCTTGGCATTGTCAGTGTCCACCTCCCTTGAAGTCACTTGACATGCCGCGAAGTGAGGGTTCTTAGCCTTCGATTTGCATTCCCTCGTATTGTGAGAAGGTGACCTACAAATCGAACACCACTTCTCCAACCGCTGTCGTTTTTGTGTAGAGCTCGAAGTGCTCTTGCTTTCCCCCTTCGTCTTCTCCAAACTCTCCTCTGAAGTTTTGACATATGGTTCCACCTTCTTAGTTCCGGTGCGCTTGGCTTTCTTCAGATTGTTTTTCCTGACTTTTGGTGTTTGTAGAAAGGTTTTCTGCTGCCTCCACATGGACCTCGACGAACCGTTCTGCCAATTTCGTCACCATGTCGATTCGTTCCGCCCCTTGTTCTCCCAAGAATGTCCTGAGAGGTATCGACATTTGCTTCCGCATCTGGTCGACTACCATGAGCTCTTCCAGAGTCTCATAGTCATGCGGAAACCCAGCCAAATCGATCCACTTATGGAGATAGGCTTTCAGACGCAGACTATAGGCGGCGAACAACTCCCCCTGTTCTCGTTTCGCTCCTCGAAATTTTTTCCGGTAGATATGTGACGTAACTTCGAATCGTTTCAGCAGAGCTGTCTTAAACTCGTCATAATTGTTCTCATGTCCTGGTGGCAGGCGAGAATAAACCTCGTAACCTGTCCCGCGTAATCCCTGGGATAGCTTGAGATTCCATTTATCACGCTCCAGACCCATAGCAACCGACATAGCTTCAAAGCGTTGAAGGTACTGGTCAATCTTCTCTTTGTCCTCCTCGTAGATCGCTAGAGGGAACTTCATAGCATGGTAGCTATGTCCACCTACTGGTGTTGAGCCAGGGAGAGAGGGACCTCGCACTGCTCCCTCAGTTTCCCCACTAGATTGCCTCTTGAGCTCGAATTCCCGCATCCGGTACTCGTGCTCCCTTTTCTGAGCTTCTTGTTCAGCTTCAAATTTCTTAGCGGCTTGCTCTAACTCCATCCTTCTCAATTCCAACTCAGCCTTTTGATCTTCTCTTTCTGCTTGACGATACTCCCTCTCCACCTCCTGTACGTAATCTGTTAGTGCAGAACCCGACAATCCCATTTCTTCCCCCTTTGCCCTTAGTTCTGCCCCAGTTAATATAGGAGTGGCCATTTTTCAGAGAGGTAACTCAGCAGATAGAGTATAGAATATCTCTAAACAAATATATAGATAATGACCAAATACAATTAATCTATATATTTTATAACACTCCACACAACACAACACAATCACTCAGTGACAAGAGTAGAATCAGGACCACAGACCTATGCAGACGTGTGAAATGTGAACAGGTTAGATAAGTCCTAACCCCTATCCACATTCACTCTAGCTGGATTCTCACTAATAGGATATCTCCATCCTCTAACTAAAGATCCCGTGTCAAAAGATCCCGCTTATGAAAGATCCCGTTTACGAAAGATCCCGCTGTTCAAAGATCCCGAACGAGCCCCCCCCCCCCCCAATAAATGTCGTGTGTGTAAAGAATGAATGTCGTAGTAGTTATTTGTTCTTCTTTACCACTTTAGTGTCGTCCCTGGAGTGAGGGGAATCAACACCCACATTTGTTTTAATTCAATATCTCTATCCTGGAGATATCCAGCAGACTCCGTCCACAACACTCCCTCAATCTGAAGACACATTCTTCTCACTCTTACTCACTCCTGAATCATGCCCCCTCTCATTCTTCCCCAACATAACATACGTGACAACTCTAGCTTCAACAAATAAAACCAAGAAATTTATTAAAGCAAAGAGTATATGTAGGAGAAGTGTGTGTGTGTGTGTGTGTATAAGGTGTAGAATGTGTGACGTGTACTCTAAAGTGTCTATAGACTCAGATCAGTGTTCAGGAGTATAGTCATTCTCATCACTGTGCTGAGAACACACTAGCACCATGTATTCCAGACAAGCAACCTCACCAAGGTGATGCTCCTCCGGTAACGTGAAGACTTCCTCCATTGTCTCTTGAACCACTAGGATGCCTGGACCTCCATGACAAACTCTGTCTAATAAGAGTCTTCAATCTGATTCACACTATGAATTTACTCTGTTATTTAACTGATTGTTAATCAGAAAATTATAACACTATTATTACTGTTACTGGGGAAATCTTAATGGATCTAGTGTCACTGGTTTAAAAGATTCCCCATATTAACAACACACTCTGACTGTTCTAGGTATCAGTATAAATTTGTATGAATGTTCCTGATATCAGTAGTGTATATCTACAATGTTCTGACTGTTCAGTGATACACCTATCACTTGCTAAACATAAATCTCCTCAGCATGTCCTGCTCAGCAGAAGCCAGGTTCCTGCAAACCAATTTGGGTATAAGCCCAATGTAGCGGCGTCTCAGCAACTTCTGTCTTCAAATTCTGAGCCATCATCTTCTAAAATGTGTTAGCTTCACTGTTGAAAATCATAGCACACATACATGGACCTGTAAATGGAACCTGTAGAATAGAGAATACCATGGTGAGGGTAACTCAATCCTGGCCGGAATTAGGTGAGTGTAGGCCACTAGCAGCACTCAGATCTATAATAGAGATCCGATCTCTGTCATACGGCCAAATAACTCATCATATGATATGAGACATGGCAACACCAGGAAAGAATAAAAGAACGGGTAGAAACCCAGCAGATGCCCTACTGGAAGATCCTACCATTTTACATTCCTCTCCTCCCTCTCAATCATCCTTAATCTCTCTAATTATTATTCCACTATATTGTCCTCAACTGCCTGAGTAAAAGGATATATCACACAAGCTAGTTGAAGCCACACAATAGGATACTAGTGCCGACGCTCCTATGATACTTTCTAGCACCGCACTTATAGAACATTCTATCACTAATCATAATACATTATAACACCACACCTATAATACATTATATCACCGCACCTATAATACATTATATCACCGCACCTATAATACAGTATATCACCGCACAGTACTGTACTCTATTCCTAATCATACTCTAGGTTAGATATGATTAGTAGCCTACCATATGCCTATTCCAGTTGCTAATCGAAACTATGCAATCACAGACTAGATCTATGTCCGCGGATAACTATCACCACTTAGACATTATAGTCTCTTTCATGTAACACAACTCGGAATAATGCACCAATCTTAATACTTCAGAATTTTTGGCCGACTCCACTTGCTTACCGCAACTGGGTTTTATATCAGTGCTTGAGTGACGTCACCAAAAAGTCTAGACGCAAATCAGTCCAGAGTCTGGTTTGGTCCTCCTATTCTAGACTAACTGGAGTCAATCTGCGGTCAAATTTGCTTTCATTTGGGGAAATTCTTTGTCCCGTACATCAATAGTTCAACCTGAGAATTCCCCACATCACAGAATCCATCCCGACTTGCCTTCAGACATTTCGTCTCCACTTCAAAGGCTACTACCGCCGTGGCAGACGTTTGGCGTTGTTATTCGTTTTCTCGAACAACCCACATCATAACAAAATCGCCGACTGTGTAGATATTTTGACGCGACGTATTTTGTTTCTCGGTTAGAAATGCCGACCGTGTGTAGACAGTTTTAACGACGTATTTTCTCCGTCTGTACAACATCAAAGGGTTGCTGGTGTTTTTGCAGACTAATGTCGGGTCTTGTTTGTCATCGATCGCAACTCCAAGTTTATTTCGCGACACAGAGAAAAGATGGAACAGCTCAAGTCAAAGACAGAAACATCAAAAGCAGAAAGCACTAAGTCCCAGACAGAAGAAGCAACAGAAGAAGAGGTAGAAGAGAAGGAAGAAAACCAGAAAGACGCCGACCAAGACCAAGATTGAACGGAGACCAGGAGAAGAAACTCCACCAAGATCGAGTTATCAACCTGTCCACGACACAACGCATCAGAGAAGATCCACGCGATACGAAGATAGACCAAGATGAGGAAATAGGTGGAACCCCAGGAGAGATGACAACTGGTAAAGCTCCCTGAAGGAAACAACACCATATGACGGTGCATATACACAATTACGCAAGGCCTTAAGAAGTGTACGACTCTGTCCAGACATGTGAGACCACAACAATAAAGTAAAGTGGGTTGTGCTCAATATTTAAATTTCAAATCCCGAAATAACCAAATAAATCAATTTGATTATTGCTCGCTGGACTTTAGGCGGCCTGGTGTGCCTTGCCAGTGAGAAGACCTGATCGTTCGGGTCCACATCAATTGATGGACGTCAGTCGCGGCGATCAGGAAAATCTTGAGCTACAGCCTACAATGGGTGACGTAACATTCTGTTGTGATAATTCGGCCGTGTCCAGCGTGTGCCGCGTGGTCTAGTGTTTACACACCTGCTTCACACGCCAGTGATCCGGGGTTTGTTTCCGGGTCCGGTCAAGAATATGCACTACTGACGAGCTCAAACGAGAGCGAAACTCGAGTCTAGTGCTTCCACATTGACGTGGATAGGCCTTAGGTTCATGCCAGAATACTATTAGCGGTGCCAGTAGTGAGTTGTGTTCAATATTAAAAAAAAAAAAAGTAACTAACACAATCTACCAATCAGAAGCTAGGGAGCAGAAACAAGCAGCACTATCTACGAAAGGCGAAATACAAGATACACCATAAAGGCCTCAACTATAGCCAAATCGATAAGTCAAAGGTTGAAAGATGCCGTTATTATCAAGAATTGAAATTGAAAATATATGTATCTCCCTGGCCGGTGGCAGTCATTCGCAACTGCTGTGCGCTATCGAGAACAAGCCACTTAATGGCACGTTCCAAACCTAAAAGCAGAAGACAACAGACGTTTAAGATGAGCAGCGTAGAAGCCGCTAAGACCTTAACGAAGACGAAAGGAGAGAACCTGCCTGCGAGCTACAGCAAAGCGCCAGAACCTCAAGTAAACTCAAATGAAGTGATCACTAGGAAGAGCGACGGCAACCCACCACAGACAAGATCAAAAGACTACTGAGAAAACACCGACATACAGACGATCAGATGGATTATCAAACGCATCCAAGTAGAGCTTACAGATGACCAGATACTGAAGCAGCTACAACAGGAAAATCAAAACATTCGAATCTTGAAGGTGGGGCAGCTGCTGACCTATTCTAAGATTCATACAACCTTTGCGATGGTGACAACAGTGGGTAGTGAGGTGCCAACTCAAATGTCGATGAACAAGAAAGCTCAACCGTCTGAACGATTCATCACGAGAATAACAATGCTCAAGGTGCCCGAAGGCCAGCCACAGCAGAACAACATGCCGCAGCGAGACAGATCTGCCGATACTGAGCCGAACATAATGCATTCAATGAATGTCCGTTAATAAACAACTGTCTTGGCAAGCATGGAGCAAGACACCTGGGCTGTCCGTACCTCCAAAGACACAGAGATGCCCTAAATACCACCATCATCACAAACACTCCACGCAGCCACAGGCTTCTCACAAGCGGAAAAATCCAAAGTCCAAGGGCTGATTAACGAGCTGAAGGCACCCTTGACACAGACACCAACCAGCGGCAACGTAAAAATACTGGATGACATGAAGGACATCAGTCGCACCATCCAGTAAGAGCTGGAACGCATGGCACAGATTAAAGGGGAAGATGAAGACATTCTTTCTACAAGCAATCAAGACAGAAAGAGAACTGCTAAAAGCCGAAAATGGAACTAACCCAGAACAAACCAGCAGAAGCCACGCGAAAGACCACAGAGGAGCCGCTAGCTGGAGCCACGCCAAATACCAGTGTCAAACCTCAAGCCAAAGTCAGCAGCCCACTAGATCCAAGAAATACAAGATGAAACAAATTCACTACCAGACATCTGAAGAAAGCCTACAGGAGGATTCAGACATAATTGCATTTAACTGGAACTCAGAACAGGAAGATAGAGCCGCCCCTGCTTACGTCACAGGCAAAAATGCTTCAAAATCAAAAAGCCAGCTAACACTGGCGCAGAAAACGAAGACAATTAAAACCACACTTTTAACCATAGCAACTATAACCGATGCCACTGTGGCTGGTTGAACAGGTGGAAAGTTTTTGTTTTTTTCTTTGTTCCACAAATTGGAATCGGTGGTGGTCGCGGTCATAGAAGTGCACATATCTATGATAAACATGGATAAACCTTGAACCGGCCTTTCTCTGCCACGATCCAGGCAGATCTTTGCCACATTTCCTGTCAATGTCCCATTTAGTTTATCGATGTTATACTTGGTTGTGATACTTATCCTAACCCACCGTTGATCCCCACCGTGAACTGTAGTTGTTCATAGGGTTGTACTTTGTGTCTCAATGCAGAATGTTTAGTCCCTTTACTATAAAACCCACGTTTGTGGTTATGATTGCATTTCTATTGTTGTTTATGTTATAGTCCTTTAAGTGTGTCTTGTTCCAGACGGCTTAGGGATGTGAGTATTCAATTGTGGTATTGGGGTGCCCTGTGGAATCAGCCGAATATGGCGCTATGTTATAAACTGCCTATTGTTGTTGATGTTGGTTAGCAGTTGTTTTTACTGTTGGATTTTATGTCCCAATGTCTGTAAACATTGTCTTTGAGCTATGGAGTTTGACAAAATAAAGGTCAATTCTTGTTATTTGTGTATTTTGTTTAATCTTTGAGTTTAATTTATTGCTTACATTAATTAGTTATCTTACATTCCAACTCTACACTCTACTGCCTGGAGTATACAATTATATAGCCCCTGCCAAAAATATGAACTCTCTCTGTTCTTCTCCTGAAACTAGGGACAGTGATAGGTTTTCTCTTCCTCTTGTTGTTGTTGTTTTTTTCTTCTCTGGCTCATATGCAGTCAGTATTACACATCTGTCATTACTTCATATCACTATGGGTCAGATATGAAGTACAAGGAGGTAGCTCCTCCTCTTGGCTCATCTGTTTCTTTCCCTTTTCCTTCCTGTTTAATTTACATTCAGGAGAAGTCTCTTTTCTCCATTTTCTGTTGAGCTTTTGATCTATATGTGTTTGTCCATCAAGAATGAAGATGACCATTCATTTCATCCAGTGGGGTTGAAATTATGGAGCCGTGAGTTCTAAAATGGCTGATAGGGCCTATTTTGGCTCGAAATGTTCTTTGAAAATGTGGACAAAGAATGCTTGACGATTCTGGAGGAGGATTTCCTGCAGTGGTTTTTCTGTCCTGCCTTTTCTTTACACTTCTTGCAGTTCAGGTTGCCTCACACGTGACTGCATCCTTGCGTAATGATGCACGCCACGAATTTCAGTCTCTGGCTGCAGTCTCCCAGGTGTCATGATGAATTCCAGTTCTTATGTTCAAATCTTCATGGGACAGAGTTTTACCAGCAACTATTGCAAACTGCTTTATACAGGCTGGCTTCTTACCTGCAGTAGGTGTCTCTGTAAATGAGAATTCCACACCATCAGCGAGCAGAGAGAGCAATGTTACTGACATTTCAGTGGAGCCATTACTTGCTAGATTGTATAAAGAGCTGAAGATTGATCCAGAGGAGTTTGTGAACATTGACAATGATGTTTCTACTAGTGCCACTCTTTCAAGCACTGATATTATAGGGCTATGTATGCCAGTCATTCAACCAACAGACCCTTCCAGCCCTGACTCTGATGAAGAGGATGACTGTGGGCTGCAAGCACAACCTGTATCAGTCAGATATTTTGGCATCAAGTGACAAAATTGACATTTACATGATGCAGAATGGATGTTCAGATGATGCAGTCTCACCATTTCGTGTCTTGTGCCTTTAAACAGGCCATGGGAAGACATTTTTCACAAGTCAAGAAGCAACGCAAAATCACAGACTTTTTCTTTAATTAATTTGGAAATTTTCAAAATTAAACATTTCAACATTTCTGATATTGTATTGTTATTTATTTGTTCACTAAATGTGTTTCCTAAGTAGTACAATCATTTTACTCAATGCTACTGCATGGTATTAGTGTAAATGTGTGTAGTCTGGATAAGGAGAATTTCTGATAAGTAGAACAAATTCCTTCAGCCCCTGTGACTTCTACTTCCAGACTTAGGGGGCTGCGTGGTCTCGAGGTATGGTGTCCGCCTCGAGTGCTGGAGGTCCCGGGTTCAAGCCCCGGTGATACCGGGATGTTTTTCTCGTGGACTTCTTGTAATAAATTTCCCCTGGTCTCTGGGTAGTGAGATCGGACGCCCGTGTGTATTGTTGCGCATGTAATAAATCCCTTAGCAGTTGTAAATCGAAAAAGAGTAGCCTGACGGCGCTGCCCGGGCAAAATTTCAAGTTAAAAATCTACCCAAAGTATTTCAGGATCCTCGCCGGTGCTACGGAATTCGTGCACTGAGCTGAATTTCTCCAAACTCAGGTTTGAGTTAGTAGGAGAACGAAGCACTTATGGGTTGCACCCATGTGCCGTGATGTTGATCCATCGACTAAACTAAACTAAACAAACTTATCCAGACTCCACTGTATCATAATCAGCAGCGAACAAAAGAAGAAGAAGCATAATCAACAATCTTTATTTGCTTACTTTGCAAATGTCAATAATTGTACTATTATTCATAATGGTGTATTACATTCATATATGTTATAAACTATAACAATTTCTAGTTTATTACACAACAGCACACAACTCTGGATATTCCATCAACAGTTTTACAAAGTTAACTAAACAAGTTAACCCAGTGAATTGTGAAATATGATAAACTAAACTCTGATTTTACACCAGAAAAGAATACAAACACAAAGCGAACAAATGTTACACTTATGCACCAAAGTTAGTTAGTTAGTCGGCAGATCATCCTCGTTGCACATCGAACCATTCAGTCCATAAGTGCTCGGATCCCCTCCTCAGCAAATCCCGCAGGGTGTAGCGGCTAACGACGCCAGTTCTGTGTTGGTTTATCAATCTTCTTTGGCTTCCTGCGTAGTGTTCTTGTTTGGCCACTCCTCTTTTAATTTGCTGCTCTCGCAGTCTGGCCATTGTTGTAGATTCACAGTCATCACTTGGTTCTCGCAAAAGTCTCACTTCACGTAGAGAATTCAGAATGTCAGCCTGGTCCATGGCGCGTCCGCCCTCCACAGTAGCCTCACCTGCGAGCTTGTCAGCCCGCTCATTTCCTTGTACTCCCGCATGCCCTGGCATGAAGATGAAACTAATCTTTGCCAGCCGAGACCGCTTCAGAGGCAGCAACCATTCTCTTCGGATCGACCCCTCCTCTATCCTCTTGATCATGTTCATTGAGTCGCTAAGGAAACAAGCCCTAGTGAATGTCTGTGTCTCGAGCCATGTTATTGCTTTACTTACTGCCATGACTTCCATGGTCAGGCTACTTGTGGTTTCAGTGAAAGCACCAGAGTCCTCCTTCACAATTCTCCCTCCGGCCCGAACTGTAAAGGCCCATGAGCTTCTCACATGTCGGACGACCGACCCATCTGTGTAGATGACCGCGTCACCGTCTAGCGAATTCTCGAAAATCAACGCTTGTACTTCAGCCTCAACAGCAACCGGATTTTCTTGTCTGCATTTTCTATCTAGTTGGATGCAAACTGAAAAGGATGTGCAGAAGTCTGTTGGCATTTGCACCCACTCCTCGCCAGGTTCTAAGTCCTCAAGTGAACACACCTGTTGAAGAATGTCTTCGGCTTGACCCATCCACGACCGTCCTCTTTTTAACCTGCTGCCCTTCACCTTCCTAATTTCACTATGCAGTGGATGTTGTGTATTTGCGTTAATTCTGAGGTAGGCGCGTGCCCTGCAAACTTGTATTCTCTCTTCAATGGTTGGAAAATCAAGAAGGTAGCGCATCGCCCTGCATGCTGTATCTCTTGTACATCCAAGAATAATGCGCATAGCTTCATTCTGTATCCTTTCCATCCTTTCTATCTGCTTATGGCTGAGAGTCAAGATTGCCATTGCATACTCCAAAACAGACATGACCAGCCCCTCGTACAGAAGACATAGATTGCGCTGCTCACAGTTTGCTGCCGCCATCACCCGCATCGCTGCCAAACCCCGCTTGGCCTTTGTTATCACCTGGTCTATGTGCACATTATAAGCAAGGCTTCGATCAAACCGTATCCCCAGGTAATTCATTGCCTGCGTTCTTTCCACCGTCTCTGAACACAGCATTACAGTTGGTGTTGGATTGTTAACAATATGATTATTCAACGAGAACCAAGTCACTGTTGCCTTTGTTGGGTTGACCATTGCCCCAGCTTCATCACACCAAGTACTTATGCGATTGAGTTCGGTTTGTAGTTCCACAGCAACCTCCTCTCTATCCTTACCCTGACGATACACTAAAACATCATCGGCATATGACAATGTCCTGCCAGGTCCAGTGATCTGCTCACTGGTGATTCTCACTGTGTAGGCGTTGAACAGTACCGGAGATAATGGTGATCCCTGTATTAGGCCAGGATATATTGTTGTTGGTTCCGAAGTCCAACTGCCACATCTAAAAACTACTTTCCGTTGGAAGAGGGCTGCAGCGATCCAACTAAGGAGGAATGGACTTATGCACCAAACAAATGCATCACTGTTTCCCTGTGAGACTGTGGCTGTAACAGTTGCCATAGTGCATGTGATAGACTGGTGTGGCAATATTATTTTGTGTGGGCTTCTAATCAGTTGTGATAGTCTTCATTATTTGTAAATGTACAGACTGAAATTATGGGCACAACTACCCAATTGTATATACATAGTATGTAGTATATACATTATACAGAAATGGTTTACACTGGCTGTTAGGCCAGGGAAACCCGGCCAAGCAAACATAGTTGTCCCCCATCACCTTCATTGAGTTATCTACCAGAGATATTTTGGCACATGCTTTGTGGCTGTTCCTGTCAAGATCACTGTGATAGCCTGTTCACTGTGATACCCCATCATTAGAGACTAACAAGTGTTGAGTAAAGAGGAACACAACAACCATAAACATCACATCCGTGAAAGTAAAGTAAAGAGGAACACAACAACCATAAACATCACATCCGTGAAAGTCAAGTCAAGGACCAGCTCTCACACCATGAGCTGTACTGGGTATATGGTGCTAGCCCCATGTTCTTAGATCAATGGACATACGGTGAGTGATATGGTTGATTTGTTAAGGCACACAGTTATAATTTTGGAGTATTCTAGAGCTAAAGTTTGAATTTTATCTATTTTTTTTTTTTAATGTTGCATATCCCTTACTGGACGTTGCAGTCACCACCAGCATTTTCAACTGCTGTTGATGTACTAGGCAAGATTACGCTCAGTAGTTTGCCATTGCTTTCTGAGCGACCGGCTCACGTACCCCGTAAGTCACCGCCGCGGCCTGAACCAAAGTTTGAATGAAACATAAATTAAAATCAATATATTTCTAAAGTTTAAACACAGAAGTCACAAACAACATGTTATCCAATTCATTGCCGCATCTCACTGTGTGCATACTGCAGAGTTATATATCATATGAAGTGAATAAATGAATTATACTAGAGCTGAAATACTTAAAACACATAGTCACTGATATTGTTTGAATGTGGAGCATCAGTTTTCCCCTTGGTAATTTTTGTTGTTGCATATCCCTTACAGTTCATTGCAGTCAACACCAGCATTTTCCAGCTGCTGTTGATGTACTAGGCAAGATTAGCTCAGTATTGCGCAATTGCTTTCTGAGCGACCGGCTCACATAACCCGTAAGTTACCAACGCAACGAGAACCACTATCAATTCTCGCGAACGTTACGTTATTCACAAGAATATACAGGATTATGGAGAAAGACGTTACCCCTTAGGACAGGGAGACCGGCATGGTAATTTGCTAAGTTAAAATGAAGTCTTCTGTTTGCACAAAACTGGCTGGAACCATCTAATTACCAATGCCTTGATGTATTTGAGCAATCATTTATTGTTCATCAAATACAAAATATCTTCTCTTTTTTAACTTTATGGTGGCTATTAAACAAATGTCTCAAAATTGCTGAGCTAAGCATTTTACAACCTGTCAACTGTACAGGAATTCCTGAAGACTGATTAAGTCTGTTTTCCACCATTACTGGTATATGTTTGGTTACTTGATTTGCTAATTGTCTTTACATTCTATTTATGTAAGTTGTTTGGCACTCACACTGGAATTGATAAATGCAGTTAGATTTGGTGTACAGAGACAATAGTTCTTTCAGTTGGGAGTAGTATCGAGGTGGTTTTATATCTGATCATTGGTTCAGCAACAAAGAATGTTTGCATTAAGCTGTTTAATGTATTTGTTTCATTAGTGTCCCCCTGATGCTTGATGAAATCAGCTGAATATGCATTAGATTGTAGATTATGGTTAAGAGTTTCCAGTCTTCTTTTAGTGTGTCATCATAGCAAATCATTCTGGCTCGATTAAACAGGGTTCATACCAGGCCATGCTTATACTGAATAGGTGTAAAGCTATTTAAATACAGATATTGGACTATCCATGTTCCCTTTCAATAGACAGATCTTTGGATGGTGCCAACGTTAAGTTAGTATTTCTAAGAATGATAAGGTGTCATTATGTTCGAGGACAAACAAAAGAAATGTTCTTGTGGGCTTGGTTCATGATGGAGTGGAATGATTCAGTCTGTTGTCTGGTCTCTGGGATTAACAATATATCATCCACATACCAGTGGTATAAAAGTAAGTCCTTAATATTTGAGGCTCTTTGCTCTTCTGAGTGCACCATAAAGATGTCTGCTAGAATTTGACCTAGAGGACTTCTGAAGGTCACTGTCAATTTGGTGGTACCAGTTTTTAAAAAACAAAATGAATATTAAATGTCGCAGGGTCAACTTCATTGTACCGGGTTTTTATCCCATATGGTCCAGTCTCTTTCCGGAGCGCGGAAAGTGTCGCATGAAGCAAAAACTCCTTATCTCCAGTGACAACCCTCAGGAGTCTAAAAAACAATGCACTTGTGAAACGTAGAATGTCCAGAATCGAAACCACAACCTTCGGAGCTCGAGTCAGATGGCTTGACCACTTCACCACAGACTCCCAAAATATATAATATTAACCACAACTGTTAAAGTAGTAGTAATTTCTTGAATTTGGATGTAGGTAGGGTTAACTTTTATTTCTTTTCATTTATGCAATCACAGATGATGATCACTGTTTCTTTCATGGGAACATTAGTGACAAGAGGTAATATATGTTGATGCCGCATGCTTTAGTTTAAGATAAATAGTATCCAGTAGTTTGACCAATTCAAATTAATCTTTTTTTAGCAGTTTCTGCAAGCCATTTCACCATCCTGTGTTGGACAGAGTTGAGCGTAGATTAAATGAGTCTCAATGGTACCCCAGGCCTGTGCAATTTAGGAAGGCCATAAAGTTTGGGGTTTATGAGTCCTGTGGAATGATTAACTGTGTAGTTGTCTCACTGATCAATTTACTATCTAAAAGTGACTGAATCTATTTTCTCACTTTGGCATCCATTTCCCCAGGATTGCTGGCTTTAGGGACTGAGTAAAATTTGGTTGGATTCAATAAAATATCTTCTATTTTGTTGGAAGCAGCAAAGATGTGATTCCTGAGATGGTTGTTGTGAATAGTTTGGATTGCCAGAGTAAGTTAACAATGATTGCCTGGAAGAGGCTAATAAAAGTAGAACATTATATACAACTATCAGAAAGACGCAAATAGTGTTCTTTAGTATTGTGATAAGACGAGAAGTGTGGTAAAACATTGTGATGACTGGAAAGATCAGTGAGTAAAGAGACATGGGCAGATCGAGAGAGATGATGCTGGATGGACTGTATGGTGACATTGATAAATATTATCAGCAGAGTTGATCCTGTATAGGACCAAGATCTGACAAGATACATAAACACCTATGGTAGTTGGCAGGGCATATGACAATGATGCAGTCTCATGTTTCTTCAGATTACAAGTCTGAGTAAAAGAAACACCTCAAACTTCACACTTGTATGATTGTTTTCCAGTATGTGTTCTCTTGTGAGTCTTCAGATAGATAGCTCGATTAAAAGAAACACCACACTTGTAAGGTGTTTCTCCTTTATGTGTTCTCTTGTGAGTCTTCAGTTTGCCAGCTTGTGTAAAAGAAGCACCACAGTCACACTTGTAAGGTTCTCCTGTATGTATTCTCATGTGAGTATTCAGATTGTCACCTCGAATAAAAGAAGCACCACAAACATCACACTTGTAAGGCTTTTCTCCTGTATGTGTTCTCTTGTGAATCTTTAGGTTGCCAGCTTGAGTAAAAGAAGCAACACAATCATCACACTTGTAAGGTTTTTCTCCTGTATGTGTTCTCTTGTGAGACTTCAGCCTACAAGATGTAGTAAAACAAGCCTCACAATCATCACACTTGTAAGGTGTTTCTAATGTATGTATTCTCTTATGAGTCTTCAGACTGTAAGTGTGAGTAAAAGAAAGAGAACAATCATCACACTTGTAAGATTTTTCAACTGCATGTGTTCTCTTGTGAATCTTCAGGCAGAAAGTGGTAGTAAAAGAAGCACCACAATCATCACACTTGTAAGTTTTTTCTCCTGTATGCATTCTCTTGCGAGTCTTCAGACATACAGCTTCAATAAAAGAAGCACCACAATCATCACACTTGTAAGGTTGTTCTCCTGTATGTGTTCTCCTGTGAGCCTTCAGGTGGCCAGCTTGAGTAAAAGCAACACTACAAACATCACATATGTAAGGTGTATGTTTTCTCATGTGAGTCTGCAGGGTGCCAGTTGTAGTAAAAGAAGCACCACAAACATCACATTTGTATGGTTTCTCTCCTGCATGTGTTCTCTTGTGATTCATGTTCTGTTGGCACTCTAGATGGTCATCTTGAATCAAAAGGCCATCCCATTCATTACATTTGTTTGGCATCCCTTCAGTATGTGTTCTCTTATATGTCTAAACAAGAATTTGCACTAGAAACATCAGACAAGTGTCCGGTGTTAGTTCTTGGAGAGCCATAACTGACATAATCAAAAAATGTCATCAGGAGACCTTGCAAAGCTCTGTGTATGTTTTACTTGTATTTCCTTATTTTGCTGCTGACAATTCTCAATAGCCAGAGAGTGTATTGTTTGTATCAATCACAGAAGACACATTTTTCGACATTTGACAACAATTTTCATGTTTTACTGACGCCTTACAACTGTTCTCAAACATTGATTTTGAGTTGCTGTGTTCTGTCATTTCTTGAATAATGCTACCCCCAGCCATGTCTAACATTTTGCTGAATCTGTGACTCCTGTCCTCACACAGAACATCTGATGGTTCTTTTTTCACAACATTCATGTCTATGCTGTTATATGTCCAGTTTTGTGAATGCTCTTATGTGGAGTGGTAAGGACTCCTTTAAGACCAAGAGGGTATTTCTGAAACACAACAAAGTATATAATTAATATCCTCATGAATATACCAGGTATTGATTATAAACAGATGTGTATGTGTAATCAAACAGGCAAACATTGCAGCTATAGACAATCAATTTCACGTGGGGTAAAAGATGAAGAAAAAGAATGATTAATTTGCTCATGTATGATCTAAACTGATGTATGAATTAAGTTCATGATGATCTAAGCTGTTGTACAATCTAGGCTGATTCATGATCACAGTTCATGATGATCTATGCTGATGTATGATCTACGCTGATGTATGATCAAAGTTCAGGTGTGATCTAGGCTAATGTATGTTATAGGCTGATGTATGATCTAGGATAGGTGTGGGCAAACTTTTTGTGCGTAAGGACACGTTGTGATAAATGTAAAGCTATTGGGAACGCGGGGGTGCTTCTTTTGCTACAGGGGGGGGGGGGGGCATGCAGTGCTGCAGTCAACTTGAGCTTGTTGATATCTCCATAGAGCTTGTCCTCAAATGAAGCAGGAGTGGGCCAAAATATCTTTCTCTGTTCTGCATATATTGGGCACTACTGCAGCAAATGTTTAGCTGTCATTTTACCAGTTCCAGTGATACCCCCTCTGCTGTGAGTCCATCGTGACGAGGTAGAGGGGCTTGCGCGTTCCAATGACCCCATGAGCTATGCCGATGGTAGCACAGCTAGTGGTAGGGTCACCCATGTCGGACAGGTCAAGGCTGAGGGACCAGACCAAGCGACACACAAACCTGCTGCCTTGTAGGTAGACTGGGGACAGTCAAAGGCTAGGGAAATCATCGCGAAAAAATGCTTGTCGAAATCGAATGTATTGAGCCACAGGCTTGACAAAGCAGTGCAACGTAACTTGATTCATGATGTCACAATTTAACATTAATCATTATGGTGCTAATCCCATGAAGTTCCATCAGGCGGTGATAGTGCCGGGCCCCCTGCCTCGAGGGGGTCCACCCATGACTACTGGTGGTCACCTTCCCCTGTGCTATGGAGTCAAGGCACAGAGGAGTAGGTTAAGAGCTATTGATCAAACACCCCGGACACTCAACATACTACAGTGGAATGCCGAAGGAGGTTCTAACAAGAAAGTCTACCTAACACAGCGTCTTCATAAAGATAGAATAGATGTGGCATGCATTCAAGAGACACACCTCAATGCCAATTGCAAATTCTCAGTCAGAGGATACCAGGCCACACGTTTTGACCGCGAAGGACACAAAGGAGGAGTTCTAATACTTACACGAAATACAATGCCTTGCAGCGAAGTATCTGTGGTCTCTGACAACCAAACGGAAATTATAGGTGTTGATATAATGATAATGGACGTGAAAATAAGAATTTACAATCTGCATAGCCCAGCAGATAAGCACCTTACACTCTCAAACATGAAAATAAGTGACACAAACTGCATTATTGTTGGAGACTTTAATAGCCATTCAGAAAGATGGGGATACCCAGATACTGACAAAAGAGGAGATTAAGTGGAGGACTGGGAAATAGACTCAAATCTCCATCTACTCAACAAAGCGGATGACACACCGAGCTTCTACTACAGAAGATGCTTTACCACTTCTACTCCAGACTTAGCTTTCTGCACAGGAGACATCCTCCACAAAATCGATCGCCATGTGCTTGACCAATTAGCAGGTAGTGACCACAGACCAATCAAGCTTGTAATAAATATGGAGTATGTTCCACAGGAGCAAAAGCCTTTGCCCCGCTGGAATTACAAACGAGCAGATTGGGACAGATTTGCCTTACTAACAGATAAATATTGTGAAAACATAAATACACGATATGGCAACATGAAGCAAATGGTGGAAAGTCTAAACAGGGCAATAATACAGGCGGCCACTGAGTCTATTCCAAGAGGAGCGAGGAAAAATTACAAACCATACTGGACTGAAGAACTACAAATTTTGGAGGACAAAGTTGAAGATGCCAGGAAGACAGCAGAGAGAGAACAAACAATTGAAGTGAACATCTCTCTCAAAGCCATCTCAGCAAAATATAAAAGAACAGTAAATCAAACAACAAGCGATTGTTGAAGGGAAAAAACAGAAAACCTGAATTTTGACAGGGATGGAAACTAGTGAAAGCCATGAACAATGAAGGACCTAGAAACAAACAAATAACAATTAAACAAGGAAACGTCTTGCTTACAGGAAAAAAGGCTGCAAATGTGCTAATGGAACACTATGCCAGTGCAAACCACATTGATATTACAACCGCACAGAAGAAAGCAATCAAAGACAAACAGATATATCATAGTAATACAGAGACAGCAACAGAATATATGATGGCAAATCTAACAATGGAAGAAATGGAACAGGCAATTAATACCCTAAAAAAGAAGAAATCACCAGGAAAGGATGGTATCACACATGAAATGCTAATAGGACTGGGCACTAAGGCAAAAACAAACTACTAGCAGTCCTAAATTACAGCTGGAAGAGAGGAATAGTCCCACAGGCATGGAAGGAAGCTATACTAATACCAGTCCCAAAGAAAGGAAAAGACCTGGAAGAACCAAATGGCTATCGACCTATCAGTCTACTTAGCTGTGTAGGAAAATTAATGGAATGCATTATCAATGGCAGGCTAACATGGCATCTGGAATAAAACCAACTCTTAACACCACACCAAGCAGGATTCAGAAAGTACAGATCCACTGAAGATCAAATAACCTATATAGCTCAGGTAAATAGAGGAAGCCTTCCAAGAGAAAAAGCACACACTAGCGGTCTGGATAGATTTAGAAAAAGCACTTGATAAAGTATGGAAGGAAGGACTGAAAGTAAAACTGCAAACAATGCATGTTTGTGGGAAAATGTACAAATGGATCAGTCACTACCTTGAGAACAGAACTGCCAGGACAAACCAGCAAAATGATGCTGTTGGAGCAAGGTGTCCCCCAAGGATTAGTTCTTTTACCAACATTATTCCTAGCATATATAAATGACATCACAGAAAATTTTCCAGCTAGAGTACACACATGCTCCTTTGCAGATGACCTAGCCATATGGACATCTGAAGAATATATTAGTACAGCTAACAGCAGAATGCCGGTCTCTCTGGCCGAGGGGTTACAACACTTTCTCCGTAATCCCGTTTATCATGCAGAGTCTCGTAGCGGGAGAGAACTGGGAGCGGTTCGACCCCCGCTGTTGACTTGCGGGATACTGAGCCGGCCGCTCAGAAAGCAATGGCAAACTACTGAGCGTAATCTTGCCAAGAAATCGACAGACAGCTGAAAGATGCTGCTGTTGACAGCGATGTCCTGTAAAGGATATGCAAAAAAAAAAAAAAAGCAGAATACAGCAAGCCTTATTAGCGCTAGAGGACTGGTCAAAATCATGGCTAGTGAAGATAAGTGAGGAGAAAACAACATGCAGTGTTCTCCCTCTCAAATAAAACTCAGCACCCTAAGCTGGTATTGAATGGAAAAATATTGCGCCAAGAAGAAAATCCAAACTATCTAGGAGTCACCTTTGATCGTCGCCTGACATGGAAGACACAGGTTGAGAAAAATCGAACAAGAGCAAGGCAAAGAATGGCAATCATTAAAAAGCTTGCTGGTACAAGTACAACGTTGGAAGCAGATGAGAAAGTTCTCAATAAGTTATATACTGGACAGGTGAGGCCAGTACTGGAATATGGCATTGCAGCTTGGGTAAAAGCAGCTAAGTCAAACTTTAACAAAATAAGTAGAGTCCAAAATCAAGGAATGCGAATCATACCTGGAAGCCTGAAGACAATGCCTATTAATGAAATAGAAAAGATCACTTGTTTACAACCAATGCAGGATAGAAGAGATACCAGAGCCCAGGAACAAGCAGGCAAATTCAGAAGATTGACAGACCACCCTATGTATAACGGGTTTAATGGTTTTGGAAAGGGAAGACTGAAGCGTGGCAACTTTGTAGAAACTGCAAAGTGAAAGATTAGGGCATATCCCATACTTAACATACCAACAGTCAAACCCATTTAAAATGCACACAAGTTCCCAGCTTGGAGACAGCAGCAACTACCTGATAGAAAACATTCCTGGTATTGAGAAAAAGAACACTGAGAATGAAACCGAAAGAAGAAAAATAACCCTAAACTACATAAAAGAACATTACACAAACAGCAATTGGACCCATGCGTATACAGATGGATCAGTCAAAAATTCAATAGAAAATGGAGGAGGAGGAATTCTAAATTTAAAAGATGGAATGGAAAAAAAACAGTCAGTGGCAACTGGAAAATTTTCAAGTAACTTCAAATTGGAGGTAGAGGCTTTGAAAACAGCAGCAGAAATTATCTTGATGGAGGAAAATAAAGAGAAGCAAATAGCTATCTTCACAGATGCAAAGTCAGCTGTCTCAATACTGAAGAGCAAAAACGGCACAGAACTAGCTGACCTAAGAGCAGCACTCCATGGTCTATGCCAGAAATCCAAAAAGGTTGTAATACAGTGGATCCCATCACATTGCAGTATACCTGGAAATGAAAAGGCTGACAGACTAGCAAAAGAGGGTGGACGACTACCACAGCCTGACATAGACATAACCTATAATGAGGCAAAGAGGTTTATAAAATGCACTTATAGAACCAAATGGGAATCAGAGCATCCAGGCCACCAGAAGGATGATGCATATTACAAACTCGACTGGAGAGAACAAGCAACAATCTTCAGACTCTGCACAGGACATAACAGGCTGAAATACCACTTGTTCAATAAACTAAAGATAGGAGATACCGATGAATGTAATTGTGGAACTAGTAAAATGACAGCTAAACATTTGCTGCAGGAGTGCCCAATATATGCAGAACAGAGAAAGATAGTTTGGCCCACACCTGCTTCATTTGAGGATAAGCTCTATGGAGATATCAACAAGCTCAAGTTGAGTGCAGCTTACTTTAACTACATTCAGGTTGACATTTGAAGGCGCATGAAGAAGTATTTAGACTGCCATACTTCATACCACAGGTATGTCAGTAACAAAAACGTCCCAGAGGCATGAAATGGAATATTGCTTGGATAGCAAATCCATTACGTAGAAAGTCTGAATCAAAAGCTCACTGTGTGGGCTTCATAAAAGGTGGGAAAAGTGTCCTTGTGGCACGAAATGGAATATTGCTTGGATAGCAAATCCATTACATGGACATGTCCGAATCGAAAGCTCACTGTGTGGATGTCATCTGCAGACTGCATTCTTCTGGTTTCATGAAGAACAGCCTATGGTGAACAGAGGGTCCAATATACGGAAGTGAGGCTAAGCAGTGATGTGCAGGATGTGACGATTCCTTTGGTGAGCCCAGTACCAGAACGCTATATGTTGGCTCTGCAAGTATGGAAGCCTCCTTGGATGGCGGGGAATGCGGCCTGCCCCTGCCTTCCCGTGAGGGCTGACCAGGATGTCTTTCGCTGTTCTATATGGGCCAGCTGGGATGGGGGATAACACCACAACAGTGAGAGTCAAACATCCTAAGAAACCCCCGGGAAGGTTAACCCCGTCAACAAATGCTCGCAGAAGTCAGATGTGACTGCCTAATGGCGCAAGAACGCAGCTCTGCTGTAAACAGGCACAACGCAATCACGTCCAGAAAAAAAAAAACTCTGGATGAACGCAGCAGCAGAAGAAGAAGATAAAGTCATTCAATAAATGAAAATATCAGTTGTGTAGGTATGCTAGCCGTGCTGTGACCCGAACTGAAAACTGAAGTGATATACCGCGCCACCCCCAGACTGATTGTGTACCGGATTGTGTCCCCAAAAATGGCTATGTACAGACCATTCATTCTTACGTCATTCATTCATTCAAACATGTGACACGTGACAATAACAAACGTCATCCTAGGTTCTGAAGAAAAGGTTTGTCTAACATTGTATGCACAGCGATTGGTTGAAATTATCGTGACCTCTGAAATAAATTTAATTATTTGGCAAAAAGTAAATAATTTTATTTTCTAGAGCTTGTTTATTTAATTTTAAGATATTTTTAGATGGATATTTGAATCTGCACCCATTTTTACATATATTTTGAGAGTTTCATCGCTTATCTCGCTTTACCAGTGGTAGAAATTTATTTCTGTGAATATGTTGTTTGGTAAATAGAAAGCCAAGATGGTGGCCGACGCAAATATCGATCGGACTAGGCTCAAAACATGCAATTTTACATACTAAAGTTAAAGAGAATACAAGTTTAAAGATTATTAATACTTTATTTGTATACTTTTACTATTTTATTTATCATTTAACATGACGGAACATAATTTTTAAGTCAGTTTTCGTATCTATGACCCGTTTGAGACAACCTCGTACACGGAGATACTGAGACACATAGAAGAGCTCTGAAATTATGGAAATCATTACAATATTTTTGTCAGATACCGACATTCAAAAGTGACTATCCACACTTAGAATTGACACACAGGCATCAATGAGGTACTATAAGATTTGGGTTTTCAAGACCTATCTATCTGTGGTAGTCTCATTAGTAAATACGATAATTGAAAATCATTATCGAACCAGCTACTAAACATTCACCTAATCCTCATCATTTTACTTGAAGTTACTTGAATGGCTTTTATTAGCGAGATCCATCATGCCGCAACCGGAAATGAAAACCGAAATCATGTACGGAATCATACAGCCATGATTCACCATGTCTCCCAGTTCGGGCTAGTTCAGACCATGCATTCTTTCGACTTCATTCATTCATTCACATCTCACGTGACAATAAAACACGTCATCCAGGGTTTTCCAGGAAAGGTTTGCCTAATATTCCGTGCACAGGGATTGATTGAAATCATCGTGACCTTTTAAATAAATAATAATATATTTCATACTTACCTAATTAATTGTTTTTTTTTTGTGTGTGGTGATGCTGATAGAATTAAATCAATTAAAGATGCATTTTTGAATTCTGCATACAATTTTAAATATATCTGGAAAGTTTTAATCGCCGACTTTGCTTAAATTGTGGAGAAAAACAACATTTTCTGCGAAGGCATGTTTTCGTTCTTTGTGCATATTGATCTGACTAGCATGTACACTTTGTAACACTATTCTGGCGCTGTTTAAAGAAAATCATCAATTAAAGATGCATTTTTGAATTTTGCCTACAATTTTAAATATATCTGGAAAGTTTCATTGCCTGCTTTGCTTAAATTGTGGATGATAAACAACATTTTTTGCAAAGCGTGTGTTTGTGAATGGAGAAACGCATGGCATGCGCCATGCCGACTGCGCATGCGCGTATCGATCGCGGTGGCATGTGACACTTTCGCTTTAAAACACTCAAAACATACAATCTGACCTACATAAGTTAAAGAGAACACAAGTTTAAAGATTATTAATAATTAATTTTTATACTTGTACTATCTTTTAATCATTTAATATGACGGAACATATTTTTGAAGTCAGTTTTCATAATCCGTCTATGACCCGTTTGGTTGAGACCAACCTCGCACGCGGAGAAAAATGAAAACGGCAGATTGGACCGTAATAGAAAACCATCAATTGTAGATGGGTCTTCGAATTCTGCATCAGATTTTTCAGAAATTTGGAAAGTTTCATCGCTAAACTTGCTTTAATTGTGATTGAAAAACAGGCAAAAATACTGCGATCATAAAACCCAAAACGGCGACTTTACTATATAAATATCTTTGCAGAACAAGCATTGTCTTCTCGCTAGCGTAAGTCGTAAGCAGCCCGCCTATCACACGGGAGACTGAACATGTATTTTTTTTTTTTTTTTTTAATTTTTCACAAAATTATTAGGTGATATAATAGAAACTATTAAACATTACGAAGTAAAATATTATATAGAACTAAGAAACTGGAAGTTTGTGAATAAAGTGTGCTCTATGGATCTGTGCGAGCTGCCGACTGCCGGGGAGCAAGCAGCGGAATTATCGCGTATCGGAATCGATGAATCCAATAGATGTCTTTGTTTAATGTGAATTTTAATTGCCGTATAAAATATCGCCCCTGAATCAGCAAAGTTTCATCGCTAAACTTGCTCGAATTGTGGTTGAAAAACAGATTTTCTGCGAAGATGTGACCTTGTGAATTGGAAACCCACGGGTCATGACGGCCGAGCATATCGATTGCGCTGCACTTTTCAACACATAAAACGTGCGATTTGACCTACTAAAGTTAAATAGAACACAAGTTTAAAGATTATTAATAATTAATTTGTATACTTGTACTATTTTGTAATCATTTAACATGACGGAACATATTTTTGAAGTCAGTTTTCATATGACAGTTTGAGACAATCTCGCACACATAGACGCGCAGACCCCAGCGGGTGCCGCTGGTTGGAGGAAAGGGACACATTAGAGAGCTCTCTTTACGGATGAATAGGATGAAAAATCGCAACTTGTCTCACCTTCACAAAGATGTGAATATCTTCACTTAGAAGTGACATACAGGCATCATTGAGGTACCATTAGATTTTGAATTTCAAGGCCTATCTACTGTGGCAGTCTCATTTGTAAATACTAAAAATTAAATTGATGACGGGACTCGCTACTATTAGTATTATAAATCGGTTGAATTAAATGTACTGAAGTAAACTCATACGCCACAACTATGACGTCACGATAAACATTAACAACTCATTAAATCTATGAAGAGGGCTGCGTGGTCTCGAGGTATGGTGTCCGCCTCAGTTGTGCTGGAGGTCCCGGGTTCAGGCCCCGTTGATGCCGGGATTTATTTCTCGTGGACTTCTAGTAATAAATTTCCCCTGGTCTCTGGGTAGTGAGATCGGACGCCCGTGTGTATTGTTGCGCACGTAAGAAATCCCTTGGCAGTTGGAAATCGAAAAAGAGTAGCCTAACGGCGCTGCCCGGGAAAAATTTCGAGTTACAAATCTACCCAAAGTAATTCAGGATCCTCGCCGGTGCTACGGAGCTCGTGCATTGAGCTGAGTTTCTCCATACTCAGGTTTGAGTTAGGAGGAGAACGGAGCACTTGTGGTTTGCACCCGTGTGCCGTGATATTGATCCTTCGACTAAACTAAACTAAAACTAAATCTATGAAACAAAACGAGTCGTTTTCCAAGTATGGAAACACACGAACCACACCTAATACGATGAATTAACATTACATATTATTTGATGAATTAAATGGAATGAAATCAAATCGCAAACCACAACTATAATGTCACGATGTACATGATGGAACCATTAAATATCAATCAATCAATCAATCAATCTGGTGCCGTCTCCACAATGAAGGTCGGCTGCAGTGGATCTCCAACACTGTCTGTCTTTTGCCTTGACTGTACATTCTGTCAGGCTGATGTTCGTCCACCTCTTGATGTTATCTTCCTGTGGGCGGCCATAACTCGCAATTTCACTCGATCACCAGAATCGTGGATCAGCTCAGTGTTCCTGTCTCGACCATGTGGCCGAGCCATCCAGGTATTTACGTCTCGGTCTTCCCCTTGGTCTGTTCCCTTCGATCTTGCCAGTTGTCACCAAGTTCTCCAATCCATTTTTTCTCATAACATGTCTGTCCATGGAATACTTTGAATTTTCTCGAGAAACCACATTTCTATAGCCATCAGATGTTTTTCAGCTTGACTGCATATTGTCCAAGTTTCACATCTATACAAAAGTACCGGCTCTATGTAGACCCTCAACACTCCTTTTCTCGTTTCAATTGACATCTTTTTATTGGTCAGTATATTTTTCATCTTGCTAAAGGCTACTTTTGCCGTGGCGATTCTTGTTCTAATCTCTTCAAGGCATCTCCCATCAGATGTTATGGCTGTTTCGAGATAATTGTACCGATTCACTTGTTGAAGAATATTCCCATTTTCTTGTATATTACATTGAGGTATTCCGTTAAGTGGGCGATATTAGACCACGTGTTAGTAATCTTACTATGGTTTTTCTATCCCTTTCTTCAGTAAGAAATAATTAATTATTCAGAAGATTTCCTAGCTAGGCTTAAGATTTCTTTCACTATAACCAAGACTGATATTATTAAGGCTGAAGAATTCCCCCAGGGTTTGATCTTTCTTAAGTGGGCGATATTGGACCACGTGGTCGTAATCTGACTATGGTGAGATAAAGATTAATAAATCATAATTAAAGTGTTATTTACTCTTTGAACTAATTTCTGCAACTAATATATATTACCTAAAGAAATATGTTAGTTCCTAAACTAAGGAACTAATATATATTATCTAGAGCCAAACTGAATATAATGTTCAGCCTGACTTGGTTTCTTGGCGTTTACACAAACACTACACTACCTCCACTTCTAACTATTCTAATAAATCGTAATATATATATATATATATATATATATATATATATATATATATATATATATATATATATATATATATATATATATATATATATATATTTGAATAACGAAGACACAAACAATAGATTGCACGATTTATTGCCTGGCATATTTCGCTGCATCTCGTCAGGTGAGCACTGAGCATCTCGTCACTGAGCACCGAAAAGGTAACAACGTCAGTACTAGTTAGACAACCCAGAGAAGTATGTGAGGAACTTATCGTCGTACGTACTCAACAACACTTAAACGGAGGCCCTTGCATACGGATTACAATTCTGCATAAAGCCTAAACACACCAACAGTGTTGAGTCGCAAGCACAGTTTGAAATGTTTGATCAATTCTCCAAATTATCACCTACTTCTGCTGAGTTGGTCGGGTGGCTGAAGGCCAAACTGGTAGATGTAGATTACCAGTATCGTACAACACCCTCCAAACACACATGTCCGCTGACCAACGAACACCTTACTGCTTTAAAAGCGTTAAAGGCTAACATCATCATCATCATCATCATCATCTTCCACTTCTGCCGTCAAGCGTCGTGGGGAGAAAGGCTAACAAAACCCTCGTAATACTGAAACCTGATAAAGGAAGCGGTGCAGTAGTGATGGACATGTCAGACTACCAGAGGAGAATGGAAGAAATATTATCAGATAAATCTAAATTCAGGATAGATCAAAAAGTAAACAAGTCGGAAGACCTGGATGCAATAGTGAGGAAAGAGATCCAGTCACTTGTGAATGCTGGACTCCTCAGTGAGGCCACTGCAAAAACTCTCACACCACGTGGCTCGCAAACTCCTCAGATGTAGGGTCGACCCAAACTTCACAAGCCCGGCATCCCGCTAAGACCTATCCTGTCTATGATTAACTCTGCACAACACCGAATGGCAAGATGGCTAGCCGAAATTTTAAAGCAGTCCTCCTCCTCCTCCTCCTCCTCCTCCTTCTTCTTCTTCTTCTTCTTCTTCTTCTTCTTCTTCTTCGTTGGCTGATTTCTTTCATATTTTCCATAGGTCGCTGAACATATATATTTCATTACGCGTGATTGCTTGGCATCCTGATTTCTGTGCGCCTCCTGGCTGGTTGCCTCCGTCTTCAGCACCTTTCCTTTGCTAGAGCAGACTGTGGTCTTATTCGAGTTTAGGTGTGTAGGCCCGCACACACATGTCTGCGCATGCATGTACGTGCATACGCATCTAAATGATTCTGGTTATTTCCAGGCGCCAGTGACTCGCCGCCGCCCCTTCTCATGTTAGTTGAAACAGCTCCTCCACGAGAAGGCCAGGAGTTGGACCTTTGCTGCATAGATGATGAATGCACGAGCCATATGTGTATTTATTCAAGGTTGGGCGCTCACCCCATCCCCGCCCCGGCTACACACAGCAGCATTTGGAGTCGGTCGCTGAACGTTTGTATGGATGTGAAGCGTGGACAGTGAGCAGACAAGCTTAAAAACATCAGATAGCTGTGGGAATTTGGTTTCTGAAGAAAATGCAAAGAATACCACGGAAAGATAGATAAACCAATGACCAAGTCCTACAAGAAACAAATAATAATCGTAAACGGATTAGAGAAATTAGACGTAGGCAGTCAAACCTTTTTGGGCATGTTATGAGAAGAAATAAATTGGAGAACTTAGTGACAACTGGCAAGATAGAGGGGAAGAGAACAAGTGGAATACAGAGGAGTAATTACCTGGATGGCTTTCCCACGTGGTATGGTCGAGTAAAGAACACTGAGCTTATCCACGACACTGGTGATCGTGTGAAATTGCGAATCATGACTGTCCACGCTTATCGGCATGGCACATGATGGCTAGATGGTTTGATTGCTGTAAAATAACATTTCCATATCATACAATGCATAAAATCTGTTCTTTACCTTTTCGTTGAATTTATAATTTATCTCTTCACTCGTCAATGCACATAGTTCAAATGTGTTTCTTGGTGCATGTTTGGCCCTCTTTAACAATATAACTATAAAGCTTACTGTTAATCTATGGTCGTTGTAACAGTCTGCGCTTGGTATAGTTTTTGTGACGTTTAAAGTATTTCGGAAGAACGAAATACCACATACAAGTAAATGGGAATATTCTTCAACAAGTGAATAGGTACAATTATCTCGGAACAGTAATAACATCTGATGGGAGATGCCTTGAAGAGATTAGAACAAGGATCGCCATGGCAAAAGTAGCCTTTAGCAAGATGAAAAACATACTGACCAATAAAAAGATGTCAATTGAAACGAGAAAAAGAGTGTTGAGATGCTACATAGAACCTGTACTTGTATATGGATGTGAAACTTGGACAATGAGCAGCCAGGCTGAAAAACATCTGATGGCTGTAGAAATGTGGTTTCTGAGGAAAATGCAAAGAATACCATGGACAGCCAGAAAGACCAATGAACAAGTCCTTCAAGAAACAAATGAAGATCGTAAACTGATCAGAGACATTAGACGTAGACAGTCACAATTTTTTGGGCATGTTATGAGAAGAAATGATTTGGAGAACTTGGTGACAACTGGTAAGATCGAGGGGAACAGACCAAGGGGAAGACCTAGAAACAAGTATCTGGATGGCTTGGCCTTGTGGCATGGTCGAGACAGAAACACGGAACTGATCCACGACTCTGTTGATCGAGTGAGATGGCAGAACATGACCGCCCACGCTTACCGGCATGGCATATGATGGATGGAAAGTATTTCGAAATCTTCTGTTGATGAGAATGTAATCAATCTGATTTCAGATCTTATGGTCAGAACACTTCCATGTCCATAATCTAATTCGATAAATACAAAACTATAGCGCGAAAATCGCGAACGACAACTTTAACGCGTGTTCAATGGGTTATTCTTCCACGTTTTATGGTAGTAAGCGGTCGGGAATTTATTTCTCGAAAACAAAAACAAAACATCTCAGTCTTTCACAAAAGGTAAGAGAGTTTAGTTTAGTTTGTGTATTAATATTATGAAATCTCAAATAGCTACAAGATCAAGACAAAATGTGGCATGGGCAAAAAATACATGCACTTGTTTCTCTCTAGTATCTATTACTATTAATATGTGATGTTAATTCATTGTAAGTATTGTAGTTTGTGTGTTTCCATGATTAATCTTGTCTTAGAATATATACATTATTAGGACAGTAGTCTTTGATGTAGAGCATCTGAGTGGTTATTCATAATCGATTTAAATATAAGAAGAAGAAGGAACACCATTTGTGTGTTGTATCTTATTAGATCAGTGTGCTGTTGTAGATCTCAGCGTCAGGAATCAAATATGCAGAGACAGATTGCGCATGGTATGTTAAGTTCTATATGAGAAAAGTAGGCCAGTATATGACATAGACAAGAGTTAGATTTATAACTTTGCCTTGAAGGATTGCTCACCCCTTCTCACTGTCATTCGCAGAGCCTACACCTTGAGCAACAGTAGTCGTAGTCACGACCGGTGACTGAGCTACGCACCACTCACACTGATACAGCCGAGTGTGGTGTCCATACCCCTACCCAAAGAGTCAGCACCATTCCAGTTTACCATCCAGGAGGCCAAAGAGCAGCAGATAAGTTGCAGACATCCCGTTTGTCACTTCACAGCATTCATCTAAAATTATTGTCCTATACAGACCAGCTCACATAGTCTGTGATTATGACCTCCACTAGCTGATTGGTGTACCCTATTGTAGTAATTTAGAGCAACCAGGGGTCTGCGTATCCCTTATGTGTCCGTGAGTACCATGTGGGTCTCACGAAGTGTTTTTAACATTAAGTATTGTCTGTTGTACTTGTAAACGTAACAGCCAGCATTTGTCATCACATTAGATCTTGTAGTATCATCAGATTGTCTGCCGATTGAAGGGATTATGTCCATCCATCCATTCATCCATTTACCCATCCATCCACCCATCCATCCATATAAGGGACGTTCATTTGAAACCCGTTCCAATGGCTTTATTACAAAAGCATGAAAGAAACATTAACAGGTGTGGTAGAATTAAAGAAAGCATTCATTTTGAATGAATTATGCACCATAGGTTGGTCAGAAGAACTCGCCGAAGGCATTCAGGCAAGCATCCCATTGCTTAGGTAGGCGGCAATTGCCGTCCCGTCTGCAAAAAAGGATTGTGGTTGCTCACTGAACCAAGTGTTTACCGCGTTCATTACGTCTGCATCTGTGTGAAATCGTTGCCCCTTGAGAGCTTTATTTAGAGGTCCAAACAAATTAAAATCACATGGTGACAAATCAGGACTATAGGCTGGATGTTGTATAGTATGTCCACATTTGTTTGCCTTCATTCACGATCAATTATTTTGAAAACTGTCTGTTGCATCGTTATGAAATTTTTCCAACCGTCTTATATTTACCCCCACCCAAGGAATATGTCTTTGATAGGTCCAAAAACAACTTAAATCATTGAAAGCGGCAACATTCCTTTGATGTTTTGCTGAACAACTAGTGATTTCTTGCTAACAAAGTTATTTTTACGGTAATGGGAGACCTGCAAATTCTGATGACACACAAAGGCGTATCCGGATTCGTATAGGAGTGGTGCAATGAAAGAACTAGCTTAAAATCGACAGGGTCGGCTGCATTGCACCGGGTTTTTATCCCATATGGCTCAGTTTCTTTCCGCAGCGCGGAAAGCGTCGCACAGAGCACGAACTCCGTAGCTCCAGCGACGACCCTCGGGAGTTTCCGAAAAAATGCACTCGTGAAATGAAGGACGTGGCCCGGAATCGAACATACAACCTTCGGAGCCCGAGTCAGACGGCTTGACCACTTCACCACGGAGAATCCCGAGAGGGGTGCAATGTGTAATATTAGTAAAGACAGAGAATTTACAGAGGCACGGCGTAAATAATTTGTAAATTAACAGGAAAGTAGAAGGAATATATTTCTTACCTTATTTTTCATTTCCTTCTTGTTTCTTCAGCTGATGCTGATGCTGTAATGTTTAGGGCCTGCAATTCGTCTGAATAGTTGGAGCAAAATATCCCAGTAAGTGTGTACGTAGATTAAGGTCTGCGATCTGCTCAGACCTTAATCTGTGTCGGACGATTCCATTAGGTTGATGATTGCTCTCGGTTGCATAAAATTCAATCATCCTTTCTCCAATAGTCCTCTTCCTCTTTCAACACATGGTCCTGACGTTTTTTCCAGTAACTTTTATCAATATTTAATAGCACAGACAGACAGACAGACAGACAGGCAGACAGACAGAAAGGTAGGTAGGTAGGTAGGCAGGTAGGCAGAAAGGTAGGTGGGTAGCTGGCTGGCTGGCTGACTGGGTGGTTCGGTCGGTGGGTCGGTAGGCAGATCGATCTATCGATAGACAGACAGATAGATAGATAGATAGATAGATAGATAGATAGATAGATAGATAGATAGATAGATAGACAGATAGATAGATAGATAGATCCCCGCCAGGAGCCGGGCCGAGCCAGCTAGTTTATTTATATAATCACGTTTCATGAAAGAACCCACAGTTTGACGACACCTCTGTACTACCCCATATAAATTCCCTCAGTCTGCCAAAAGCGAAAACCGCGCAGACAAAATTCAAAAACAGAGGGGGTGTGTCTTTCTGAAACGGTAATACTCTTACAATGATGGAATGAATGCGGGGCTATAAAATATATACGGCATATAAACAAACATTGAAATCTGCTGTACAATCTCCAGAACAAATTTTTTTTTGTTGGGTGGACATAATGATAAGGTTATATGCTAAATCTCATCATTTTCCCTCAGTTGGTTACTGAGATATTGAATTTTATATTGAGGCAAAAAAAAATAATAAATATAGAATTCCCCACTTCTTCAAAGCTAAAGCCTCCTGCACAATCTTTGCAACATGCGGACGAGCATTATCGTACAACAAAGTCACACTGCGAGAAAGCATGCCAGGTCGCTTATTCATGATGGCTTTTTTGCAGCTTGTCTAGTGTTTGCACGTAGTGGGTAGAGTTGATGTTGACACCAGGTTCTTTAAAGTTGGCCAATAATAGACCTTCAAGGTAAACAAAATGCGCTCAACATAACATTACAAGCGGAAACTTGTAACTTGAATTTATTTTGCTTTTGGTGATCCAGCAAAGAAAGAATTCAGGAACTTACTAATAAAAGAACAAGTACATCAACAGGATGTCTAAAAACTAAAGATGGCAAAATCATAATAGAAAAAGACCAGATTCTACATGTATGGACAGATTATGTGAAACACCTTTATGATGATAACAGAGACGAACAGTATGAATAGGCACTCTTCAAAAAGACGGGTCTAAATAGTCCCGCAGTGAATAATTTTATATAACTAACACTAACCCTAACGCTAAACCCTAACTTATTCACTGCGGGACTATTTAGACCCGTCTTTCGGAAGAGTGCCGTATGAATATGATATTAGATTTAATAATGAAGGACCGCCAATTTTGGAGATGGAGGTTCGAAATGTTCTTAAGCATATGAAAGCTGGCAAGGCCCCCGGTGCAGATAACACAACAACAGAAATGATTAAAGCTTTAGAAGAATTTGGACTAGAGCAAGTCACCAGATTGATGAACACATGATATGATACTGGAGATATACCTCCTGGATTATGTAACTCTGTATTTATTGCAATCCCAAAGAAATCAGGAACCTTGGAGTGTGATCAACATAGAACAATTAGTATAATGAGTCACATCACAAAGATTTTGCTAAGAATTAGCATGCAAAAAGTGAGGAAGAAGATACAACCTGTCAAGGAGCTGGATTTGTATAGAGAGAAGTAGGACAAAGGCGAATAAAGGAAAGGACAGAGACAGGACATAGATAAGGACATTTACAAGAGAATCGATAGAGAAAGACAGTATAAGGAGATAGAACTCCAAACAGTTATATGACAGGACCTAGACAGGACACGCACGTGTCATAGCTAGGACATAACTAGGACATAACGGGATTAACTCCCGAGATAGGACAGGGTACGTTAACCACGGGGACTACCCGTGAACAGACTGAACAATAGTACAGCTGAAAGTTAACGAGGACTGGACCACTGGACTGCGTGCCAAGTGACTCAGCACGCCGTGCGGCTGACCGCACGAGAACTGAGGACCATAGCTGAACCAGACCTGTGAATTCAGGCAGACCGGACCTGACAGTTAGAGCGACAAGACCTGTGTGTTTACTCTCGCCATCTGTGTAGTTTACAAAGGGCGCAGTTATACGTAGCGAGTGTAAAGAATGTATTTAAGTGTTGAATGCCATTTATGTATGCTCGAGAAACGAGCTGTATATTATGTAGAATAAATCCTGATTCATTATATACCATTCGTACGAAACGTGTTTGTGATCGTGAGGTATGAATGAAGTGACCAGCGTGTCTGTGTAAATTCAGGTTGTTGACAAGCGGTTAAGAGTGGTGTCAGATAGTGGTTTATGAACCTACGACCTATTGTGATAAGAGTAATGTCAGATAGTGGTTTATGAACCTACGACCTATTGTGATAAGAGTAATGTCAGATAGTGGTTAGATTGATTTTCAGAACGGTGTGAAAGAACTCATTGCTCGCTAACATTAGCAAGAGTGATTGTTTTCAGCAGCGAAATTACAAAGTGTAAATGAAGCTGTGATAGAAAATATGATGGTTTGAAACAGAATGAGAGCGTAAAGGCAAGAAAGAGTGCAGAACAAAATTTAGAACTGTGTAAAGTGCGAAAATAAAAGCACTTACGTAAGAAAGATTCCATGTGAAAAGTGTAACAATTGTGAAATAAACAACAAATATTAACATGTTTCACAGAGATGTTTCAGGTGATGTCGAACAGCAGTGAAGACACGACGACAATTGACAACGACAAACGACAGACAAAAATTTAGTACATTAATTTCGCATTTCAGCATCCCGTCAGAGCGAATCACGACACGGAAATAGTTTTAAGTGCGATATCAACTTGTATGTTTATGTATTTTCTAAATATTAATTGTTGCTGCTCAATGTAACAGAATGCAGAATAGACGCATTCAGATCATCAGTTCATCCTGAGATAGAGAAAAACAACTCCCAGTAGGCCCAAGAAAGCTGAAAGTTTTAAGATAAGTACATATATAGTTTTGATAAGTGTACATTAACAATAGCATATTATTTTTGATTGCTGTAAATAATTAGAAATATTATAGAAGAATTTATTTTCTTGATTTAATTGTGTGTACAAGTGTTAACAAAGATGTCAACATTAGGAGAGTGCATACAAGCAGGTAAAGACCTTGGATATAGTGGGGATAAATTAGAGCAATGGGCAAGTGATAAATACAGAGAATACACAGACAGAAAGGCAGCAATTGAAAAGGAGGCTAAAAACGCGGAAAGAGAGGAGATTGCACAGGAACGCCAGCATCAAAAAGATCTTGCGGAAGTAACTGAGGCAAATAAATTAAAACAATTAGAACTGGCTGAAGCCACAAAATTAAAACAACTTGAGATTGAAGCACAAACGCAAGTGAAAATGAAGAAGTTGGAGATCGAATCTCACGTACAGAGTGCTACCACTAAATTAAAGAGTAAAGAAGAAGAGAATAAGTTCAACAAGTACAAAGGGATAGTCAAACCCTTTTGCCAAGGCGATTCCATATCTGCATGGACCGAGAACGCGGAGTTCCAACTTAAATTCCAGGAAGTGCCACAAGAACATTGGGCGATGATCTTTATGAAAAACTTCTCGGGGGAGCCCTTAAAGGTGATAGAATCTATCCACCAAGAGCTTAGAAGTAATTATGATTACATCAGGCAACGCATTATGCAACATTTTTTGCTAGACGCACCAGGTTACCAAATTCAGTATTCTAAACTAAAACCTAAACCAAATTAAACGTTCATTGACTTTGTTTCTAACGTACAAAGTTTATTCAGTAAGTGGCTGAACGCTGCAAAGGTAAATAAAAGCTTTGAAAAGCTCAAAGACTTGATGATAATGGACAAAATCATCTCAACTGTACCTACTCCCTTTGCAAAGTTTTTACAGCAAGCTGATGTCGAGTTATTAGAACAGCTAGAAAAACGGGGGTCCGCATATTTTTCCTCAAATAGGGACATATTTAAATCATCTATAGAAGAGTCTGAAATAGTGGCTTTTGCCAAAAGTAAACCACAAAAATCATTTCAAATGAGAGATAAACCAAAAACAAAGCCACCTCAATGTCAATATTGTCATTTATATCATGATCAGTTTTCTATGTGTGATAAGAACCCAGGATATTCATCTCACCTGGAGATGATGATAAAGAAACAAGAGAACAAAAGAAACACGTATAGACGTGCAGTCAATTGCTTCTTTTGCCGGGCGTTTGGTCATTATAGTTCCAGGTGTGTTGGACGTCAGAGATTGAGAGCCAGTAATGTTGTACTTGTCGATACTTCATCTGAAAGTGGAAGCGAGCATGAGAGTGAGAATGAAAAAAATTTACCATATGGAGAGAATGTTGTAGCTGCAAGTGATGTACTAAATTTTGATAAATGTGTAACGTGCCACCAATTTCATGAAGGCGAAATGCTAAAATGCGGGCTCACAGTACCGTTTTCCAGTGAAAACGCTAACGCAGCAATCGCCTCCAGAGGCAAATTAGTTTTCCACGACGGAATGGTTAATAACAAGCCCTGCCAGTGTTTGATCGATAGCGGAAGTACCTTGATTGGCCTTAGGAAGGAATTGGCTAATCCAGAGGACTATACAGGTGGGTTCGTTAAGTGCCGTACATTTTCGGGTAACATAGAAAAGTACCCGCTAGCAAAAGCCCGTATAGACACTAGATTCCTGTCCGGCACATTTACGTGCGCCATCTTGCACAACCCGTGTACCGATCTGATAATCGGGTGCCTACCAGAGCTAAAGAACTGTACCGCAAAAGAAATAATAGCCTGGAGAGAAACCAATAAGGCTAATGCGGTAATCAGGTCAGAAACACAAAAACAACAAGACGACCTGCAAAAAGAAATGCTACACCTTATATCACCAAGTGGTAAAGTAAATAACACCACCAATGAAAATTCCATAGAGGCGCAACGCGCCGACCCATCTATCTCACCCTATTTCAGATTTGTGGGCGAGAAATCTAAAATGACCAAAAATGCGTCATGGTATTTTAAATTACACAATGGTATTCTCACTAGAAATTGCAAAAGAGACAACCACGAAATTCAGCAAACGGTACTACCTGTCAAACATAGACAAACAGTCCTACGAATCGCACACGATTCGCCGTTTGCTGGACATTTAGGCTATGATAAGACAAGAGCCAGAATCTTAGCTCATTTTTACTGGCGAAAATTTGTAAAGACATTAAAAACTTTTGTCGTTCATGTACCATATGTCAACAATTAGTAAGAAACGGTAAACATGGTACAGCAGAGGTCCAACCATCAACAATGGCATCTAGACCATTCAACATGCTGAAACCTTACTACTCAAGACAGGAACACCAGACAGAAGACGAACACAATGCAACTACACCAATTAATCAGACGGTAGACGAACACAATGCAACCACACCAGACAGTAGTCAGACAGAAGATGAACACAATGCAAATACACCCAGTAATCAGACAGAAAACGTACTTAACGC
Source organism: Cepaea hortensis (assembly GCA_963921405.1). Lineage (NCBI taxonomy): Eukaryota > Metazoa > Mollusca > Gastropoda > Stylommatophora > Helicidae > Cepaea > Cepaea hortensis. Next base: position 485,311,755 of record OY992876.1, on the reverse strand, counting down.
AACCACAATAGTGAATCAAACAGAGGACGACGACATGGAACTACCTGTTCCAACAGTAGATATGACTGCGACAATTGACAGTATACATATAGAACCAAAACTAACAGACTGGACAAAACACTTACAAAAACTGAGACAAGTCTTCAAAAGGATAAAGCTATTTGGACTTACAGTAAAGCCAACCAAAGTGGAGCTGGGCTTGGAGAAAATAGACTTCCTAGGCCATACTATATCTAAAGGCCAATTGCAAACTGATAACAAAATTGTGACCAAAATTTTGAACCTCACTATGCCAGTCACCAAAAAGCAAGTGAGGAGTTCACTGGGATTAGTAAACTATTATAATAATTTCATTCTCAATTTAGCAGAAATTACCAGTGTTTTTTTTTTTTCAAATCTATTGAAGTCAAATACCAAAATTGATGTGAAAGATGCTATTTTAATGAATGCAATGTCAAAACTTAAGCATATTTTTAGCAATGTCCCAATTCTTCGGTTGCCTAACCCGAACTTACAATATTTTCTTAGGACTGATGCCAGCACAGTATCCATCGCCGACGTATTGGGCCAAAGATATGACGACATCCTACATCCTGTAATATATGTAAGTCGCAAGATTACCCCAACTGAAGCCAAGTATGGTATCTGTGAATTGGAGGCTTTAGCTATTGTGTACTGTGTCCGTAAACTGCATAGATTTTTGGCAGGGACACACTTTGTCATCGAAACTGACAACTCCTCGCTCACAGTCATGGAGACAGGAGTCCAAAAGAACCACAGATGGTCCCTGATACTTCAAAATTATTCATTTTCGGTCAGGCACATTAGAGACAAATGTAATACACTAGCTGGCATGCTTAGTAGACCTTCTAACTTTGAAGTATCTGAAGTGCCAGAGAAAAACGACGCAACACCATCATCGTCTCTGACATTAGTACCAGAGTTTGATCAGACAGATGTGTCGCTATGAAGAAAACTGTCAAAAACTGTCAACAACTGTCAACACATATGAGTGACTATCTACGTCGATAGCAATATGTTATATTCGACAGAATTAGATACAACATTGTGAATACACACTCCAGGAACATCGCGTGAAATATCGGACAATGTGAAGAGAAACTATGATATTAAGTGAAGATATTCAAAAAGGAAATGGCGCGGCATCGTAACCTTACCTGGAACAGATTAGTTTAACTAGTGTAAGAATTGAAAATGTATGTATTAGTATTTATAAATAGTATATAAATGTAATATGTATGTAATTGTGATAGATAATATATATTTTTATTCCAGTTTCATATAGTACAATAGTTTCTTATGTATAGTTATTTTATAAGAACATGATAACTTTAGTTTTCGTAGATTAATAACACCTATTTCCCTATTTCCTTTTACATACAGGGATAATTAGTCTTAAAAATAAGTACCTTATGTTAATCACATCCTATGAGTCTCCTAAGAGACTATCATTCTATAATTAATTAGATAATAGTTAGGACAATCTAGTTAGTTAACACAGATTAGTTTAGAAGTATAATATCAGTAAATATTTTTACCATCAAGAAGTATAGTTAGATTAAGGGAACCAACACATTTCACCCCATTTCATTTAATTACGTAAATTATCTCCCCGTAGTTAGTGAATCTCAGTACACAAAAGTAGAGCATATTTAAATAGAGTAGTTAGTATACTTAGAATGAGGCCAAACAACCCAGTCAACTTGTAAATATTGTATAAAAATACACAATGCGAATATATCGCACTATTAGTCGGCTCAGAAACGTGTAGACTGAGCCAAAACGATTGTGCATCTTTTTATTTTTTCCAGTAGTTATATTTTCTTTTCATTATATTTTACAATAGTATTTTAATGACATAATATTGTTTTGTTTTTTTTTAAACATGTTAGAACTGAATGTGCGAGAGAAAGACGAGAGCAAGAATAGAGTTAGTGTATTAAATATAAGGCGAGCGAACAATGTGCGTATTTTTCCGCACCCAAGTGTTTTTATAATTTCGCTGCATCTTATGTGTAACACATGTGCTTGTGTAGTTTACGTGTGTTGTTGCCATTATTACATTACATGTATAGGAACATTTTTAAGCTTCCTAGGTCGGCAAGGCAGTCACAAATTACGCTAACGCATCGATTCGTGACTGCATAAACCAACCTGCGACGCTTGAAAAACATCATTCAGTAAATTATAAACATACACCTATGTTTCTGATTTAAACATACATTAAATTTAACTAAACACGCAAACAACCAGATATACTTACAGATAAAAATGCAGACAGCAATAAAAAGGAAGGGGGGGGGGGGTCTCTTGAACAGGGGACATAACAGACTTACTAAACTCTGAGGACACAATGAAAGATTTAGCCACAAACGGAAGTTAGAGAGATGAATATCAGCACGCACACAACATGTAATAGAGCTGGAGAAACATTACATGAGAGCATGAATTTATATTCATGTATTGGACCCGTAAAAGGGATAATCTGTACGGGATGTCGGTTAATCGACATTGTGAAAAGCAGGTCTTATAGACAATGGCTTTGGTTTGTTACAGCTCTCATAAATGTAATGTGAATGAGTATTTACTCTAGCCAACAGTACAGTTGTGCAGCACTGATTAATAAGCCAGTGGATAAGTACGACATTGTGACATCAGACGGTCATAAGTTTATGATTATACCCAAGGCATGAGTATTTAACCCTACCAGCACTTGACAAAATTAGACCCAACTAATTTTTAGATATGACAACAGATTGCGTCACACCCATGAGCTAAATTTGGTGACGAAATACGGGGGGGGGGGGGGGGGGGGTGGAACGAGAGCGTGTCAAGGAGCTGGATATGTATAGAGAGAAGTAGGACAAAGGCGAATAAAGGAAAGGACAGAGACAGGACATAGATAGGACATTTACAAGAGAATCGATAGAGAAAGACAGTATAAGGAGATAGAACTCCAAACAGTTATATGACAGGACCTAGACAGGACACGCACGTGTCATAGCTAGGACATAACTAGGACATAACGGGATTAACTCCCGAGATAGGACAGGGTACGTTAACCACGGGGACTACCCGTGAACAGGCTGAACAATAGTACAGCTGAAAGTTTATTTTAGTAAATGAAGCTTCCGGTATAATGGCGACGCGATGACTCGTTGTTCTTAGGGGAGAGGCTGTTCAGTGTTTTTCTGTGGATTTCCTATGGAAATTCCCGTGGAATTCGTGTGGATAGTGTTTTTCCTTTGGATTATGTGATGTTATTTCGTGTTCGTTTATTGGAAGTGTTCAAAAGAAGCCACGGAAGGCAGGTGGTGGATGAAATTTTGAGGGCAGCGGACAGATATTTGGTGGTTATGGTCTCGAGTTTCGCGACGGCAAGCAGAGGATCTCTTTCGAGAGACAATGATTGCGGTCATCCGGCCAGTATGGTCACTGCCATAGAGGAAAGCAACGGCAAACTACCTCTTTGAAAGTGCCTAGTTTATTATGATTCGCTTAAAGACTGATCATCGCAAGACAAGGACAGAGACATTAAAATTAGGAACATGGAACGTTAGGACGTTAAACAACGACGGAAAATTAGAGAACATAACACAAGAAATTCAAAGAGAAAAAATTAATATATTAGGTATGTGCGAAACGAGATGGACAGGAGCAGGCATCAAGATGCATAAAGATTTTAAGATTATTTATTTAAGATTATTTATTCTGGAGGTGAAGATCGACATAGGGGAGTGGCAATAATTTTGGACCGGAAAACATCAACGTCTGTTCAGGGATATTGGGCCGTGTCGGACAGAGTTCTACTAGTTAAATTGAGTGGCAGACCTTTTAACATACATGTTTTTCAGGTATATGCCCCAACAGGAGAGTCCAGTGAAGATAGTGTAGAGGAATTTTAAAATGACATAGAGTCTGCCTTAAAGAAATGTAAAAATTCAGAAATAAACATCATAATAGGGGACTTCAATGCAAAAGTAGGAAATCAAGGGGATAGATACATAGTAGGAAACTATGGTTTAGGATAGAGAAATGAAAGAGGATACAGACTAGTAGAGTGGGCAAAAGAACAGGAAATGATTGTAGGAAACACCTGGTTCAAGCAACACCCTAGAAGATTATGGCCCTGGAGGAGTCCTGAAAGCAGGATTAGAAACCAGATTGACTACATTCTCATTAGCAGAAGATTTAGAAACGCGCTAACAGTAGCAAAAACAGTTCCCAGTGCTGATTGTTATAGTGACCACAGATTACTCACAGGAACATTGAGGATAAAGTTGAAGAAAGTCAAGTATATAACAGGAAACACTAAATATGACTTGTGTACATTGAGTAATGACAAGGAAATACAAAACAAATTCAACATAGAAGTACAGAACAGATTTGAAATATTGTCTGATCTAGAGATCCTATTCCAGGATGTGGATGATCAATGGGAAATGTTAAAGAATTCAATCAATATGGCTGCAGAAACAACTATTCCAAAATTAAAGAAGGTGGGTCGTAAGAAATGGATGACTGAGGAAATTTTACACTTAATGAAAACAAGAAGACTCAACAAAAATAATCCTGCCAAATATGAAGAAATTCACAGACAAGTCAGAATATTATGTAGGAAGGCAAAAGAATCATGGCTTGAGGAAAAGTGCTTAGAAATTGAAAAAACAACACAACAGTCAAAATACCAAATTAGTGCACAAAAGGATTCAGGAACTTACTAATAAAAGAACAAGTACATCAACAGGCTGTCTAAGAACTAAAGATGGCAAAATCATAATAGAAAAAGATCAGATTCTACATGTATGGACAGATTATGTGAAAGACCTGTATAATGATAACAGAGAGGAACAGTATGCTATTAGATTTAATAATGAAGGACCAGCAATTTTAAAGATGGAGGTTCAAAATGTTCTTAAGCATATGAAAGCTGGCAAGGCCCCCGGTGCAGATAACATCACAACAGAAATGATTAAAGCTTTAGAAGAATTTGGACTAGAGCAAGTCACTAGACTGCTGAACACATTATATGATACTGGAGATATACCTTCTGAATTATGTAATTCTGTATTTATTGCAATCCCAAAGAAATCAGGAACCTTAGAATGTGATCAACATAGAACAATTAGTATAATGAGTCACATCACAAAGATTTTGTTACGAATTATCATGCAAAGAGTGAGGAAGAAAATACAACCTGAAATAGGGGAAGAACAATGTGGTTTTGTAGAAGGAAAGGGTACAGTAAATGCTGTGTATATGCTGCGAACAGTTATTGAACGTGCTTTAGAAGTAAACAAGGATATACATCTTTGCTTTATTGACTACACAAAGGCTTTTGATAGAGTAAGACATGTCAACATTGTGGATATGCTTGCAGATCTACAAATTGATGGGAAAGACATTAGACTTATAAAAAACATATATTGGAAACAACAAGCTGCCATAAGAATTGATAATGAAGTAGGACAATACCAACCTATTAAGAGAGGTGTTAGGCAGGGATGTGTAATGTCTCCAGATCTTTTTTCCTTATACAGTGAAAATATTTTCAGAAATGTAGAAGACCTAAATGGAATCAGCATTGGAGGACGAAACATAAATAACATTAGATATGCAGATGATACAGTATTGATTGCAGACAATGCACAGGATCTGCAACAATTAGTAGACGCTGTGGTTGTACACAGTGAGCAGCTGGGGTTGGAATTAAATTGTAGGAAGACACAGGTTATGGTCGTCACTAGGAAGAACGAAGTACCACAATGTAATATACAAGTAAATGGGAATATTCTTCAACAAGTGAATCGGTTCAATTATCTCGGAACAGTCATAACATCTGATGGCAGATGCCTTGAAGAGATTAGAACAAGAATCGCCATTGCGAAAGTAGCCTTTAGCAAGATGAAAAACATTTTGACCAATAAAATGATGTCAATTGAAACGAGAAAAAGAGTGTTGAGGGGATACATAGAGCCTGTTCTTTTGTATGGATGTGAAACTTGGAAAATGTGCAGTCAAGCTGAAAAACATCTGATGGCTGCAGAAATGTGGTTTCTGAGGAAAATGCAAAGAATACCATGGACAGATAGAAAAACCAATGACCAAGTACTACAAGAGACAAATGAAAATCGTAGATTGATTAGAGAAATTAGACGTAGACAGTCAAAATTTTTTGGACATGTTATGAGAAGAAATGGACTGGAGAACTTGGTGACAGCTGGCAAGATCGAGGGGAACAGACCAAGAGGAAGACCGAGAGGAAAATACCTGGATGGCTTGGCCACATGGCATGGACGAGACAGGAACACTGAGCTGATCCACGACTCTGGTGATCGAGTGAAATGGCGAATCATGACCGCCCACGCTTTCCGGCATGGCACATGATTGATTGATTGATTAACAGTGTCCCTCGCCACCAAGCGAATCCACTCCGACTTCAGAGGTACTTGTAATTTACATCCCCAAGCAAGGACGATAGGTAAGCATTTTGGTCCAACTGCCCGGTGTAGGGGTTGAACTCCTTACCTCGGCATCAGCACACCGGATGTTTAAGAACACGTGTTCTTATCCATTCGGCCGTGCTGACCTACAAATATGCAGTTGACCCAGGGATCTGAGTCAGAGATCAAATATAACTAGGAAGGTGTACAGGGAAAACATGTTCACAGATACAGGCTTCTGTTTGGTTCAGTCTTCATCGGCGAACAAGAAAACAAGTAGAACTTAAGTCAATCTTAAAAGTAATTTGATGAACACAAAAATTACGAATGGAACTTGTTCTGTTGATCAGATTGTTTTTCTTAGGCCCGAGTTGTTTTCTTGTTTATTGTTTGTTGATGAAGTCTTCGGTGTGATTCTCTTGTCCCCAGTCTATACCACATGGAGATGGAGTTGACTTGTGTGGCAGTGGGATATCAGCAGACTTAACTCGTTGTCACTATACCTCTATAAGACACTCTTGCATTGGTTTTAATACAAAAAGTTTGAGTGTCAGTCAGTCGGAAAGCATTGGCAACCTACTGAACATAAACATGCCAAGAAATACATACAGCCAAAATTGCTAGGATTTGTCGGCGACGTCCAGTAAAGGATATGCAAATAACTTATACAGGTCTGTTGCAAAGTGCACTGCCACTCCTATACATTTATTGATAGATTGCAGTTTGCTTTTATTGCGCATCCAAAACAGTTAATTGAAGTACCACCATATATTTGGCACGCAGGCCCGTCTTACATTCGGCCCTTCCAATCACTCATCTTTTGTTCATCAATAGTGCAAAGGAAAAAACATTTTCAAATGAATTTTGTAAACATAAACAATGCATATTATTACCATGTTATGAGACACATGCACCACCCACCCACACATCCCCCATTCACCCCAACTCCCCCACCCAACCATACACACAACCCAGATACACATACATGCCTCCACCCATCCATCACATCCTCACACCTACACATCTTGCTACCCAGACATCCTCCATCCACCCATCCCCCAACCAAACATCCCTTAACCATACATCCCTTAACCACACAACCCTTACCCATATACTATCGCCCACCCACACATCCTCCACCCATCCCTCACCCGTATGTCCCCACACATCTCCTACCCACCGACACATACCCCATCTACAATCACCCTCACTTCCCACACACACATCCGCCATCCAGCCACACACACCCCACACACCCAGATATACCCCTCACCCACACACACATCCCCAAATCCATCACCCACACAAATCACGCACCCATCCCCCAACCCACACAATCCCCCACAACCCTACACACATTCACCACACATCCCCCACCCACACACACACTCCTCACCCACCCAAACATCCCACACACACACACATCCCAACACCCACAACCACCCCCACCTGCACACATCTCCCACCCACCACATATCCCCCACATCTCCCCAAGCACACACACATCCCATAACTCACCAAAAATCATCCACCCACATACCCTCCACCCACTCACAGATCCCGAGCTCACACCTACAAACAACCCCCACCATCTACTAACCTGCACACACTCACCCACCCACATATCCTCTACCCACCCACACATCCTCTACCCACCCATCCCCCAACCAAACATCCCTTAACCACACACCCTTACTCATATACAATCACCCACCCACACATCCTCTACCTAACCACACATCCTCCATCCACCCATTCCTTCAGCCACACACCCCTACGCATATACACACACATCCCCACCCACGCACAATCTCCCCACCCATACAAACATCCCTCACACACATCCCCACCCACCAACACATTCCCCATTCACAAACACACACCTCCCATCCACGCACACACAACCCACACACACATCCCTAACCCATACATTCATCCCCTCACACATCCCTAGACACACGTACTTACCCCTCAACCACTAACACCCACACATCCCTTACCCACTCATCAACACATACATCTCCTATCTACCCACCCACACTCACACACCCCAACCACCCATCTAAGCACACATCCCCCACCCTCACACACATCCTTCACCCACCCGCAAACCCAACCACACCTTCATCCAGCCTCACAAACATCATTTATCCACATCCAGCTCCCCTCCCACACAACACCACACCCACACAGATCCCAAAGACACATCCCTCACCCACACACACATCTATCCACACATCTCCTACCCATCCACACATCCCCCAACTACAATCACCCTCACTACCCACACATACATCCTCCATCCAGCCACACACACCCCCACCCAGCCAGACATATCTCCCACCCACACACACATCTCCAAATCCATTACCCACACCCATCACGCACACCTCCCCCAACCCACACACATCCCCCACATACATTCACCCACACATCCCTCACCCACACATCCCTCACCCACACACACACATCCCCAAACCCACAACCACCCCCACCTGCACACATCTCCCACACACCACATATCCCCACACTCACATCTCCCCACCCACATATATACCCCCACCCATCCCATAACCCACCATCAATCATCCACCAACATATCCTCCTCCACCCACTCACCCACAACCACCTAGACAAACACACATCCCCACCCACAAACACATCTCCCCGCCAACCCATACATCTCACACGCACCCACACACAAATCCCCCACCCACATAACCCCACCCACCCACACATCCTGAGCCCACCCACACACATCACGAATCCACCCACACACACATCCCCCCATCCCCCAACCTACTATTATGATAAAACTCCCACACTTCACACACACATACAGTGACGATTGTCGTGAGCATTGTCGCAAAATTGTAAAGAAAATGGAGAAAAATTGTACATATACATTTTGTAACTTAAAAATTAGTGATGCAATTCAACTCTCTCCCCCCCCTCCTCTCCCCCCCCCCCTCCTCTCCTCTCTCTCTCTCTCTCTCTCTCTCTCTCTCTCTCTCTCTCTCTCTCACTAACGCTCTCACTCACATTACAGTAATGTTATATTATACATGATAAAATCAAGTGTCATACATACAAAATGATAATGTGAAAGATGAAAATACACAAAAAATATGGAATGGCATGTTACAGGAGCATGAGTGAGTGAGTGAGAGAATTTGTGGGTATGCGTGTATGTGCGCGAATGAGTGAGTGTGAGAGCGAGTGAGTGTTTAAAAGAGAGAGCGTGGGTGAATGAGAGAGTGCATGAGAAAGTGTGATGTATGTGTGTGAATGTGTGTATGGGTGTATATGTGTGTGTACATATGTGTATCTGTGTGTGCCTCTGTGTGTATGTCTGTACGTGTGTTAAGGTGTGCGTTCATGTGTTTATATGTGTTTACATGCATGTGCGTGTGTATATGTGTGTATGGATGAGTGTGTGGGTGGATGAGTGTGTGTGTGTGTGCTCGTGTATGTATTGTATATCTTTGTGTGTGTAAGTGTGCATGCATGTAGTGTATGCGAGGGAGTGTATCTTCGGGTGTTATGTGAGTACGTGTGCGTAAGTATATGGATGTGTGTAGGTGTGTGTATGTGCGTGGGTATTTGTGTGTATTTGCGTGTGTATTTTGTATGTGAATGTGTGTATGTACATGTGTGAGAGAGAGGGAGAGAGAGAGAGCAAGAGAGAGAGAGAGAGAGAGAGAGAGAGTTCAATTGCATCACTAAAGTTTACGCTTCATAATGTATATGTAAAATTATTTCTCCACTTCTTGCAATTGCGAGAATTCTCACGACAATCGTCATTGTCTCAATTGTGTGTAAAGTGTGGGAGTTTGTTCTTATTAGTTTCAGTGATCATGTGAGGCATCATGTATGTGTCTAGATGTGAGGATGTGTGTATGGGTGTGTATGTGAGGGATATGGGTGTGTGTGGGGATGTATGTGTGGAGGGGTTGTATGTGGGGGATGTGTATGGGTTAATGGGTGATGTGTGGATGTGTGAAGGGATTTGTAGTCGGTGTTGGATGTATGTGTATGTGAGGGATATGTGTGCGGGGGGGGGTGGGAGGGATATTTGAGAGGATAGTTGGAAGTATGTGGGTGATGGTGGGTTGGGAGGGGTGTGGGTAGGGAGTGTGTGTTTGGGTGGGTGAGTGGGTGTGTAGGAGATTGTGTGGGTTGAGGGATGGGTGTGTAATCGGTGTGAGGGGTGTCTGTGAATGGGATATGTCTGTGTGGGTGGGAGTGTGTGAGTGTGGATGGGGTAAATGTGAGTAGGTGGAGGATGTATGTGTGGGTGGTGAGGATGTTTGTAGGTGGAGGATGTGTGAGTGGGTGGGGAGATGTGTATGGGGAATGTATGTGGGGGATGTGTGTGTGGGGGGAATGTGTTTATGGGTGGAGTTTTGTGTGGGAGGGGAGATGTGGGGGATATGTGGGATGTGCAGGTGATTGAAGGATGCATGCGAGGATGGGGGATGTGTGTTTGGCTGGGTGGTTGGGGTATGTGTGGGTGGGAGGGCAAACGAGAGATGCATGTGTTGATGGGCACGTGGGTGATGTGTGAGTGGTTGATGGATGTGTACATGAGTGGGTGGATGTGTATGAGAGATGAGTGTATGGGTGGGGGAGGTGTGTAATTGTGAGAAGATGTGTGTGAGCGGCGGATGTGTGTTTGTGGAGTATATGTGGGTGGCGGGGTGTGTGTGGGTGGGAGGTGTGTGATTTTGGGTTATGGGTGGGGGATATGTGTGGGCAGGTGGGGAGATGTGTTTATGGGTGGGGATGTGTGTATAGGTGGGGATGTGTAGTTGAGAGATGGCGAATATTGGGTGGGTGAGTGGGTGTAGGTTGGCTGATGTGTGTGTGGATGGGTGGGTGGGGAAAATTGTGAGAGTGCGGGATATGTGTGTGGATAGGTGCAGGATGTGTGGGTATGTGTGTGTGGTTTCTTCTTCTTCTTCTTCTTCTTCTTCTTCTTCTTCTTCTTCTTCTTCTTGGGGAAATGTGTGTGTGTGGGGGATCAGTGGATGTGTGGCGGCATGTATGTTCGCCTGGTTCTGTGTGAGTGTGTGGAGGTATGTGTGGGTGGGTGGGGGAGGTTTGGTGGGTCGGGGATGTGTTGGTGGCTGCGTGATATGAGGGTGGATGGGGGATGTGTCTCACAACATGGCAATATGCACTGTTTATGGTTACAACTTTCATTTGATAATGTTTTGTTTTCTCATGTGAATGTATCATGCGTAATATGCATTGTTTATGCTTACAAACTCCATTTGACAATGTTTTTTCCCCTATGTTAATGTAACATGCACATTTGATGAATGAAAGATGAGTGATTGAAAGGGCCGAATGCGTGCCCAATTTGTTACCCTTTTAAAATAAAGTTTGTTCGTTCGTTCGTTCGTTCACCCTCCCTCATCGACCTCCCTCCTCCCTCCCCTCCTCCCTCCTCCTAATCCCTCCTTCTTCCTCCTACTCCTGTCTCCTCCTCCTCCCTCCACCTCCCTCTTCTTCCCTCCTCCTCCCTCCTCCACCTCCCTCTTCCTCCTCCTCCCTCTACTCCTCCTTTTTCTTCTTCTACTGCTGCTGCTGCCGCCGCTCCATTTACCCAAGTTAATTGTTGGGGGAAGATGTAAAGATCTTTCAAGTGCTCTTTCTAATAGTTTTTGTAAGTTGGTCTTTGTTTACCTAAGGTTGTTCTAACTGCAACCAATATATGATTAGACAGGCAGGCAGACAGACAGATAGACAGACAGACAGACAGACAGACAGACAGTCGGGAAAAAAATATAGAGATCATGTGTTGCCCATGCAGCATGATCCATCTCTCGGCCTGCCTAGTTCACTCCAGAGGAAAGGTAACACCCCTACATCTGGAACAAGACAAGCTGCAGAAGCTGCCGGATCAGCAAAGCAATGCTCTAACTGTCCGTCTGTCGGAGCTACGATCCTAGACCAGCTGCCAACCAAGGCTTAGGGCCTGGTCTGCCCTGCCACGACATTTTGTCTTTAGCTTGCATTTCCTCGCACCAGGGTAAGGCTTGTACCCTCCCAATTGCGCTCTTCCGCCCGAAGCCGTTGGCACAATGTGGGGTGTCGGGTTTGGTAAGCGCCGCCCAACGCTCGACACTAACAGAAATGATGTTGGATGGACTGGTGCGGTGGTGTCGAGCGAATATCATCAGCAAAATAAGCATTTAAAAGGCTTTAAAAAAAAGTCGCTTAAAAGTCGACAAGGTCGACTTCATTGCACCGGGTTTATCCCATATGGCTCGGTCTCTTCCCGCAGCGCGGAAAGTGTCGCACAAAGCACGAACGCCATAGTTTTTAGCGACGACCCACAGGAGTCTCTGAATCATTTAACTCATAAACCGAAGGGCGCGGCCCGGAATCGAACCCACAACCTTTGAAGCACGAGTCAAACGACCTGATCACTTCGCCACAGAGACTCCCAAGAGACAAAAAAATAAAGTAACGTAAATAAAACGATACAAAGGATCTCTTCATTGAGTAAAAACTTCTAACAATACAAAATAAAATTGATTACAAAAAAGGCAATCAAAAGTTAGCTAATTTTGTCAATGTGCCGAATAACTGTCTTTGTACATAGTTATCTTATCGCTTTCGCTTAATTAATTTATGAAAATTGAAAAAAAAAAAATTCCCACATTTCGCCGGTGGGGAATCGAACCACAGTCTCCTGCGTTACAGGCGAAGATACTTACCACTATGCCACTGAGAACATGACGAAAGTTTAACAAAAATATGTCATGTAGTTAGTCCCGATGACATCACGTATGTCACGTGACTTGCCTTTGACACATTGCCTTTGACCCATTACCGTTGACCCATTGAGGCTCTGTAAGATATACCAAATCACATATTTACTGCGGAACTATTTGGGACCGGAATTCGGAAGAGTGCCGTTTAATTCATAGTATTAATATTATAGTATACTATCATTAATATTAACTTTATTAAGTAATCATTTATCTGTGTTACCTGTGTAATGTAAAGTCTTCTCTTCACCATTTGACATGTCTGAAAATTATTTTAAAAGTCAGTTTTCAGATGCGTCTATACAAACCTATAAGGATTACTTGAATACTTTTGTGTGTGGTTTAAATTCACAACCAATGTAACTTTTATTTTTGTATCTTTCATTTTCTGTTTTATTTACATTATGATAGTCTGTTGGAGACATTTTTATAATAGATGATAGAATCAGAATCAATTTTACTTTTACCTTTGACAATCACGGCCACATTTCCTGAACATTTAGAATAACTAGATGATGTTACATGTTGCACATATATTAATGCCTTAATGTAGTCACTGGAGAGTCTTCTCCGTGTTTATATGTTGTGTTTTGTGTATGTATTTTTTTGTAGATGATGGATAGTCGCAGCAACGTCCTGTATGTTTTGTAATTTTTTTCTGTGAAGCTGGATTACTTTGTGTTATTTTATATTTTTTATATTTTTGTTATAAGATTTATAAACTATACTATTGTACTATATGTATATATCTATTTCTAGGTTATTTTATGATTTATATTTTTCAGTTAAGAATTTTGCATGCAAATATTTGTTACAAAAGAGGTAACATTTATTGATGTAATTTTTTTTTTATTTATCTTCTCGGGCTGGCAGAATGGTTGTAATTAACTTATTCTATATATATATATTGCAGGCCCTCATTTGGACACCGATAGGGAAAAGAAAACGGGGAAGACCAGGGGAGACCCTGCATAGAACCATCATCAGAGAAGGCTCATTCAATGGCCAAATAAACACCCAAGACCTACAACAGGTAGCAGCGAACAGCCAGATCAAGGAAATGTAAGTACAGTTTCATTTATTTTCGGAGGGAGAGACGCTGTGAAGCCATTTTAAATTGTTAATTAGGTCATGGCACATCCTATCAAAAAATAAATATTTTGTCAAGTTAGGCCTCGCCACCCCGGACGCAATGATATATGGCACTACGTTGTCCTATTAAAAATAAACAAGCCACAATAATAGAAGGCAAATTATATACAATTGGTGACCATCTTAAATTGTTAATTAGGTCAAGGCACATCCTATCGAAAAATAAATATTATGTCAAGTTAGGCCTTGCCACCCCGGACACGATGATATGTGGCACTACATTGTCCGTTTTAAAATAAAGAAGCCACAATAATAGAAGGCAGAATTTATCAGCTTCCGATTTAATGGGCCACGATAAAATCTCCCTTATCTCTTAGGTCATGATTACACTTCCTGGTATTAAATTACGTCACCAAAAAATTCGTAGCTCCGCTTAGAATTAACGCACAATCTTCGTTGAGATACCGTTGGATTCGTCTTGTCAAGCTGTATCTAACTGGTATGATTTCATAAGTAAACACCCAATTTTTAAATATTGACCAGAATTTGCTGTCATTTTATTTTAGTAATTTTACTTGAACGGCCTTTAACATACTTTATGAGCGAAACAAGTGCATGTATTTTTTGCCCATGCCAGATTTTGTCTTGATCTTGTAGTAATTTCATAATATTAATATACAAACTAAATTTAAACTCTCTTACCTTTTGTGAAAAATTGAAGTATTTTTTCGAGAAATAAATTCCCGACCGCTTACTGCCATGAAACGTGGAGTAATAACCCCTTGAACACGCGTTAAAGTTGTTGTTCATGATTATTGTGCTATGGTTTCACATTTATCGAATTAGATTATGGACATGGAGCTGTTCTGACCATAAGATCTGAAATCAGATTGATTACATTCTCATCAACAGAAGATTTCAAAATACCTAAAAAGTCATAAAAGCTATACCAAGCGCAGACTGTTACAACGACCATAGATTAACCGTAAGCTATATACTTATAATGTTAAAGGGGGCCAAACATGCACCAAGAAACACAACATTTGAACTATGTGCATTGACGAGTGAAGAGATAAATTATAAATTCAAAGAAAAGGTAAAGAACAGATTTTATGCATTGTCTGATATGGAAATGTTATTTTACAGCAATCAAACCATCCAGCCATCATGTACCATGCCGATAAACGTGGACGGTCATGATTCGCAATTTCACACGATCACCAGAGCCTCGGGGAGTAGATGTCATCACTGGAACAGGTCCCGAGTAACACACTATGTCAACTCGATTACAGCCTCGCCACATATATCCAGCCGCCGACCAGATATCGCCTTCTCAAAGTTGACATGTCAGTGATCGTCTTGAGCAACTGGTACTGGGAACCTCTGGTCTGTGATGATATGGAAGACCGGCCCACACCTTTCATGTTAAGTCCAAATGTCTTTGGTGTGGCCGAGGAACTGAGACACTTCGTTGAACAATCACAAAGTATCAGGTAGACTGCTGGAAAAGTGAGAAGTCTCTATCTCACTCACTGCTGGTTACAGTCCCAACTGTCACTAATATAGTAGCACTCCAGCAGAATGATACGCCAGATTGGCCAGGCACTTGATAAAGATGACATCATTCTCTAGCTGGCCGTAAGTCAATAGTCTTTACAGCTGGGACAAGTACATAACATCAAGGTACTTGCCTTACGTTGAATAGCAGAGTATGACTAACTATAAAGGCCATAGTGCCAGATAAGTTTGTGAGTGGATGCATGTCCCTTGTGGGATGTTGCAATCAATCCTGGCCCATGTTGGCTGTTTGTGATTCACTGGACAATGTGCATTCGGTGGTTTGCCATTGCCTTTTGAATACGTGAAAATTTTAAGTGCAACTTACCAGCATGTGGAACGAACCTGCTTCACTGTTGGGCTGAGTGGTCTCGAGGTTTGGTGTCTGCCTCGAGTGCTGGAGGTCTAGGATTCAAGCTCCGCTGAGGGACGGGATGTTTTCACATGGACTTCTAGTAACAAAATTTTCCCTGATCTCTGGGTAGTGAGATCGGGCGCCCGTGTGTATTGTTGTGCACGTAAAAAAATCCCTTGGCAGTTGGAATTAGAAAAAAAAAGAGTAGCCTAATGGTGCTGCCTGGGCAAAATTTCAAGTTAAAATTCTGCCCAAAGTATTTCATGATCCTCGCTGGTGCTGCAGAGTTTGTGCACTGAGCTGAGTTTCTCCGGACTCAGGCTTGAGTTAGGAGTGCAACAAAGCGCTTATGGGGTACATCCATATGCCGTGATGCTGATCAGTCGAATAAATAAAATTAAACTTATTTTTTAAGAATGGGCAATCTCCTCGACAACAGCCCACTGGATCATCACTTGAATTTTAAAAAAACATGTCCTTTGCAGGACGTTGCCATCAACCCAATCCCCGGGTTCATTTTCATAATTCTTGGCCATGTTTTGAATGAGAAGTCAACGGTTAACTTCAAAAGTCTAAACTGATGTGTGTAGGAAACGATCGTGCTATCACGTCAGCAGTGTACCGGAAGGTTTAACGCTTGAACGCACTCTTAGTTCACAATATCATCATCATTAAGTGCCTATGTCAGCCGGCTGGCATAGGCATTAATGATTCTCCACAGGTCTCAGTCTTTGGCGTTCTGGATCAACTCCGCCGTTGATATTCCTCCATACCACCGTCTCAATCCATCCAGTATAATTTTTCTTGGTCTGCCTTTGCCTCTCTTCCCCTCGATCTTTCCAGTTGTCACAATGTTCTCCAATGCCTCTCTTCTCATCACATGACCAAAAAAAGTTGTTTGCCTCTTTCTTATTGTTGTAATTTTAGGTATTCTATTCATGATTTTCAAATAGGGTATTTACTCATGAGATCACCACAGATATGCCTTGAAAAACCAAATCTAACGGTACCTCAATCATGCGTGTATCTCAATCATAAGTGGTGTCGCGGAAATTCTTGGAGTTGTCGATGGATGAAAGACTGTCGCGCCATTCGTCTACAGGCGGCAGCCATCCTTTGATATTGGAGACAGACTGTCCTGACGGGAGTCAGCAAGACCTTTTTTTGTGGGTCTCCAGATCACAGGCCGGCAAAACTTTTTGAAGTACCGGGACAATTCCCCAGATGAAAGCGAGACAGCCGCCGGGTTGTTTACATCGAGTCGGAAAAGGAGAAAAATAAATAGCTTCTCAACGCCTAGTGTCTAGTCAGATTTGTGACGTCATTCAGACACAGTATTAAAACAGCCTGGACAAACAACTTTGGTGGGAGTCGACCAAATGTTGTGAGGCAACAAGGACGTGTGTGATGTTCCGGGTTTGATTATGGAGAGAGACTACAGTGTCTTATGTTGATTTACATCGGCGGACATTTATCCATTGTGTGATTTAGTAGTCTCGATTTCAAACAGGAATAAATATATGGTATTTAATTAAATAGACCCAAATTAGATTATTCTTAGGAGACTAGAGTGGTAATGTGCGTTATGAGAACGTATTATAAGAGCGTCGGCAACAGTAGGCTATAGCGTTGCTTAAACTAGCTAGTGTGAGATATCAATTAACTCAGTGAGTTAAGAACAATGTAGTGGGTTGATATTTAGGGAGATTGAAAGTGGTTGAGGGGGAAGGAGGAAATGTCAAATGGTAGGATCTTCCAGTAGGGTATCTACTGGTTTTCTGCACTTTTGCTTTAGTCTTTCCTTGTCTTACCATGACTCAGACCGATGTGATGAGCTCCTCTGCATTATGACAGAGTTTAGTTCTCTGTTATATATCTGAGTGCGGCCAGTCGGCCTACACTCACCTAATAAAGGTCGGAATCGGGTTGCTCTCACCAGGTGTGTTCTCTCTTCAACAGGTTCCACTATGTTTTCCAAAAAGCTAGCAGACAAGATAGAAGAAGAATATGGCTCGATCATTGAAGGCAGTTTTTACTCAGGGGCCTTTGCACTGGACCCATAACCCAGAGGGTCTGCAAGAACCTGGCCTCTGCTGAGCGGGAACCGATGATCATATAAGAGTGATTCCTCAGTGGTATTTCTCATCATAGTAGAGTGAAGATACTTACAATACCACCAGTAACAGGAACAATAGTAGTTATATAGAGACATTAAAATTTAACATTGTGTTTTCCAATTGGTGAATTCCGGTGAGAAATTAACTACTAACATTTAGTTTTAAATTGACAGTAAACATGATTTTACTGTACAAGTGTTATCAGAGCACAGAACTTTTAGTGACATATTAGTTACACTGTGTGTGTCAGATTCAAGGTCAGTATTGGACTATATCCACTATTGGTGACCAGGCATCAGGACTATCCAAGAGCCATTGGAGGAAGTCGACATCTGGCCGGAGAGACGCATCATTAATGAGGTCCATCTGTACTTGATCTATGGTGCTGTTGTGTGGCCAGTACTGGGTTGAAGCAGACTTTGATCCTGAGCTGTTCGGTCTGATTCTGCATATACACTAGATTATACGACAGACATTCTACACACACACTTTGCACATACCTGACACTTTTCTTTATTAAATTAATTTGTCATTTTGTTAGACGCTAGAGTTGTGTAGTATGTTTTGGAAAAGAATGAGAGGGGGCATGGTCCAGTGGTAAGGGAGAAAGAGAGAGAGAGTGATCCAAGGACTGACGAGGTGTTGTGGACAGAAATCTAGAAGATCCTCAAGATAATGATATGGGGTTAAAAGAATGTGGGTGTTGATTCCCCTCACACCAGGGACGACACTTATTATGACAAGTGGAGTTATTCAAATTTGAGTGTCATGACCATTGACGAAAATTTTCTCAGGGTTCCGCTGCCTGAGTTGAGTTGATTTTAGTCAGGCCAAGTCAAAGTGAGAGCTCTCGTGATAAATATGTAGTACTTTTTGACTAACTTTTTTGCTTTTGCTTGCTTGTGTTCGTTGGCTTGAGCTCCAATGCGAAGTCCTGTATGTCGGATGAAGGCATCCTGTTGTCCAACATCAGTGTGATGTCATACAGGACCTGAGTTTTGCGTGAGTATCCGTTATCCCATGTCTGGCTTATTGGTGTGCAGACTGGTGGTTCCTCGCCGTACAGGCAGACACTCTCCGACTTCGGAGGAACTTTTTTGCTTTTAAATGAACATCTTTGCAACCGTACATCATTGTGATTGGTGTAGCGAGGCCTAACTGCTCATGTCTCAGTGCTGTATATAATGTTCTAGTTTCATTAGCCTGTTTCAAGCAATCGTCAGCTACTCTGACAGTCCAAGGAATTTGCAACAATCGTCTCAGGAACCACATCGCTATTGCTTCCAATATCTTCCTAATTTGTTTATTTATATTCCAAGATTAACAGCCGTACAGCAAACATGTTCTTGAGCACTCTTTATCTTACATTCAATGATAGTGATTTATTGCAAAAGATAGTCTTCATTTTCTGAAATGCGGCTTTGCTTGCCCTATTCAGACCTTAATCTCTGTTGTGCATCTTCCATCTGATGTTATAAATGCGCGTAGGTATTTAAAACTATCCACTTGGTGAAGAATTTTCCCTTCTATCTCTATGTCAGATTTTGGTGTCACTTTTTTCTTTGATATCATCATTATTACTGTTTTCTTGATATTCAAGGAGAGTAAATTCATTGCACTCTCTGTTAGTGCAATGTCCAACAATTGTTGTAGATCTTTTGGATTATCTGCCATCAATACTGTGTCATCTGCATATCATATATTGTTTATATTATAACCTCCGAATATTATTCCTGGCTTCTCTTTGATCTCTCTAATTATTACTTCACCGTATAGGGAGAAGAGACCTTGTGACAAAACACATACCTGTCGTACTCCGAGCCTTATTTGTTCATTTAATATTATTATTATAAATTATAATGATCAAAGCCAGAGACTTTGGCTTAGAGGTTAGCTAAATCAGTTTCACAATTTCCCGACTTACCAGATCGAAGGTTCGGAATCAGCGCAGGCAATTTTTAAATACATAACTTTTAACTTTATGAAGTTTTTGCATGGTTTTTAATGATAAGAGGCTTCTGGTGTTCAGAAATCAATAGCAAACTACTGAAAGTAAATTGCCTAATCTATTAGATCACAAACAGATAAGTACTGGGTTGGGAGTAACATCATGTAAAGGATATGCAGTTAGCTTTAGGAATGGTGAAATCACTTTCATAAAATAATATTACTTTATTATGTTTTTCAACAACAATGCATTATTGTGTATAATGCTGACGATTGTGAAAAACCCATATTTAATGTTTTACGTTTATTTAAACTGGCTTAATAATAATAATAATCACTCACTGGCACCTTGCCGTCTTAACTGACAATAATTTTTTACATTGTGCTCTAAAAAAGGCATAATTACAACCTACAGCTGGGACCAGTGATGGAGTTATATATCTCCATAGCACAAAACCTGCGCTGAATTGCAGAGACCATGAGTTGCCCATGCAGCATGATCCCTCTCTGCCTAGTTTACTCCAGAGGAAAAGTGACACCAACACATATGTGGAACAAGACAAGCTGCAGAAGCTGCAATGCTCTAACTATGCCAGGCAAAAAATCGTGCAACATATTGTTAGTGGCTTCTTCATGCCGGTAAGCATGGGCAGTCATGATTCGCCATTTCATTCGATCACCAGAGTCGTAGATCGGTTCAGTCTTCCTGTCTCGACCATGCCATGTGGTCAAGCCATCCATGTATTTACTTCTCTGTCTTCCCCTTGGTCTCTTCCCTTCGATCTTGCCAGTTGTCACCAAGTTCTCCAATTTATTTCTTCTCATAACATGTCCAAAAAATGTTGACTGTCTATGTCTAATCTCTCTAATAAATTTATGATTTTCATTTGTTTCTTGTAGTACTTTGTCATTAGTTTTCCTGTCTGTCCATGGTATTCTTTGCATTCTCCTCAAGAACCACATTTCCACAGCCATCAGATGTGTTTCAGCCTGACTGCTCATTGTCCAAGCTTCACATCCATACAAAAATACAGGCTCTATGTAGCATCTCAACACTCTTTTTCTCGTTTCAATTGACCTCTTTTTATTGGTCAGTATGTTTGTCATCTTGCAAAAGGCTACTTTCGCCATGGCGATCCTTGTTCTAATCTCTTCAAGGCATCTCCCATCAAATGTTACTACTGTTCCGAGATAATTGTACCGATTCATTTCTTGAAGAATATTTCCATTTACATGTATATTACAATGTTGTATTTCGTTCTTCCTAGTGACAGCCATAATCTGTGTCTTCTTATAATTTAATTCTAACCCCACTTGTTCACTGTATGCAACAACCACATCTACTAATTGTTGCAGATCCTGCTAATTTACAATCAATACTGTATCATCTGCATATCTAATTTTATTGGTGTTTCGTCCCCTAATGATGATTCCATTTATATCTTCTACATTTCTGAAAATAATTTCACTGTACAGAGAAAAGAGTTAAGGAGACATAACACATCCCTGTCTCACACCTCTCTTAATAGGCTGATATTGACCCACTTAATTATCAATCCTTATGGCGGCTTGTGCTTCCAATATGTTTCTTATAGGTCTAATGTCCTTCCCATCAATTTGTAAATCTGCAAGCATCTCTACCACGTTGACATGTCTTACTCTATCGAGCCTTTGTGTAGTCAGTAAAGCAAAGATGTATATTCAGTTACTGTTTGCAGCATATACACAGCATTTACTGTACCCTTGCCTTCTACAAACCCACATTGTTCTTCCCCTTTTTCAGGTTGTATTTTCTTCCTAACTCTTTGCATGATGATTCTTAGTAAAATCTTCGTGATGTGACTCATTATATTAATTGTTCGATGTTGATCACATTCCAAGGCTCCTGATTTCTTTGGGATTGCTATAAATATAGAATTACTTAATTCAGAAGGTATACCTCTGTTATCATATATTGTGTTCAGCAGTCTGGTGACTTGATCTATTCCATATTTTTCTAAAGCATTAATCATTTCTGTTGTGATGTTATCTGAACCGAGAGTCTTGCCAGTTTTCATATGGTTAAGAACATTTCGAACCTCCATCTTTGAAATTGGTGGCCTTCATTATTAATTTGAATATACTGTTCGTCTCTGTTATCATCATAATGGTTTTTCACATAATCTGACCATACATGTAGAATCTGATCATTTTCTATTATGATTTTGCCATCTTTTATTTTTAGATAGCCTGCTGATGTACGTATTCTTTTATTAGTAAGTTCCTAAATTCTTTTGTGCATTGATTTGGTATTTTTACTGTTGTGTTGTTTGTCAATTTCTATGCAATGTTTCTCAAGCCATGCTTCTTTTGCCTCGTTACATAATATTCTGACTTGTCTGTGAATTTCTTTATATTTGGCAAGATTATTTTTGTTGAGTCTTCTTGTTTCCATTAGTTGTAAAATGTCTTTAGTCATCCATTACTTACGACCCACTTTCTTTAATTTTGGAATAGTTGTTTCTTCAGCCAAACTGAATTCTTTAAGATTACCCATTGATCATCCACATCTTGAAATAGGATCTCTAGATCAGACAATATATCAGATCTGTTCTACACCCATCAGATGTTATATATTTTTAAATGTTAAACTTGTGTAGTCCACACATTTGCTACTAGTAGTTACTAATATATTGTAGACTGGACTGATTTTGCATGAGGGTTAACTTTCCGTATTACCAGTGTCCCTGCCATCATGTGAACCCTATCTGACCTCCAGGGTACTTGTGATTTACTTTCACATATCAGAGATGAGAAATCAACATTTAAGTCCAAATGACCAGTTTGTGGATGGAACCCACTGTGCTACAGTCATAAGAGAAAGTTAAGCCTATTAAACCTCTCAGAGATGCTGACCTACATTATTATTTTTATTGTTGTTAATCTGATTAATTTTAGTGTTATATTTTGGGATATGATTTGTATCAATCATCAAAAACAGATATTGAGCAAATTACAAAATGCTGTCTGGATAATCAATTCACAGAGACTTCATCGACGCTATCACACTAGGAACTGTGAAAACCTGTTGATGTTGTGAGGCACTATCACACATTTTTTTTCCCGCGTTTCCATCCTGTTTCAGGATATTGCGGTCAACACCAGCATCTTTCAGCTGTATGTTGATTCCTAGGCTAGATTATGCTCATCAGCACGCCATGACTTTCTGAGCGACCAGCTCCATACTCTCATAAGTCACTGGTGTGACTCAAACCCCTTCAAATTCTCATGCGCTCACTTCACCCATGAGAGTATTCGGGGTTACGGAGAAAGCTGCTAACCCCTCAGCCAGGGAGACCGGCACTATCACACATGGAACTGTGAAAACCTGTTGATGTTGTGAGACACTAGTTTTACCACATGATACTTTTGCAGGGAAAGAAGTACTGAAATGTAGAAGTATATGCTGAAATAAACCATTAATGTGTTTGCATATAAGTGGACTGTTCAGGATTCTGTATTCCCTAATGCAAATTGCTATAGTGTTCTTTTGTAGGGTTAATCATTAACAGAGTAGAATGAGTAGTAGAGTTAATAATTATTACAAAAAAGCAGTTGCAACCTTTGTGCTCCTATTGTTGATTATAATTAGCGCCATTGATCACAGTTAGTGAAACCATTGCCAGGCAAAATAATATAGTCATCATAGATCACAGTTAGTGAAACCATTGCCAGACAAAATAATAGTCATCATAGATCACAGTTAGTGATAGATTGATTGATTTAGGAACTGACATCACAGCATTCAGGGCATTCCCATAAGCGCTCCGTACCCATCCTCAGCAGCCAGCGAAGAGTTCCAACACTAATAGTTCCAGTAGCAATCTGATTATATGTCTGTCTCGCCTTTCCTCTGATCATCGAGCGTCGGCCAGATCCCCTCATCACACCTCGCTGCCTCATTCTTGCCAGACCATGGTGATCCATTTGCTCCTCCGATGTGTACACGTGCTCCCACAAGGCCGCAACCACGTCTGCCTTGTTATGCATCAATAATCCACCAAGTTTTGGCGAGCCAGCCAATCTGTCCGTCTGTTAATTCCCCAGCACACCGGCATGCCCCGGAGAAAAGATCCAGGTGATGCTTGCTCGGAAGCGAAGCAAGCCACTCTGCACGAAGCCTGCCTGTCCTCACCCTCCTCAGCATGTGAGTCAGTTACAATCACAATGTGTGTATGTATCATGTTCTTCATCAAGCGGAAAGCCGTACTGACCGCCTCCACCTCCATTCTTAAGACAGTGAAACCATTGCCAGACTAATTAATAGTCATCACACTTACTTGCTCAGGGGTCAGCATGGCCGAATGGATAAGAGCGCTTTTTCTTACACATCCTGTGTGCTGAGGTTGCGAGTTTGTCAAGGTCCTGGACGTGACATAACAGAGGACAGACATAAGGACATGGGGAGAGTACGGGGGTAGTGGAACAGTCCAGACGTCAAGACAGTAAGTTAGAGACAGGACAGGTTCACCTTGGACAGAATGACGCAGTACGCCTGGCCTCAACAGGCGAGGACGTGACAGCACGGCTTTCCATGGACTGCACGAGGGTCAAGTACCTCGTGACCACCAGACTGAGTAGGAAAGGAGATACGAGACTCGGACACAACGGAGAGAGGATGTGTGACTGTGTGGAGAGACAGGATAGACTTATACTTAGTATTTCAGTGCGAATGAATGTGACCGCTACGTAACGTGTATTGTGGGTGGCTAGACACGAGTGCGCATAGCTTTGATAACAGCGCAAGAGTTCTGAGAGCCAATGCGAGAGCGAATTTTGGAGTGACATTGAATTATTTCTGTGATATTTATAATGTTGAGATCTTATGATTAACCAATGTATAATATATTCATGTTTTCATGCCTCATCTGTGCTCGCACCATCTGCCTGTCTGAACCCACTTTATAAACCCTGGACGTTGACAGGGTTCAACCCCTACATTGATCTGTTGGACTACAATTTTGACTTCTCGTCCTTGACTTGGGAACGTAAATTACAAGTACCTCTGAAGTAGGAGTAGGTTTGCCTGATGGACAGGGACACTGGACATAGGGAAAGCTAAACCACAAGCAAAATTCAGTCTAGTGCACTGGAAGTAGTTGCATATGTATTGACCACGCTTCAGTTCAAAGCAAGCAAATCTAGAAGAAGAAAAAAACTCCCTTGCCCTAGTGTTATTGGAAAAGTGGGTTGGCTGCTGCCAAGCTAATACCAAAGTTCAAATAAACACAACATATGAAAATGAATCTCAGTTAAAGAAAGAACACACACAGACACAGCGACAATTTTGATTGAAGTCTGTATCAATGAACAAGAAAAAGAGAACCACAAAAAACAAGAATACTCAACTTGGGATCTGAAGACGGTAATCTGATCAGAACTTTTTTTATATTCTTGGTATAAAAAGGTTTGAAAGAGAAGACAGCATTCAGCAGATATGGATTAAATCAAGTCACCAGACTGCTGAACACATTATATGATACTGGAGACATACCTTCTGAATTATGTAACTCTGTATTTATTGCAATCCCAAACGCCCGTGTGTTGCCGGGGCCCATACGGGGGAGCAAAGAATAGAAACACTTACCTACCATGCATGTCGTAAGAGGCGACTAAGGAGGCTATGGTTCCGTCGCCCTGCTACTGAGTGAGTGCATGGTGCAACACTGTGAGCTGTGAATTTCACGTGGAATGCTTTTACATCTGTCTGCAGTTGTTTGTAGCGTGAACTGCATGTTCGGAATGATGGCGGCCGGCTGTTACTGGATTGACTGGTTTGCCTTTTCGGTTCACGAGATCATTTTTCAGAGACTCCCGGGAGTCGTTGCTGCAGCTACGGAGTTTGTGCTTTGTGCGGCACTTTCGGCGGGTAACCCTGCCGAAAGAGACCACACTATATAGGATGAAACCTGTGTCAATGAAGTCTTTCTGGTGACTGCCGTTTCCATCGATGATGAACAGTATTTTTCGTGGAGGACTTTTGTGTTGGCATTCTGGTGCCGGTATTATGCACCATGTACATGTGCGGGCTTGCCGATACCCCTGTCTATTCCATTGCTCACATAGGGCAGTGAGGAGTATTTTGTGTGATATACACTGGCACAGGAACAGAACAATATGGGGATGATCCGTTGCCGTGAAGTTGGAACCGCGACTAGACTAGACTGCAATCCCAAAGAAATCAGGAGGCTTGGAATGTGATCAACATAGAACAATTAATATAATGAATCACATCGCAAAGATTTTGCTACGAATTATCATGCAAAGAGAGGAAGAAAATACAACCTGAAATAGGGGAAGAACAATGTGGGTTTGTAGAAAGAAAGGGTACAGTAAAGGCTGTGTATATGCTGCGATCAGTTATTGAACGTACTATAGAAGTAAACAAGGATATACATCTTTGCTTTATTGACTACACAAAGGCTTTCGATAGAGTTAGACATGTCAACATGGTGGATATGCTTGCAGATCTACAAATTGATGGGAAAGACATTAGACTTATAAAAAACATATATTGGAAACAACAAGCTGCCATAAGGATTGATAATGAAGTCGGACAATATCAGCCTATTAAGAGACGTGTTAGGCAGGGATGTGTAATGTCTCCAGATCTTTTTTTCCCTTTACAGTGAAAATATTTTCAGAAATGTAGAAGATATAAATGGAATCAGCATTGGAGGATGAAACATCAATAGCATTAGAAATGCAGATGATACAGTATTGATTGCAGACAATGTGCAGGATCTGCAACAATTAGTAGATGCAGTTTTTGTACACAGTGAGCAACTGGGGTTAGAATTAAATTGTAAAAAGACACAGATTATGGTCGTAACTAGGAAGAACTAAATACTGCAATGTAATATACAAGTAAATGGGAATATTCTTCAACAAGTGAATCGGTACAATTATCTCGTAGCAATCATAACATCTGATAGGAGATGCCTTGAAGAGATTAGAACAAGAATCACCATGACGAAAGTAGCCTTTAGCAAGATGAAAAACATACTGACCAATAAAAAGATATCAATTGAAACGAGAAAAAGAATGTTGAGGTGCTACATAGAGCCTGTACTTTTGTTTGGATGTGAAGCTTGGACACAGCAGTCAAGCTGAAAAACATCTGATGGCTGTGGAAATGTTGTTTCTGAGGAGAATGCAAAGAATACCATGGACAGACAGAACAACCAATGACCAAGTACTACAGGAGACAAATGATTAGAGAAATTAGACTTAGACAGTCGACATTTTTTGGACATGTTATGAGAAGAAATGGATTGGGCGAGTCATGACCGCCCTCGCTTTCTGGCATTACACATGATTGATTGATTGATTGATTATATTTTAAATATAAATTAAAAATTGTATTGAGGAGGAAACAAAAATGTTAGAAATGTTAAATGATGGGACACAATAAAGTGGTGTTGTTTGTTTCGTACACACATGCAGATGTATTACATTCTGTAACATATCCCTCCACAATAAAAAATATTTCTGTGTCATTTACAGCCACAGATATTTTTACTTATGACACTTTAGAGAACCTTTATGAGAGAGGAATTGCTACTGAATGAGGGAGGAATTTATCACTTGCCTTAACACATTGCCTCAAAGTGTGTACATGATATTGGGTGAGTATCTGTTTATTTTGCACATTTGTTTTCTGTGTCCCAACCTAACCTTGTATAATTCAGCCTGGCTGATGCCTACCCTGACACATCATCTCAACAGTGCACAGAGAGGAAGTGTCTGGCTTTGTGTCACCTATTGCATCTAAGTGTCCAATGTGTCAGATCCTATAATTTCTTTAGTAATGAAGTTTCAACTTCTCTTGAGACTTAATGAAGCAGAAACAGAATATCTAACTCCTGGAGTACGGCGGGGGGAGATACTTTTCTAAGACCACAGTGTACCAGATAACCACCAATCTTGTGGAATAGGAGGATGGAGGAATCTATATCTTCTCTTTGTGATTTTCCCAGACATTTAGATAAGTGACTGAGGCCATGTACCTATTCACTATGAACCTCTGACAGTTCAGTTTGCCTTGTTTCTCCAGAAGTAATGAAAGAAACATGAGAACAAGTCTGGTCACAGCATTGGCTGACTGGGATGCCAGCAACATTCCCCCATCATGCAGTAGTGAACTCACATGGTGGCTTCGGAGAAATTGTGTTTTACAATTCCCCATCATACAGTAGTTAATTCACATTTGGCATCACAAAGAGCCAAAATGCTGGGGTTGATTGTGATGTTCTATAAAGGACATGAAAATAACTTTACCATGCAGTAGTTAAGTGAAGCATTAGGTTTTTACCAGCATTTCCAACACCTTGAAGCATTAAGAAACATTTTGAAACTATTACGATACATTCTAAAACATTTTCCTGTAGTGTGAGCTGATCAATTAAATCAACATCATCAAGTGACATACCAACTAGTGTGAATAATGATGCTTCTCTAACTCACAATATCTCCAAAAGTGTTATTAGAACAATGCATGTTCTTATATTCTTCCTTGTCATGATGAGAGGCTGTCAAGAATATTTTATTCCTATGTTCCTCTGTCTCTTCTTCTTTTGACATCTCCACATGTTGCAAGTTCTGGTAAATATCATTTCATGCCACATCAACCACACTTATTGGACTTCTTCCTGTTTCCCAACATGAAGAGTCTGTTTCATGGATATCTTTCTTCTAACATCCAGGGCTTGATGACTGAACTGGAGATATAGTTCTGGACCCCAGCAGGCCAGTTCTACAATTAAGGCAACAGATTGGTGAAGAAGACATGGAAGAAGTGCATCACCTTGAGAATGATTAATGTTCCCACCAATTTCCAGGCACATGCCCTGACAGTTTCATAGTAGTAGGCCTCATTCAGCCCTGTAGGACTATAGAGCTATGCCGCTGGGGAGACGCCCGACAGCACCGCTGATGACTATGTAGTCCAATGCAAGAGTGACAGTCTCCGAGAGTCACAATTTCCGCATCTGTAAGAGAGGCTGGTCTCGCAGTAAGTGACTGCATTTTGTGCTTGTGCCTCTAACCCTCAGTTTGTTGGATCAGATTGCGATCAGAGAGCACCAGTCCATTTCGCACATCTCTTCTCTGGGAACATCTGTCCGCTGCAACTCTTTCCCAAGTGTCTGGATCTATGCCAAGGGTTTTCATATCTTGTTTACACACATCCCTACATCGCATTTGGGGTCTTCCGGTTGGCCTCTTCCTTGTGGCTAGTTCTCCGTATAGGAGCTCTTGAGAATACGTTCATCCTCCATTCGAGATACGTGGCCGGCCTCTGAGGTGTCTTTACTTCATACAAAAGTGTAAAAGTTCTCAACCACATCTTGTATATTTAATGTTTTAGGAAGTTATGTTTTCTGCCTTGTTCTTGCTAGTTTAGATATTCTGGCATGCTAAACATCCTTATTTATGTCATCAGACTCAGTAACATTTTAAACACACTGATTTAGCATTCTTTGTCATTTATTTTTCTCAGATGAAACCAAACCAGTAAATATTTCCTGGATTCATAAAAGGAGAGATAAAACCGGATGCTGATGTTAAAGCATGATGGTATATAATTTGCTTTTCTTACAAGTATAACAATGTTTGTTATATTACATTACTAATTATTCACTGCACAATAAGGAACTGCTAGCAAATTATATTATTTGGCACAATTATATAAAATAATGGTGATTTTATTTTTTCAAGACAGTGCGGCACCTTATATTATCAACATTCCAAAGGATGTAAGCACTGCTTTACCAATAAATCATTTGATTATGAATAGAAAATGTCATGTATGTGATGTATCATTTACTGTTAATTCAACTCTTGAAAAACATATACTGTTGAGAAGCCTCACATGTGTGTAGAGCATTAGTTTCCAATAGTAGGAGTCTAACGAATAATAAGAGTATGCATACTGGAGAGAAACCATACAAGTGTGATATTTGTGGAGATTTATTTGCTAATAACGATAATCTAATACAACATAAGAGAATACATAATGGTCAGAAGCTTTACAATTGTGGAGTATCATATACTTTTTTTTCAAATCTTCAAAAACACATAAGACACACTGGTGAGAAGCCTTACAAATGTGATGTGTGTAATGCTTCATTTACTAGTCGTTCATATATAAAACGACACATTAGAACACACACTGGTGAGAAGCCTTACAAATGTGATGATTGTGGAGCTTCATTTGCTTGTTGTTCACATCTACAACGGCACAAAATAACACATACTGGTGAGAAGCCTTACAAATGTGATGTGTGTAGAGCATCATTTAATGATAGATCAAATCTAGAACGGCACAAAAGAACACATACTGGTGAGAAGCCTTACAAATGTGATGATTGTGGAGCTTCATTTGCCTATAAATGTAATATAATACGACATTTAATGAAACATATTGGAAAGAAACCATACAGATGTGATGTATGTGTGGCTTCATTTTTTTCTAGTTCACATCTACAACAGCACACAAGATCACATACTGATGAGAAGCCTTACAAATGTGATATGTGTAATGCATCATTTACTAGTCGTTCAGATATAAAACGACACATTAGAACACATACTGGTGAGAGGCCATTCAAATGTAATGTATGTAGAGCATCATTTAATAATAGATCAAGTCTAGAACGACACACAAGAACACATACAGGAGAGAAGCCCTACAAATGTGATGTGTGCGGAGCATCATTTACTCGCTGTTCACATCTACAACGACACAAAAGAACACATACTGGTGAGAAGCCTTACAAATGTGATGTATGTGGAGTGTCATTTTCTGAAAGATCAAGTTTAAAACAACACATAAGAACACATACAGGTGAGAAGCCCTACAAATGTGATGTGTGTGGAGCATCATTTACTCGTCGTTCAGATCTACAACGACACAAAAGAACACATACTGGTGAGAAGCCCTACAAATGTGATGTATGTAGAGCATCATTTGCTTGTTGTTCTTATCTACAACAGCACAAAAGAACACATACTGGTGAGAAGCTTTACAAATGTGATGTATGTGGAGCATCGTTTATTAGGCATTCACTTCTACAACGGCACACAATAACACATACTGGTGAGAAGCCATTCCAATGTAATGTGTGTAGAGCATCATTTAATGATAGATCAAATCTAGAACGACACAAAAGAACACATACAGGTGAGAAGCCCTACAAATGTGATGTGTGCGGAGCATCATTTACTTGCCGTTCAGATCTACAACGACACAAAAGAACACATACAGGAGAGAAGTTTTACAAATGTGTATGTGGATCTTCATTTACTGATAGTTCAAGTCTAAAACAACACATAAGAACACATACAGGTGAGAAGCCCTACAAATGTGATGTGTGTGGAGCATCATTTAATCGTCCTTCAGATCTACAACGACACAAAAGAACACATACAGGTGAGAAGCCCTACAAATGTGATGTATGTGGAGCATCGTTTATTAGGCATTCATATCTACAACGGCACACAATAACACATACTGGTGAGAAGCCATTCCAATGTAATGTGTGTAGAGCATCATTTAATGATAGATCAAATCTAGAACGACACAAAAGAACACATACTGGTTAGAAGCCTTACACAGTGTGATGTGTGTGGCGCATCATTCGCTAGTCCTTCACATCTAAAAGAACACATTAAAACACATACTAATGAGAAGCCCTACTAATGTGATGTGTGCGGAGCATCAATTTCTGATAGATCAAGTCTAAAACAACACATTAGAACACATACTGGTGAGAAACCCTACAAATGTGATTTGTGCATAGCATCATTTACTTGTTCAGATCTACAGCACACAAAATAACACATACTGGTGAGAAGTCTTACATATGTGATGTGTGTGGAGCATAATTTACTGATAGATCAAGTCTAAGATGTCACATTAGAACACATACTGGTGAGAAGCCTTACAAATGTGATGTGTGCGGAGCATCATTTACCTGTCATTCAGATATACGACACAAAAGAACACATACTTGTGAAAAGCTTTGCAGATGTGATGTGTGCGGAGCATTGTTTATTGGGCGTTCACATCTGCAATGGCTCAAAAGAACACATACTGGTGAAAAGTCTTACATATGTGATTTGTGTGGAGCATTATTTACTAGTCGTTCCCATCTAAATCGACACATTAGAACACATACTGTTGAGAAGTCTTACATATGTGATGTATGTTGAGCATTATTTACTAGTCATTTCCATCTAAAACGACACATTAGAACACATACTGGTGTATGTGGAGCATCATTTACTGATAGATCAAGTCTGAAACAACACATTAGAACACATACTGGTGAGAAGCCTTACTAATGTGATATGTGTGGTGCATCATTTACTGTTAGTTCAAATCTGGAACGACACAAAAGAGCACATACTGGTGATTGCAGAGAGGAGACCAAAAGTAGTTAAGAAAATGAATCTTAATAAAGAGGTTCTTAAAGCAGATAAAGAAATTCAAGAACAATACAGAGTGACTGTGAAAAATAGGTACAATGCAATATCTATATTATAGAGTATAAATGAACAATTGGAAATGTTAAAGGGCTCCATTCATCATGCAAGCAAAGAAATATTACTGGAGAGAGGCTAAAAAGCTTTTAAAAAAAAAAAAAATGTATGAATGAAGAAATCTGAAAGTTGATGGTCAAAAGAAAACAGAGTAAAACTGACAAACCAGAATATGACAAGATAAACGAACAAATAAAAGATAAATGCTTGAAGACAAACCAAAGTTGGTTCAATGAGCAGTGCAAGAAAATTTAATTAAATTCTAGTAAAGGTACAAAAAATATGCACAGATAAATCAATGAGCTCACAAGAAGAAAAGCAAGTGTAAATGCATGGTGTTTGAAATAAAAAATAGGAAAGATATTATTGGAGGAAGGTGCTATAGTGAAGAGGTTGAATGAGTATATAAGATAATTATGTGATGGAGAAAGAGAAAAATCAACAGAAGACAGTATCTTAGAAGGTCCACCTATTCTAAAAAACAAAAGAAGTAACTGACATTATCAAACAAATGAAAAAAAAGGAAAAAAGCAACTGGGCCAGATGGAATCACAATAGAAGAATTAGAAGTACTGGGAGAATTTGGAGTAGATATATTAACCAAAATGTTGAATGGTATTTACAGCAGTGGATATTTATTGAGTAATTTGCTTAAATCTGTATTTATAGCTATACCAAAAAAGACGGGAATAATTAAATGCAAAGAATTTTGTACAACTAACCTCATAAACCATGTCACTTAGTTTCTACTCAGAATTATAATGAGAAGAACAAGAAAGAAAATAAAAATGGAAAGTAGTGAAGAACTGTATGGATTTGTGGAAGGAAAGGGTACAAACATTGCTATATATCCATTACAAACACTGATAGAAATATCACTAGAGACACAGAAAAACATATATGTGTGCTCCATATATACCAAGTGATTTGATAAAGTAAAACATGATGAACTGTTTAAAATGTTGGAAAATGTCAGAATAATATTGAATATTTACTGGAACCAAGTAGCAGCAATTAAAATGGGAAATAAAGAGGGTAATTATGAACAAATACAGCAATGAGTACGACA
Source organism: Cepaea hortensis (assembly GCA_963921405.1). Lineage (NCBI taxonomy): Eukaryota > Metazoa > Mollusca > Gastropoda > Stylommatophora > Helicidae > Cepaea > Cepaea hortensis. Next base: position 485,277,790 of record OY992876.1, on the reverse strand, counting down.
GGGATGTCTTTTGTCACTGGATATCTTCTCCCTCTATAGCGAAGTAATAATAAGAGAGATCAAAGAGAAGCCAGGAATACAAAATAGAGGTTATAATATAAACAATATATGCTTTGCAGATGACACAGTATTGGCGGCAAATAATGCAAAAGATCTACAACAAATGTTGGACATTGTAGTAACAGAGTGCAAAGAAAGGACTCCTTGAATATAAAGAAATCAATAACAATGATATCAAAGAAAAAGGTGACACCAATATGTTAAATTGAAACAGAAGGAACAATTCTTAACCAAGTAGATAATTTAAATGCCTCATCATCATCATCAAGTGCCCTGCCTGCACAGATGTCAGTCTTTGGTGTTCTGGATCAACTCTGCTGATGATATACCTCCATGCCACCGTCTCAATCCATCCAGCATCATTTCTCTTGGTCTGCCTCAGCAGCATTTATAACATCAGATGGAAGGTAAACATCATCATCATCCAGTACCTTACCGGCTGGCGTGGGCGATTATGCCAATCCACAAATTACAATCTCTGACATCACAGATCAGTTTGTGTGTTTACTCCCTTCCATGCCATGTAACAAGACAAAAGAATCTTCTCACGCTGTCTTCCTCTATCTCTCTTTCCGCAAATCTTTTTTGGTTGTCACAACATGTTCCAGGTTTTGTCTTATCGTAACGTGGCAAAAAATTGATGACTGCCTCTTTCTGATGTTTGTAATAAGCTGTCTTTGTGACTGAGCTGCCCGTAAAACATCCAGATTGCTCATTTTGGTTGTCCACTTAATTTACAGCATTCTTCTATAAAACCACATCTCCAAGGCTTCCAGGGATGTTTTTCTTCTGTTTAATAATTGTCCAGGATTCGCAGCCATATTTTAAAACTGGTTCTGTGTAATATGCAAGAACTCTTTCTAACTTTCAAAGACAGTGACTTATTGCACACAATTTTCTTTAAAAAACAGAATAGGGCAAGCAGAAGCTGCATTTCAGAAAATGAGAAGTATCTTATGCAATAAATCACTGTAATTTAATATAAGAGAGTGTTGCAGTGCTATATAAATCCTTTTTTGTTGTATGACAGTGAACCTTGGAATAGAACATATTTTACTGTGTATCAGTGAATTTTGGAATGTAAATGAACAAATTATGTTCCTGAGACAAATGTGAATTCCTTGGTCTGCTAGAGTAACTAACAACGATTGCCAGAAAGAGGCTAATGAAAACTATAACGTTATATACAGCAATAAGAAAGAGATAAACAGCTTTCTTTGGTCATATGGTGAGAAGAGAGACATTGGAGAACATTGTGGCAACTGGAAAGCTCAAGGGGAATAGAGACAGAGGTCGATCAAGAGAAATTATGCTGGATGAACTGAGACGGGTGGCATGGAGAAATATCATCGGTAGTGTTGATCCAGAACACCAAAGACCGAGGTCTGTGGAGAGACATGAACGCCTACGCCAGCTGGCAGGGCACTTGATGATGATGTTTGTGGGGCTTCATTTGCTTATAATAGAAATCTAATACAACATAGGAGAATACATACTGGAGAGTTGTGATACATGTATGATATTTGTGGAGCATCATCTACAGTTGTTCAGATATAGAAAGACAAAACAGATGGACAAGTTATCCAAGACATCATGACGACAACCCATACCATGATCTTTGCAGAAAGAACAAGTAATAATCTTGAGACTTCACATGGTCTACACTCAACTCAGGTATCACGTCTTCAACAGGTTAAACATTGCTAATATGGACATAATGCTCGCTGACCATAACCCACAGAGCTGCCCTGTATATTGGTGCCAACAAGAATGCATTTGGCCGACATTAACATGTCAGGACACAATGTATGGCAGCATGGTGGCCTTGCATTGAAGTGTAATGCTGATTGATTTCATTCATAATAGTTTGCAAAAACTAATGGACATGTGCGGGAGGAGTGGGTACCAAGCACAGACACGTCCATGTGAATCTTGATATATGAGGCCTATAAACAGGCACTCTTGCTCTGTTTATGCTTCACCTTGATACCGCAAGGTATAAGAGGAACCAGATGAGATGATGATGAGAATGAAACAAGTAAATATAGCTATGCTTCAACAGCTCTCCTACTTTCTTCATCAGCCTCTACCAGATATACATAAATATAAATCTGACACATGTCAGACATATTTAGATTAACATTCATGTTGATATTCAAGAATGCATGACGAAAATCATTGTGTTGTTATAAAATCTCAAACCATGCAATGGCAATCCTGACTCTCAGCCGTAAGCAGATGGAAAGGATACAGAATGAAGCTATGCGCATTATTCTTGGATGTACAAGAGATACAGCATGCAGGGCGATGCGCTACCTTCTTGATTTTCCAACCATTGAAGAGAGAATACAAGTTTGCAAAGCACGCGCCTACCTCAGAGTTAACGCAAACACACAACATCCACTGCATAGTGAAATTATGAAGGGGAAGGGCAGCAGGTTAAAAAGAGGACGGTCGTGGATGGGTCAAGCCGAAGACATTCTTCAACAGGTGTGTTCACTTGAGGACTTAGAACCTGGCGAGGAGTGGGTACAAATGCCAACAGATTTCTACACATCCTTTTCAGTTTGCATCCAACTAGATAGAAAATGCAGACAAGAAAATCCGGCTGCTGTGGAGGCTGAAGTACAAGCGTTGATTTTCGAGAATTCGCTAGACGGCGATGCGGTCATCTACACAGATGGGTCGGTCGTCCGACATGTGAGAAGCTCATGGGCCTTTACAGCTCGGGCCGGAGGGAGAATTGTGAAGGAGGACTCTGGTGCTTTCACTGAAACCACAAGTAGCCTGACTATGGAAGTCATGGCAGTAAGTAAAGCAATAACATGGCTCGAGACACAGACATTCACTAGGGCATGTTTCCTTAGCGACTCAATGAACATGATCAAGAGGATAGAGGAGGGGTCGATCCAAAGAGAATGGTTGCTGCCTCTGGAGCAGCCTCTGGCTGGCAAAGATTAGTTTCATCTTTGTGCCAGGGCATGCGGGAGTACAAGGAAATGAGCGGGCTGACAAGCTCGCAGGTGGAGGGCGGACGCGTCATGGACCAGGCTGACATTCTGAATGCTCTACGAGAAGCAAGACTTTTGCGTGAGCCAAATGATGACTGAATCTACAACCATGGCAGACTGCGAGAACAGCAAATTAAAAGAGGGGTGGCCAAACAAGAACACTACGCAGGAAGCCAAAGAAGATTGATAAACCAACACAGAACTGGCGTCGTTAGCCGCTACACGCTGCGGGATTTGCTGAGGAGAGGATCCGAGCACTTATGGACTGAATGGTTCAATGTGCAATGAGGATGATCTTTCGACTAACTAACAAAATCTCAAACCTTATTGTAAATATCAGAGTAATTTTGATGAGTATTTTGTCTCTATATTACTTCAGTTCTTACACAATGTCATACTGATGATAATTCTGGTGAAATTCATTAGAGAAATTCTTTAGAATTTATGTTTTATTGGTAGTTTGAACAAGACATTTAATTGGTTATATTATTACAGATGCCTGATGTCTTGAATTCACTTTCACATATATTGTCTTAACTGTGTAAACACAGTATTAATGAAATGAAATAAATGATTGGTATAAATATTAATGTGTAATGTTTATTTTATTATCCGTATTGCGTATAAATATTTTGTTCAACCAGTATGATACATTTTTGTTTGCTGCGTATCCCTGACGGGATGTTGCAGTCAACACCATCATTTTCATGCTGCTGTTGATGTACTAGGCAAGTGTTACGTTTAGTAGTTTGCCATTGCTTTCTGAACGACCGGCCCCTATACCTTTTTCGAAAAAACCAGCACCGCCGTGTTTCGAACCCGGGTATACGGGCTCACAAACCGCGTTCGCAAGCCCTTAGCCACAGAGACCGGTATGATACAGGACACTGCAAATGTGTAGGATATGTTTTAGTTGTCTTGTGGTTTATAGTTTTGCAACTTTGAAAAATAGATTTGATGCAATGTACCATAGTTTCATAATTCTTCAACATATCAAAATCCCTGTAAGCTTTGGAGATGTGGTTATATAGTATTACACAGGAAATAAAATGGGGAACCCATTGAGGCCACTGAGACAATTACATAAATAAACACACATAGTACTGTTTGGTGCTCACAGAAGGAGAAGAGGGAAGTAGAGACTAGAGGACGCACTAGACAACAAAATTTGAAAGCTAAAGTTTCAGACCGGGATTTGAACCTGTCACCCCCAAACGCTGAAAATTTCTTGGACAGCCAAAATGAGTTCTAGACATTATGAGGAAGGCTAAGTTGCAAAGACAACTTATCACAAACATCAGAACGAGGCAGTCATCATTTTTTGGCCATAAAATGAGAAGACAAATTGTGAAAAATACTGTGACATTCAGAAAGATTTATGGGAAGACAGCAAGATAAAATTCTTAACAGTCTTGTGTCATGGCATGGAAGGGAGTCCGGACACGAACTGATGTATGCTGTTGGAGATTGCTAGATGTTGCCAAGCATGATCTCCCATGCCAGTCAGCATGATACTTGAAGACGATGATGATGATAAGATTGAGAGTTCAAAAGTCAGACGCAGGTTATTTAGGAGTAGATCACTTTATACTGATTTTTTATGTTTATAAGATGTTATATATCTCTTGAGTTTTAACTTTTCAACATTTTGAGGTATTGATTTCCTGTCATAGAACAGGGAAGCCGAAATGAGGGAATAAATAACATGATTGTCGTTCTACCTGCTGTTGGGGTGTTCAACCATTTACTGATACACTTACTAGTCTGGCTAGTTTTATTATTTTCCAAAGCATTGATTACTTACTGGTAGCTTGTCTGTTGTTTTTTATTTTTTTTATTTTCGTTTGTACAGGTTAATCTGCTGTATCCTAAGCCAAAGCCTTATTTAATTAAGCAATGAGAGGATATTCAGTGTGGAAAATTCAATTAACATTTGTCTCAAAGCTTAACCCAGAGAAACAAGAGATTCGAGAGAAATTGTAACATTCAGTTACAAGACAGAATTAAATAACGCAAGAGGCGCTGGATGCACATATCACACTAAGTGAACTTTAATTAACAATACCAAGACTGAAAATGAGAACGTCGACAAGAGTCGACGGTAACTCCAATGAAATTATTAGAAACCTAGGAATAATGGGCACAACAAAGCTGCTACAGATCTTCATCAAATACTGGGCTTAAGGCAGAGTTCCATAACATGGAGAGAAGCAATCATGATGGATCAGCTCAGTGTTCTTGTCTCGACCATACCGCCTGTTTTTCCCTTGTTCTTTTCCCTTCAGTCTTGCCAGTTGCCACCATGTTCTCCAATTTATGTTTTCTCATAACATGCCCAACAATTTTGACTGTCAATGACTAACTTCTCTAACCACCTTCGGTTTTCATTAGTTTCTTGTAGGACTTGGCAGTGGCGTCACTGGGGTTGGTGTCACCCAGTGCAGTAAACTCTTGGTGTCACCCCTCTAGACTTTCACCATGGTCTTCTTCCGAGTGTTCCTGTACCATATATAATCGCATATAGTAATGTTTGTAAAATAAGTCAAAAAGTTAATAAGGACATAAGAAAGAAAACAAATTGAACAATATAACTTCAATACTTCAGGTAAAACATAAATAAAGAACTTCGACAAACTCGGACAAAGTTAAATTTTTGTTATTTAACATTAAAATTTCTGTTATTTAAAATTAAAAGTTTCCCATCCTGGTCTTCAAAGCTGCAAACCTGTCAATCACATCATCAAAATCAATATCTTTCACCATATCACTTTCAATTGATAATATAGCCAGATCAGAAAGTCTTGACTGTCCCATGGTTGATCGCAAATAGTTCTTTATAAGTTTCAGTTTTGAAAAGCTCCTCTCACATGAAGCCACAGACACACAGATAGTAAGAAATAGTTGTAGGCTTAGTGAGAGTATTGGGAGAGATTCAAGGAAATCCCAGTCAACTATGAATTTTAAAATATCAAATATTGACCAGTCTTTGGCTTTGTGGATATCAATATCTGCTGCCTTCAGGTGTCTTCTCAGCCTTGGTATTTCTTTTAAAAGCTCTACTTCGGATAGCTCATCATAGAAAGTGGTCAATTTTGGAACTGACACCAGCAACTCTTCTTCAGTTGCTGATAGAAGACTCTTGGCTTGAACAGCCTCAAACATATTTGCTACTTCCTTGATCGCTGTTGATCTGGTCTGGAGTTCAGAATGAAAACGATCAATACACTCCAGCATCGCCCTATTGTTTTCTTCTTGCATAGTGAGTCCAGCATCTCTGAGTTGTTCCCCTGCCATTCTCTTCTTGAACCTTAATCTTCTCTCTACTGTTATTCCAAATTGGTCTGCTTTTAAAAGTGCCTGTTCAATTGCATGCTCCACTAAGTGACTGCGCTTCTTCTGCAGAAAAAGTCTTAATGCCTCTAACTTGGTCACTACTTTGTCAAGAGTTAAGCCTTTAGTCTGCAGATACTGCTGTGTCAAATTAACTTCCTCAAGTACAGCAGCCCAAAAGTAAAGGTAGCACAGAAATGTGAAATCACAGACAGCAGGTAAAAGACCTTGTGCTGCACCTCTTGTTTCCACATTTTCACGAGGATCACATAGAGCTTCAATCGCCGCCACACATTCATCAAACTTATCTTTCACCGGTTTAACAGCAGCATGATGTGCACTCCAGCGTGTTGTTGATAGCCTTTTAATCGACACTGCAGTGTGTTCAATTAAAACATCCCATCGATGGGTGGAAGCAGCAAAGAAGGAATACATTCTCTCAAGAGTTCCAAAAAATGTTACACATAAAGCATTTTCAGCAAAAGAGTGTTGACCACACAAGTTAAGCGAATGGTCCACGCATCCGTTAAAAATAGCTTTCTTATTCTTTCTTTTCAGAATGGCTTGAGCACCTCCATGAATTCCAGACATTGTGGCAGCATTATCATAACCTTGAGCTCTGCACATCATTATGTCAAGTCCATCACTTTCTAGATTTTTTAAAATGTCTGAACTGAGGTCATCAGCTTTTTTTCCCCTTTAAAGGGAAAAATCCTAGAAACACTTCTCTCACTTCAGCTTCCCCATTGTGGATTTTCACATATCTGATCACCTCAGACATCTGGTCAGTGTGTGATATGTCAGGTGTGCTGTCGAACATAATTCCAAAATACCTTGCAGCCTTTATATCATTTACAAGAATTTCCTTCACATGATTTGCCAGAATAGTTATAAATTCATTCTGAGTTTCTGGTGAAAGATAAGATACGGATGCTTTTACTGTTACAGATGTAGTTCGCTTTAATCCCATTAGGTGCTCTTTCAACACAGGGTCTTATTTAGAAAGCATCTCAACCATCTCAAGAAAGTTTCCTTTATTCAACGAAGATGCATCTCACTTATGGCCACGAAATGCCAGATTTTGCTTAGCAAGAAACAATGTGATATCAAGCAACCTGTGCAAGATATCCCTCCATTTTTTTTTATCCCTATCCATTACAGCAACACTGTCGGCATCAATTGTTTTGTGCAGCTTAAGGCCTGCTGCCAATGTTTTCCATTTTTCAAGGCAACCTAGATGGTCATCTGATACCTCATGATTATGTAATTTTGGGCTCAGCTTCCACCACTGCTGAAACCCAGTGACAAATTTTGATGTTTGTTCTGTTACATTAACAGCAAAGAGTCTGCAGCAAAAGCAGTATAATTTCTCACTGACGAGCGAGTAAACCATCCATGACCGCAGTATTTTCTCACCATTTGGCATCGTCTTGTAGAACCATTCTTTTGACAGCTGGCGCACATCTCCTTTAGTCTTTGCACCTTGCCTTGTCACAGTACTGAAAGGCCCATCCTTGTTCTGAAAAGAACAACTTTCTCTTTTGATAATTTCAACTCGAAAATGATCTGGAACTGGTGCATTCCAGAAAGAAGCATCAGATAAAATATTCCAATTTTTCTCATCCACTTGACTCATCACATTTACAGTATCATGACGAGAATAATTTTCAGTATGCATTTCTGTTTCAACTTCATCCACTGCTATTTCATTATGTATTTCTGCATCAATCTCGTGATTGTCTAACATTTCTGGCTCTAGTTCTGCTCTTTTGAAGAATGCATGCTGTCAGCATGGGAGGAATCCTTATCAATTGTAGATTGAGGAAGAATGTCTTTTGATGAACCTTGTCCATCTCTTGGTCTCTTGACATATTGAAGCATGAATCCAGGTAGTGATTTTAGTGATTCACATCTTTTCTTCTTTGCTTTTCGCTGCTCGCATCCACTAGGCCTCTTTGATTTGTGCACTCCATGTGGCATGATGGAATATTCTAAAATAATAAATCTATAATAAATTAGGGACTTAAAAATATAAAACTAAACAAAAAGATATAATATAAATATATAAAATCTGTATAAATAATTATAATCCAAACATTTATGATTTATTCATAATTTAATAAATATAGTTATTTAGGTTAAATTGCGTTGTTTACTGTAGAATTAAAATGTAATTAAAAAATGATTATGTACACTAAAAAGAACCGTCTAAAAAAGAAAACTTGTCATACAAAATATTACATTTTTTAAAATATTGTCCATGGAAGTTACAACTTTTTTATTTCATTGTAACAAGTTTGAGTGGATTGTAACTTTTTTACTGGCTAATGGAGTATTGAACATACCAACCTGCATACGATGCGGATGGCAAATGCTGCAAGGCACAATTAATGGATTCATATACAAATGTGTGGGACACAGGCGGGTTTTAGACAAAACAGATCAACAATAGATCAGATATTTATCTTACGACAAATAGCCGAGAAACATTGGGAATATAAAAGAGATCTCCATAACATTTTTGTGGATTTTAAAAAGGCTTATGATAGTGTCCATAGGAATAGTCTATGGAATGTTATGCAGGAATTTGGAATACCAAGGAAGTTAATTAACATGACCAAACTATGCATGGAAGATACTTATAATATAGTAACATATAAAGGCAGGAAATCAGACCCTTCCAAATAACATCTGGCTTGAAACAGGGTGATGCACTATCGCCGCTACTCTTCAATCTGGCTCTAGAGAAAGTTGTAAGGAAGGTAAAGGAGGAATGTGATATTGGAGGAACATCCAAGCTGCTTGGTTATGCAGATGATATAGATATTATAGGGCAAAGTGAACAAAAGACATTAGAAATATTGACTCACTTAAAGGAAAAAGCCCAACAGATGGGGCTGGTTATCAACCAAGATAAGACAGAATATGTGGTAATTTCAAGAGACGGAATGGCTAAAAACTCTGGCCACATACAAATAGATAATATGACCATTAAAAGAACGGAAACATACAAATACCTGGGTACAATCTTCAACTGCTCCAACATCATAAGGGAAGAAATACAAACTAGAATCAACTCTGGAAATAAGATATACTATGCACTACAACATCTACTAAAATCAAAGGCGCTATCTCGTAACACCAAAATCACAATATACAAAACACTGATCAGACCAGTTGTGCTGTATGGCTCTGAAACCTGGAGTACAACGAAAGGAGACGAAGCCTTGTTACAAACCTTTGAGAACAAAATTTTAAGACGCATCTTTGGACCCATTAGGGATACACAAAGTGGAGAGTGGAAAAGAAGAAGTAACAAAGACATTTATGATTTGTTTAAGTCCCCGCTAATCACTGGTATCATGAAGGCTAATAGACTACAATGGCTGGGGCATATAGAAAGAATGGAAGATAATAGGGAAACAAAACTCGCTTACACTCAGGAAATAAATGACCGTAGACCCCGAGGTAGACCAAGAAGGCGGTGGAGAGATAATATACATACAGACCTACAAGCACTTGGAATCAACGACTGGCAAGAGAAGGTCCACCAGAGAGACGAATGGAGACGGATTGTATTTGCAGCAAAGAACCTCAATGGCTCGGAACGCTGAAGAAGAAGAATATACAAATGTAACCGGCGGTCAACAATATTCGTTGCAACACTTCTTCTTAACTTTTATCAGGAAGTTTTGTCGCCAATGCACGACTGTCATTTCATTACATATATTTTATTATTTTATATTGCGAATTGCTGGCGAATGTCAGTAACCGCATCAATTATTGGGGGGATCTGCGTGTGGCAGTCTCAACAGTGACTCGTTGGTTCGAAAAATTACACAACCGTTATTTATTTTTCTATTTACATCTTTTTAATTAAAAAATTAAAATATATATTTTTCAGGCAGATAGAAAAACGTGTGTATGCCGTAATTATTAATTTATTGTAGTAGTAAACTACTAGTATACTATAGTATAGTAATACTAACTTTTTTAAGTGGAAGCCTGCCGCTGTTTTTCTCCTTTAAAATTTATGCCCTGTCCTAATTAATTTACTTTAAAATATTTATATTTTAGTGATATTGATAAAATTATAAAATTTCGAAAAAATAATTATTTACATAAAAAACGAACCTGTAAACAACGTCTGTCATTTTCTGCAACCACGTGACTCCACACGTCATTAATTGGCGCGTTTGCAAATGACCCACGATTCTACTCCGACTCCGAGAAGCTCTGAGCTCTGAGTCTTATTCATTTAAGCACCAGACGCTCTGCATGGTGGCACCCTGTGCCTGCTCATGTATTTAACAATGAACGGTTATGAAACCCGACTAGACAGAGCTATGTCTGTTTGTCAAATTTGCAATTTTTTTATTTTGGTGTGACACCCTTGATGGTGTCACCCGGTGCGGCCCGCACCCCCCTAGTGACGCCCCTGACATTCACAAACAATAACAGTCACACATGTATGCATTTCTGTTTAAATGTCAGCTTTCATCATGTTTTTCGTGTGACAAATCTTCGTATCATTCGTATTCATTCATATGAATCATTCAGGCACCGTCTCCACAATGAAGGTTGGCTGCAATGGATCTCCAACACTGTCTCTTTTCCTGACTGTTCTTTCTGTCAGATTGCTGTTCGTCCAGCTCTTGATGTTATCTGCCCACTTGTATCGTTGTCTGCATTTTGCTCGCTTGCCCTCAACCTTGCCTTCCAGTATGGTATTTATAAGAGCACTAGCTGACCCGGCCCGGCTTCGCCCAGCTCCTGGCGGGTAGCGTCTCATTTAATTCATAGAAGTAGTCATTAAACATTCAAATACATTTCCCGTTGCGTTCTGACCCTGCTCCCGTTCCCGTGGGTGATCATGTATATTCAGTTCTCTCCAACTCCAAGATATTTCTCCAATCGTGTACTGATACTGTATGTCATGCTGATACACTGATTGTCTGTCTGTCTGTCTCTCTGTCTGTCTGTCCATCCATCCGTCTGTATATCTATCTGTCTGTCTATCTATCCATTCCTGTCATCTGTCTGACGACCCGGCTGTCTATCTATCAGTCTGTCTGTCCATCTATCTATCCATCCGTTCCCGTCATCTGTCTGTCTGTCTATCTGTCTGTCTGCCTGCCTGCGACCCGGCTATCTATCTATCTATCTATCTATCTGCCCGCCCGTCCGTCTGTCTGTCCGTTCACGTCTGTTCCCGTGCTCGTCTGTTTCTGATGATCCCGTTCTATTTCAGTTTGATCCGCATGAGTGAAGAACAACAACTGTTTATAACTAATTTCTGGTTTAATCAGAGAGTGAGTTCCCTTCCCGCAAGATGGCTGGACATTTCTTGGTCTGTGTTTCTGAAAAGCGTGCCTTCTTCTTTCGTTCGTAAGGCTCCGTGGGAGTTAGAAGAACATCTGTACAAAATTTCATCTCAATCGGATGGATCGTTCGGGAACGCATAAAGGACACACAAACAAAGACACAAACATTCTCTTTTATATATATATATATATATATATATATATATATATATATATATATATATATATATATATATACACACTAGCTGACCCGGCCCGGCTTCACCCAGTCCCTGGCGGGGATCTGTCTGTCTGTCTGCTTGTCTGACCCGGCCTGGCTTCGCCCAGCTCCTGGCGGGGGGCATCTAATTTAATTCATATTCGGCCCCTGCTCCCGTTTCCATTCCCAAAGCGGGGAGCGTCTCATTTAATTCATATTCGGCCCCTGCTCCCGTTCCCGTTCCCAAAAAAGACGACCCGGCCCAGCTTCGCCCAGTCCCTGGCAGGGAGCGTCTCATTTAATTCATATTCGGCCCCTGCTCCCGTTCCCATATAAGAAGTTTGGCCCGGCTTCACCCAGCCCCTGGCAGGGAGCGTCTCATTTAATTCATATTCGGTCCCTGCTCCCATTCCCGTTCCCAAAAAAGACGACCCGGCCCGACTTCGCCCAGTCCCTGGTGGGGAGCATCTCATTTAATTCATATAAGTAGTCATATAAGCTCCAGTTCCCGTTACCGGAAATATGGCGAACAGATTGGAAGAGAACAATCTTCATCCCAATAACTAAATAGGGCAATCTGAAACTACTGAACGTAAACTTACCAAGATATCACGAAAACGCAATAAATGGCTGTATAGATGTCGAAGAGAAATAAAAAAGATGAGTTAGAAAATTTTCATGTATTTAAAATAGATGCATTATTTTTATGAAAACTTTGAAAATACCTTAAAGATGTTATCATTATATATTATAACACAGCAGAAGAAAAAGGAGGGGGAGGAGGAGGGGAAGAGGGGGAGGTGGAGGGGGAATAGGGGGAGGAGGATTATAACGTATATGCCTGTAGATAACTGTAGCGAAAAGGTCCACCTATTTGAGAAATATGCAACAATTTTACATATATAGCAATGCTATTAGAAGTTATGTCCCCTCGCTATATATACATTATAATGTAAATTAAAATATTAAATAATATTAAGTAAATAACTGTTTTACACTAACAGACTATGACAGTTGGCAGCACGGGAATGAGAAGAAGACGTGTAGAAAATTTCATCTCAATCGGATGGACCGTTCGCGAACGCATAAAGGACATACATACAGACAGACATTCTCTTTTATATATATAGATATAGATTATGTCTTTTACCGTGGCCGAAATATTTCACTTGCCTTTAAAAAAAAAAAAAAATTTCATATACTCTCTTTTTATTCCCAATTTTCTAGGACCTCTGTATTTGATTGTGTTTCCGCGAAATACAACATGATTTATTTGGTTGTTTCGGGATTTGAGATTTAAATATTGAGCACAACTCACTACTGGCAACGCTGATCGTATTCTGGTATGAACCTAAGGCCTATCCACGTCAATGAGGAAGCACTAGACTCGAGTTTCGCTCTCGTTTGAGATCGTCAGTAGTGCATATCCTTGAATCAAACCCCGGATCACTGAAGCGGGTGTGTAACCACGAGACCACGCGGCACACGCCCAAATTACAACAGAATATTACAACGTCACCCATCGTAGGCACATACAACGTCACCCATCGTGGGGCAAATACAGGAGATAATCCTTACAGGTGTGAGAACTGTGATGCATCTTTTACTCAGCCTTGCAATCTGAAGCAACACAAAAGAACACATACAGGAGAGAAATCTTACAAGTGTGATGGGTGTGGTGTTTCTTACACTCATATTGTCAGTCTGAAGCACCACAACACACACAGAGAGAAAGATTACAATGTGATGTTTGTAGATCAGCTTTCACACTTTCTGGTGATCTAAAGCACCACAAGAGAAGACACAGAAGAGAGAAACCTTACAAATGTGATGACTGTGGTACATCTGTAACTTGATCTCTCATTCTGAAAAACAAGAAGATAACATATACAAGAGTGAAATCTTACAAATGTGGATATTATTATACATACATTACTTCATTTAGCAGTCTGAAATATTACATGGATGCACACAGAAGATACATTTTACAAATTTGATGTTCATGATGCCTATTGTTCATAAATTAGACATTTGAAATATCTTAAAATAATAAATATAATAAAACTATGAAAAGAGGTTTGTGGTGTATTATTTACTCACACAGAGAATAGCAAGTATGTTTCATGTTTCAGTTAATTGTAAGTGCACTGAAACCACTTGGAATCAGTGAAGTGCTATCTCTACATTAGTCTCCAACATCCACTTCATGATTGGCTCAAATAAACTTCTTCTATTCTCTCTGTGGACGTTGTCTACCCATCTGCAGCAATGTCTTACTCTTGCTTGCTTCACTTCCACCTTTTACTCCAGCACATTATTTCACAAGCAGCTGTTTATTTTGTTTGTTAGGCCAAAGTATCTTAATTGTCTTACTTTGATCTCATTGTATCATGTTTTCTTAAATTTCAATTGTTTTTGTATGTGCAATACTTCTTTGTTTATGTACTTCTCATGCCATGATATTCCTCTGCATCTATATAACAACACAAGGAAAGATTCAAGTTTGTTCTCACATCGTTTATTTATTGTTATTTTTTCTGTGCTATACAATAATGTATAATATAATAGTATAATAATAATAGAATAAATAATAGTATGAGTTATGTGGATCTGTATATATTAATTAGTAATAGCTATGATAGAATGGGCGAACAAATGGCTGAGATAATAGACGGTTAGGATCTGACGAATCAGTGCTGTAATAATCAAGTAGGATGGGGAGAGGTTGGAAGGAACACAAGTTCCAGGCTTGCCAGGTTGTGCAAGGTCAGTTCTGATTGGTGAAAATCCTCAGCTGAGGTCAGAATCTGGTCAAGACAAAGAATGGTCTAAATAAAAACAGCCGTTATAAATTTAGTTTACCCTGGCAAAATGGTCCTAAAATGACAGGTTCTGCTGCCTGCCTACAAGCAATTTAATGGTTTGAACTTAAGTCATCATCATCATCATCATCATCTTCCACTTCTGCCGTTAAGCGTTGTGGGGAGGAATAATTTGCGCTCCAGCGCCCGGTGGGCGGCACTGGATAGTGTCATTCCGTGTGATTGTACAATGTCTTTGATGTCGTCAATCCTGTTTCTTCTTGGACGTCCTCTTGGTCTCATTGTCTCATCATAATGTACAAGAGATACAGCATGCAGGGCGATGCGCTACCTTCTTGATTTTCCAACCATTGAAGAGAGAATACAAGTTTGCAGGGCACGCGCCTACCTCAGAATTAACGCAAACACACAACATCCACTGCATAGTGAAATTAGGAAGGTGAAGGGCAGCAGGTTAAAAAGAGGACGGTCGTGGATGGGTCAAGCCGAAGACATTCTTCAACAGGTGTGTTCACTTGAGGACTTAGAACCTGGCGAGGAGTGGGTGCAAGTGCCAACAGACTTCTGCACATCCTTTTCAGTTTGCATCCAATTAGATAGAAAATGCAGACAAGAAAATCTGGCTGCTGTTGAGGCTGAAGTACAAGCGTTGATTTTCGAGAATTCGCTAGACGGTGACGCGGTCATCTACACAGATGGGTCGGTCGTCCGACATGTGAGAAGCTCATGGGCCTTTACAGCTCGGGCCGGAGGGAGAACTGTGAAGGAGGACTCTGGTGCTTTCACTGAAACCACAAGTAGCCTGACCATGGAAGTCATGGCAGTAAGTAAAGCAATAACATGGCTCGAGACACAGACATTCACCAGGGCTTGTTTCCTTAGCGACTCAATGAACATGATCAAGAGGATAGAGGAGGGGTCGATCCGAAGAGAATGGTTGCTGCCTCTGAAGCGGTCTCGGCTGGCAAAGATTAGTTTCATCTTCGTGCCAGGGCATGCGGGAGTACAAGGAAATGAGCGGGCTGACAAGCTCGCAGGTGAGGCTACTGTGGAGGGCGGACGCGCCATGGACCAGGCTGACATTCTGAATGCTCTACGTGATGTGAGACTTTTGCGAGAACCAAGTGATGACTGTGAATCTACAACAATGGCCAGACTGCTAGAGCATCAAATTAAAAGAGGTGTGGCCAAACAAGAACACTACGCAGGAAGCCAAAGAAGATTGATAAACCAACACAGAACTGGCGTCGTTAGCCGCTACACGCTGCGGGATTTGCTGAGGAGGGGATCCGAGCACTTATGGACTGAATGGTTCGATGTGCAGCGAGGATGATCTGTCGACTAACTAACTAACTAACTTGGTCTCATTACAGATGATCTTTAATGAAAGGCCAGTGATGGAAGTTGATGGTGTTACATTCTAACGACATGGCCAAACCACTTGATCTTCTGTCTTGCAATAAATGTGGCACAAGGTGTTGATCCCACTGTCTGTCTGATAACAGCATTTCTTACTCGGTCTCGGGTTGTTAAGTTGGCAGCTCTCATCAGGCATCTAATCTCGCAGGTGTTGATTTTGTGAAAGTGTGATTTGGATAAAGTCCACGTTTGAGGTTGGTAGCATAGGGTTGGTGTGAATATGCTGATTATTATCTGTCGTTTTGCGGACATGAGTATATTTGGGTGTTTCAGTAAGGGTGATAGTTGATATGTAAGTGCACTAGCTTTTTGACATCTGATTTCGATTTCTCTGTCCAATCTGCTATCTTCTGTGAACATACTTCCAAGATATTTGAATTCTTTAACTTGTTTCAGAGTTGTGCTATTTATCTGTATACTTAGTGGGCCCGACGTTCTGCTAACTTGCATTACTTCGGTTTTGGCTGTGTTTATACTCATATTGTATCTGCTGTAGGTTGAACTCAGATTATTTATATGATTTTGTAGTCTGCCCTCATCGCTGTAAAACAGGCACTGATCGTCTGCAAATAGAAGTCAATCACTCATCTTTCGTTCATCAAGAGCGTTATACATTCACATAGGAAGAGAAAAAAAACATTGTGAAATGAATGTTGTAAACATAAACAAGGCAAATTACCATGTTATGAGGCCCATCTCCCACCTACCCACACATCACCCCATCCTCACACACACCCCCACCCACCCACCGAGGAACACATACATACCCAACCAACCAACCCATCCCCCTCCCGCACATCCCCCACACTGTCCTCACCTGTTTTCCCAACCCAAACACCACACATATCCACCACCACATACCACACAATATCCTCACCCACACACCACACGCATATCCCCAACCAACACACCACACACCTCTCCCCACTCACACACACATTCCCCACCCATCCACCAACACACACTCACTCACTCACCCACACATCCCCCACTACACACCCACACACCCCCAATCACCCATCCCCAACCAAACATCTCTCGATCACACATACCCCCTGCCATGGCTACCAATCACCACTACAAACACCTTATTTTATTGTAAGAGAACAGTTGCCAAGAGACTTCTGTTACAACAACATTGCCAGTCACACTCAAAGAGAAGTGTTTTGAAAACCCCAACAGATGAATCTTAAATATTCAAAGAATAGTATCTTGCAACAAATCAATAACGCTACAAGTTATGTTGTTTGTCATTGCCACTTCAAAGAATACAGTCCCTTACATTATCTCAACCCCAGTAAGTGAATCAAAGACATTTTTAGTCAGCCATTGGTCATAGAGCCACTAAACTTTATCATAATCAACAGCAAACAAAAGAAGAAGAAGCACAATCAACAAACTTTATTTGTTCACTTTGCAAATGTCAATAACTGTACTAGTATTCACAATCGTGTATTACATTAATGCCTTTCACAAAGAATAACAATGTCTGATCTATTACACAAGGGCACACAACTCTGGAAATTCCATCACCAGTTAAACACATTTAGCTAATCAGATTAACCCAGTGAATTGTGACATATGATAAATTAAACTATAATTTTACACCAGAAAAGAACACAAACACAAAGCAAACAAATGTTACACTTATTCATGAAAACCCTGGACATCTCAGTCAGCATCACTGTTTCCCTGTCAGACTGTGGCTGTAACAGTTGCCAAAGTGCATGTGATAGACTAGTGTGGCAATATTATTTTGTGTGGGCTTCTAATCAGTTGTGATAGTCATCATTATTTGTAAATGTACAGGCTGAAATTATGGGCACACCTATACAATTGTATATACATAGTGTGTAGTATATACACTACACAGAAATGGTTTACACTGGCTGTTAGGGCAGGGAAGACCGGCCAAGCAAGCATTGTTGGCCACCATCACCTTCATTGAGTTATCTACCAGAGATATTTTGGCACACGCTTTGTGGCTGTTCCTGCCAAGATCACTGTGATAGTTTGTTCACTGTTAAACCCCGACATTCAATGGGTTGATTTTTTAAGGGACACAGTTATAATTTTGGTGTATTTTAGGGCTAAAGTTTGAATAAAACAGAAATCAAAATTAATATATTTCTAAAGCTAAGTCGACTTAAAAATCGACAGGGTCGACTTCATTGCACCGGGTCTTATCCCATAAGGCTCGATCTCTTTCCACAGCGCGGAAAGCGTCGCACCAAGCACGAACTCCGTAGCTCTAGCGATGACCCACAGAAGTCTCCAATAAATTTAACTCGTGAACCGAAGGACACGGCCCAGAATTGAATCCACAACCTTCGGAGCCTAAGTCAAACGGCTTTACCACTTCACCACAGCTGGAATATTTCACTACATCTCATCAGGTGCATACTGCAGAGTTACATATCATATGAAGTGCATACATGAATTATACTAGGGATGAAATACTTACAACATATAGTCACTGATATTGTTTGAATGTGGAGCATCAGTTTTCCCCCTCGGTAATTGCACATTTAAGATGAAGACTTTCTGTTTGCACAAAACTGGCTGGAATTAATAATTACTAATGCCTTGATGCATTTCAGCAATAATTTATTGTTCATGAAATGCAATATACAAGATGACTTCTGTTTTTTAACTTTATGATGACTATAAATCTTGTTCAATAAACTAAAGATAGGAGATGCTGATGAATGTAATTGTGGAACTGGTAAAATGACAAGCTAAACATTTGCTGCAGGAGTGCCCAATAAAAAATACATTTTGGCCCCCCCCCCTCCCCCACGTACTTCATTTAAGGACAAGCTCTATTGAGATATCAACAAGCTCAAGTTAACCACAGCATACTTTAACTACATTTAGGTTGACATCTATAGGTGCATGTGGAAGTACTTAGACTGCCACACTTCATACCACAGGCATGTCGGTAGCAAAAACGCCCTAGAGGCATGAAATGGAATATTGCTTGGCTAGCATACTTGCATGTGTTTGTTGGCTGTGAACTCCAATATGAAGTTCTGTATGTCGGATGAAAACATCCTGTTGTCCAACATCAGTGTGATGTCATACCAGACTGAGGTTTGCATGAGTATCCGTTGTCCCATGTCTAGCTTATTGGTGTGCAGACTGGTGGTTCCTTGCAGTGCAGGCAGATACTCTCCGACTTCGGAAGAATCAGCGATCCTACTGACGTTAGCCAGGACCCCGAAGAGACCTGTTGCCCGGGACGCACAACTAGGACATGTTAGTAGGTCTTGGCCAGTATAGAACCTGACCCTGGTGCCTTGAAAACACCTCTGCATCCCGTTTGGCTAGCAAATCCATTACGTGGAAAGTACGAATCGAAGGCTAACTGGGTAAATGTCATCTGCAGACTGCATTCTTCTGGTTTCCGGAGAACAACCTGTGGTGAATGGAAAGTCCAATATACGGAAGTGAGGCTAAGCAGCCATGTGCATGACGTGACAACTCCTTGGGTGAGCTCAGTACCAGAGTACTATGTATCAGCTCTGCAATTATGGAAGCTTCCTTGGATGGCGAGGAATGCCCATGGTCTGCCCCTGCCTTCCCTTGAGAGCTGACCAGGATGTCTTTGTCTGTTCTAAATGGGCCAGCTGGGATGGGGGATAACACCACAACAGTGAGAGTCAAACATCCTATGAAACCCCAGGGAAGGTTAACCCAGTCAACAAATGCAAGCAGAAGTCGGATGTGTCAACCTAACAGTGTAAGAACACACCTCTACTGTAAACAGGCACAATGCAATCACTTCCACAAAAACTCTCTTGATGAATGTAGAAGAAAAAACAGATGACTATAAATCAAATGTCTCATAATCGCTGATCTTAGCATTTCTTGACCTGTCTACTGCACAGGGATTCCTAAAAATTGATTGAACATATTTTCCACCAATAGAGGTATATATTTGGTTGCTCGCTATATTGTCTTTCTGTTCTACCTATGGATGTTGCTTGGAACTCACACTGGAATTGACAAATGCAGTCAGATTTGGTGCACAGAGACAGTATTTCTTTCACAGATGGGGGTAGTATTGAGGTGGTTTTTCATCTGATCACTGGTTCAGCAACAAAGAATGTTTGCTTTACACTGTATAATATTCATTTCATTAGTGTCCACTTGAACAAAAACACTTGACGTCTTGGGACCGATGATTCTGTGGGAGTAGGATTGGATGGCTGATAGTCTTCTTTTAGTGTGTCATTGTCGCGTAACGTATTCTACTAGGATGGAATTGGATCAAAGTAGATACTAAATAGACTTCTACGAATAGAGAATCTAACCACTGCTGAAGAAGCGATCAAATGGCTCGCAGTTCTAGAAGAATGATTAACAAAGTCCCAGAATGGATCACTACTTCTAAACAGTGCCAGGCGGAAAGTTATGACGACTAACTGTACTAACACACGAAGACAGTATGTCAAGTTATTCCTGCTAACGTGCCTGGATGAATAATGAGCCCCCCACTGCCTAATGTATTCTCACACAACAGGAGATAAGACAGAATGATACGTATAGATGTAGTCCTTCCACTCGTCACACAATCTGATGATGCTAATTCTATAATGACAGACGCAGTTGTTAAAAGTACAAATATAACATAACGTTTAATCCTAAAGAACACTACGTGAGCCCCACTGGGAACTCACTGACACATAAGAGATACGCAGATCCCTGAAATCTTGACAAGATACTGTTCAGCTAGAGGATATAATCATAGACTCTTAGCCAATAGCAGACAAATTAGGATTGCTGTGCAGTGGCAAACGGGTGGGTAGCCACTCATCTGATAATCCTTAGTCTCCTGGATGGTAAGCTGGCAGTGCTGACTGGATCGTGGTATGGACTCCACTCTCTGCTGCATCAAGTGAGTGGTTCGTAGCTCAATCACCGGTCGTGACTACGGCTACAGATGATCAGGGTGCAGGCTCTGTGAATGACAGTGAGAAGGAGTGAATAATCCCTCAAGACAGAATTGTAAATTCTTTTGGCCATGTCCTGCATGGCATCTTGTCTCATAAATTTTCATAGCATGTATTATCTAAATTTACACATTTTGATTCCTTATCTGAAATCTACAACAGCACACTGATCTAATGGAAACAGCACACAAATGATATCCTATTCTCTCTGCTGACATTTAGATCAAACATGTACAATCACAATGCTCTACTTCAAAGACCACATTCCAAATATATATATTCTAAGTCACGATTAATCATGGAAACATGAACCACAATTCACATAATGACTTAACAGTACATATAGGATGACTTCAATGGAATGGAACTCAGACGTCACATATACATTAACAAACCATTAAATCAATGAAACACCACCCATCATTTTCCAAGTATGGAAACACACAAACTACACTCCACACGATGAATTAACATCACATGATGAATTCCATAGAATGAAATGAAATCACACAACAACTATAACTTCACGATGTACACAAGTGAACCATTAAAATCAATGAAACACCCCAAGTTCACTTAAGGAGTTATGAGTTGTACTACTAGCAAGTCTTCCTTATATTAATTAAAACATAATTAATTATCTAGAAGATTTCTTAGCTAGGTTTAAGATTATTTTCACTATACACAAGAACAATATTAGGGTTGGAGAATTCCCCCAAGGTTTGAACTTTGTTAAGTGGGCCATCTTGGACCACATGGTAGTAATCTGACTATGGGCAAGATAGAGATTAATAAAGAATAATTAATTGTAACTTATTCACTCTCTGAACTAATTCCTTCAACTAATAAGTATTTTATCTAGAGAAATACGCTATTTCCGAAGTTACGCACATAATTAATTTATCTTAACTCTAATCGTCTACTGACTAACTCAGGTGTCCTTCCGCAGGTGGATACCTAATTTCGAGAATCACGTAATGTAATTTATCCATGTTTTTAATGCCACATGTGACGAGCTTTGCGTTTTACCCTTGTCGGTAAGCCACATGGCATAAACATGGTCCTAATTCTAATATTAATTAACTAACACTAGTTTTAATTAATGTTATCTATTATCGATCGGCATGGCCTTTAGATATTGCCGGCATTTTGACACACAGAAAAATATTTAACAAAATTATTATTAACTCACCCTGCAACTAGATTTTGACTGGCCTATCGGGAGTGGAGACTATCATTGGCTTTTCTATGTTTTAGATTGTTGTTCGGCTTAACAAGAGCCAGCAATAAAATATGTTTAAACACAGACAGGTGTTCAATTTTAGCCAATTGACGTGATAGCTCCTCCAGCCGGCTGTCAGAAAATGGCAGACCTTAGGGTGCTACCGGAAGTTAACCTCTCATCCAGGAGAGTTCCCTTCCTGTGGCCAAATTATTTTTCACAGCCAAACCTGAATATAAAATTCAGTCTGACTGGATTTCTTGGCTTGTAAACGAACTCTACCCTACATCTACTTCTAACTATAAGAAGAAATAGTATTTAACTCTCTCTATAGTTTTATGTATATAAATACACTAACCAAAGACGATTTTATCAAATATTTGAAAATATAGACAAAAATAAAAAAGAATACAGACTACATAGAGGGATTTACTGAGGGCTATCTCCATCTAGTAACAAAACGATCTGAGAGGTGGGCCAACCTGTCACAAATGCCCATCGTTCAAAAAAAGTTGGAGAAGCAACTTTTTCTCCAGCCCGAACTCTCATATAGTTTTGTCAGCCCTTACTCTGACGTTTATGGGTCATTTGGACAGGTCCCCCTCTTCATCAATAGCACAATGTCTATTCACAATTCTCAGACTCTTCGTTTCTAAGACACCTTCTAAGAAACCTCCTCGCTTGATGTCGCTTCCATGGAAATCTTCTCTGGAAACTTTGCTTTCGTTGGTCGGGGTGTCCTTCGTCTGTCACTGATAAAGGTCCTACAATTCCAACATCTCTCCTTCGACCCAATTGGTCTTGATCCCTATACTTCATGCACGTCGTCCTTACTTTCCCTTTAGACGTCTCTAAGTTGGGATCGTGTTCAGCCGCGTCATCTTCCTCACATCTGTCGGGGTTGTCTTCCCATCTGGATTGATCCCCTTTGGATCCATTATCAACCACTGCCAGAGTCATAATATGAACTGGTGGGTTCGTGTTGTTCTCGAAATGTCTTTTGAGTAAATTCACGTGGAAGACTGTAGTTTTCCCGCGAATAGAAACAGAGTACTTGTTGCTGGACACCTTCTCTTTAATGATGAATGGTCCTTGCCAAGCAATTTCTAACTTATTATCCCCTTTGGTTAATAAGACTAGCACTTTATCTCCTACCTCTAGAGACTGGTTTCTAATAGGTTTATTATAGAAGGAAGCCTGTTTCTTTCTGGCACGACGGAGAGTGGAGTTAGCTAATTTCCATCCCGTGTGCAGTTTCTGTTTCAGTTCCTCTACATACTGTGAAGACTTGACGACACTCTCATCTGTTCCTTCATCAGTCCAGGTTCTCAAAAGAGCCTCAAGCGGTCCTTTAATTGGTCGTCCGAACAATAGTGTAGCAGGTGGAAGACCGGTGGCGACATGTGGTACTTCTCGATAGGCAAACATTGCTGCTGATAAGTACGTGTCCCAACTATCTGGTTTCTCCTGGACTAACTTGTTCACGATCGATTTGAGAGTCCCTGTATATTTGACCACAAGTCGCTTATTCTCTGTGAGACTAAAACCTGTGTTGATATGGTGCATCCTGAAGATGTCGGAGATTTCTCCCCTTAACTTCTCATTCAATAATGAACCACTATCACTTACAATCAGAATAGGGAATCCTACTCTGGTAAATATTTCTAGGAGAGCCTCTGCTACCCTAGTTGCATTGATGGAGGGCAGTACAGTAGCTTCAGCCCACATTGTACCTGTATCTACTACAGTTAAAATATAAGTATTTTTCTTCTTAGAAGTGGGCAGTGGACCAATAATGTCTATAGCTACTCGCTCAAAAGGAATGTTCAAAACTAACCCTTCCCCTATGGAAACAGGAGTAGACCACTGCTTGGGGGAGCCATGTTGACACTCCGGACAAGACTGGACGTATCTTCGTATGTCAGCAGTCATTCCCGGCCAAAAATAATGACAAGAAATACGCTGGGTAGTAACTCCTACAGTCATATGTCCACTGAAGGATATGGTATGTCCCATATGCAATATCTGATTACGATATTGTTTTGGCACGACAAGTTGCCCGTGTTCGGTACCCATAGTTCCTGCCCTATGGTACAACAACTTGTCCTTTAAATAGAAATTTCCAGCTGCTGGAGGATTTCTACCGTTTGGCAGTTTGCCAAAACAAGATACTAAAGTCGGACATTCATTTTGTGCAGCCCTAATCTCCCGAGGTAGAGGGTTGATTGAGAGTATAGGTTCATGTGACTGTGCAACCTGACTCCGGGTCTCCACTGCTGCCATTATCATTGGTGATGAGGGTTCTCCTAAATATACATACTTACGACCAAGCATGAAAGGATATACCGGATCATCGATCACTGCAGCTGAAATGAGTCCAGTGACATACTTAGATGTCACATGTACTTTGGCTATCTTAGCTATTATAGTTGGGGAGCTCCTGGTAGCCCCTTTGACTACAACTGTTTGTTTTGTTAACTGTGATGGTTTCACTAACTGCTTAGCTATTATTGCATCACACTGGAGTCCACTGTCATAGAGACATAGTACTGGACTACCGTTAACCAGAATAGTTTCAACTGTGGGTGGCCTAGTTCCATTACTTGAACATATGTTCTGTTGGGTACTTGCCCCCATAATCATACATGCAGCATACTGGGTAGGGGGATTATTTCTGCACACGCTCGTGTGGTGATCATTACTTTTGCAGTTCTTGCAGTAAGGTTTACCCCATCCACTATTGTTCGCTGGTGGTTTTTGTTTTTGAAAACCAGGATTTTGGTGCAGACCCCCAGTGTGCCCTCTGGTGTCTTTACCGTAAGAGTTGTTCTGCTGAAAACCCTTATTCTGTGCTGCATGAGTATTTTGAGCAGTAGAAGAATTACAAGATTTAGTGGTAGCTACTTCGCCATGGGCAGTTAAATATCGTTCGGCTAGTGCCATAACCTCCTCTAGCCGAGCACCACCATTCTCTGCAATAAAGGTTTGTAGCTGTTTTGGAAGAACATCTTTAAATTGCTCAACAAGTATTAGTTCCGCCAGCCCGTCATAAGTAGCATCCAAATCACTCAGTTCTACCCACTTGTTAAAATAAGTGTGTAACCGTGAGGCGAACTGAGGAAATGATTCTCCTTGTGACCGTTTGGCGGTACGGAACTTCAACCTGTAGGCACTAGAAGTTAACTGATATCGTTTCAAGAGAGCATTTTTGAGTGTGACAAAGTCCTTCTCAAGACCTGGAGGGAGTTTTGCAAACACGTCATACGCTGGACCGCGAAGTGCTTGGGAGAGTTTAATATTAAATTTATCCTTAGGCAGATTGTAGGCTTCACACATTAACACAAATTTGTCAAGATATTCATCCATCTGATCCTCCTTCGGGTCGAAGTGGGCCAGTGGAAAACTCATTGATCCTGGAGTAATATGTGGTCCTGAGGAAATGTCTTGGCTGTCAGTTGGAGAGCTGGCACTGCTAAATCTGGAGGCATCAGGATTTTGTAGTTCTAATCTCCTCAGTTCTAACTCGTGCTGTCTTAACTGCTCAGCTAATTTCAACTCCTTGTCCAGTTCTGCTTGCTTCAACTGGTTGTCCAATTCAGCCTGTTTCAACTGGTTGTCCAATTCAGCCTGTTTCAACTGGTTGTCCAATTCAGCTTGTCGCATCTTCTGTCTGGATTCAATTTCCGCCATCTGGATTTTTTATTTAATTCTTTCCTCTCGTTCGTCCTTCTCTTTGATGATGTCCCTTTGTTCTCGGCGCCATGTTCTTCCTTCTTCTATTACATATTTTTCCAACTCTGCACCCTCATAACCTAACAATGTTCCTTGTTCTCGCAGTTCCTCCTTAGTAGGTGGCTTTTCAGAAGACATGTTAGTTATGTAATAATATGATATCTGTTGATACACCTGGATAACTCACTCACTTAATCAAGAATGTGTTTGTCGCAAAGATTCACAAATATCTTCAATGACAAGCATAAAAAATGTTACACAATGACACAACACTTACCCGTTTGCCAGCAATTCACCTTTGCCCTAACTTATGTTATCTTATATCTATTCTTATGTTAATCCTATGTTATAAGTATATATATATATATATATATATATATATATATATATATATATATATATATATATATATATATATATATATATATATATTAACTAGTATGATTAGTAGCTATCTCTTTTGAGTGACTGAAAGTTAGAAATATCTATGAAGTTGGATACTCGACTGAACCCAACAATCTATAGGATTGTCATGCCCGGACCGAGCCACCAGTGTCGCGTTATGTATTCTACTAGGATGGAATTGGATCAAAGTAGATACTAAATAGACTTCTACGAATAGAGAATCTAACCACTGCTGAAGAAGCGATCAAATGGCTCGCAGTTCTAGAAGAATGATTAACAAAGTCCCAGAATGGATCACTACTTCTAAACAGTGCCAGGCGGAAAGTTATGACGACTAACTGTACTAACACACGAAGACAGTATGTCAAGTTATTCCTGCTAACGTGCCTGGATGAATAATGAGCCCCCCACTGCCTAATGTATTCTCACACAACAGGAGATAAGACAGAATGATACGTATAGATGTAGTCCTTCCACTCGTCACACAATCTGATGATGCTAATTCTATAATGACAGACGCAGTTGTTAAAAGTACAAATATAACATAACGTTTAATCCTAAAGAACACTACGTGAGCCCCACTGGGAACTCACTGACACATAAGAGATACGCAGATCCCTGAAATCTTGACAAGATACTGTTCAGCTAGAGGATATAATCATAGACTCTTAGCCAATAGCAGACAAATTAGGATTGCTGTGCAGTGGCAAACGGGTGGGTAGCCACTCATCTGATAATCCTTAGTCTCCTGGATGGTAAGCTGGCAGTGCTGACTGGATCGTGGTATGGACTCCACTCTCTGCTGCATCAAGTGAGTGGTTCGTAGCTCAATCACCGGTCGTGACTACGGCTACAGATGATCAGGGTGCAGGCTCTGTGAATGACAGTGAGAAGGAGTGAATAATCCCTCAAGACAGAATTGTAAATTCTTTTGGCCATGTCCTGCATGGCATCTTGTCTCATAAATTTTCATAGCATGTATTATCTAAATTTACACATTTTGATTCCTTATCTGAAATCTACAACAGCACACTGATCTAATGGAAACAGCACACAAATGATATCCTATTCTCTCTGCTGACATTTAGATCAAACATGTACAATCACAATGCTCTACTTCAAAGACCACATTTCAAATATATATATTCTAAGTCACGATTAATCATGGAAACATGAACCACAATTCACATAATGACTTAACAGTACATATAGGATGACTTCAATGGAATGGAACTCAGACGTCACATATACATTAACAAACCATTAAATCAATGAAACACCACCCATCATTTTCCAAGTATGGAAACACACAAACTACACTCCACACGATGAATTAACATCACATGATGAATTCCATAGAATGAAATGAAATCACACAACAACTATAACTTCACGATGTACACAAGTGAACCATTAAAATCAATGAAACACCCCAAGTTCACTTAAGGAGTTATGAGTTGTACTACTAGCAAGTCTTCCTTATATTAATTAAAACATAATTAATTATCTAGAAGATTTCTTAGCTAGGTTTAAGATTATTTTCACTATACACAAGAACAATATTAGGGTTGGAGAATTCCCCCAAGGTTTGAACTTTGTTAAGTGGGCCATCTTGGACCACATGGTAGTAATCTGACTATGGGCAAGATAGAGATTAATAAAGAATAATTAATTGTAACTTATTCACTCTCTGAACTAATTCCTTCAACTAATAAGTATTTTATCTAGAGAAATACGCTATTTCCGAAGTTACGCACATAATTAATTTATCTTAACTCTAATCGTCTACTGACTAACTCAGGTGTCCTTCCGCAGGTGGATACCTAATTTCGAGAATCACGTAATGTAATTTATCCATGTTTTTAATGCCACATGTGACGAGCTTTGCGTTTTACCCTTGTCGGTAAGCCACGTGGCATAAACATGGTCCTAATTCTAATATTAATTAACTAACACTAGTTTTAATTAATGTTATCTATTATCGATCGGCATGGCCTTTAGATATTGCCGGCATTTTGACACACAGAAAAATATTTAACAAAATTATTATTAACTCACCCTGCAACTAGATTTTGACTGGCCTATCGGGAGTGGAGACTATCATTGGCTTTTCTATGTTTTAGATTGTTATTCGGCTTAACAAGAGCCAGCAATAAAATATGTTTAAACACAGACAGGTGTTCAATTTTAGCCAATTGACGTGATAGCTCCTCCAGCCGGCTGTCAGAAAATGGCAGACCTTAGGGTGCTACCGGAAGTTAACCTCTCATCCAGGAGAGTTCCCTTCCTGTGGCCAAATTATTTTTCACAGCCAAACCTGAATATAAAATTCAGTCTGACTGGATTTCTTGGCTTGTAAACGAACTCCACCCTACATCTACTTCTAACTATAAGAAGAAATAGTATTTAACTCTCTCTATAGTTTTATGTATATAAATACACTAACCAAAGACGATTTTATCAAATATTTGAAAATATAGACAAAAATAAAAAAGAATACAGACTACATAGAGGGATTTACTGAGGGCTATCTCCATCTAGTAACAAAACGATCTGAGAGGTGGGCCAACCTGTCACAAATGCCCATCGTTCAAAAAAAGTTGGAGAAGCAACTTTTTCTCCAGCCCGAACTCTCATATAGTTTTGTCAGCCCTTACTCTGACGTTTATGGGTCATTTGGACAGGTCCCCCTCTTCATCAATAGCACAATGTCTATTCACAATTCTCAGACTCTTCGTTTCTAAGACACCTTCTAAGAAACCTCCTCGCTTGATGTCGCTTCCATGGAAATCTTCTCTGGAAACTTTGCTTTCGTTGGTCGGGGTGTCCTTCGTCTGTCACTGATAAAGGTCCTACAATTCCAACATCTCTCCTTCGACCCAATTGGTCTTGATCCCTATACTTCATGCGCGTCGTCCTTACTTTCCCTTTAGACGTCTCTAAGTTGGGATCGTGTTCAGCCGCGTCATCTTCCTCACATCTGTCGGGGTTGTCTTCCCATCTGGATTGATCCCCTTTGGATCCATTATCAACCACTGCCAGAGTCATAATATGAACTGGTGGGTTCGTGTTGTTCTCGAAATGTCTTTTGAGTAAATTCACGTGGAAGACTGTAGTTTTCCCGCGAATAGAAACAGAGTACTTGTTGCTGGACACCTTCTCTTTAATGATGAATGGTCCTTGCCAAGCAATTTCTAACTTATTATCCCCTTTGGTTAATAAGACTAGCACTTTATCTCCTACCTCTAGAGACTGGTTTCTAATAGGTTTATTATAGAAGGAAGCCTGTTTCTTTCTGGCACGACGGAGAGTGGAGTTAGCTAATTTCCATCCCGTGTGCAGTTTCTGTTTCAGTTCCTCTACATACTGTGAAGACTTGACGACACTCTCATCTGTTCCTTCATCAGTCCAGGTTCTCAAAAGAGCCTCAAGCGGTCCTTTAATTGGTCGTCCGAACAATAGTGTAGCAGGTGGAAGACCGGTGGCGACATGTGGTACTTCTCGATAGGCAAACATTGCTGCTGATAAGTACGTGTCCCAACTATCTGGTTTCTCCTGGACTAACTTGTTCACGATCGATTTGAGAGTCCCTGTATATTTGACCACAAGTCGCTTATTCTCTGTGAGACTAAAACCTGTGTTGATATGGTGCATCCTGAAGATGTCGGAGATTTCTCCCCTTAACTTCTCATTCAATAATGAACCACTATCACTTACAATCAGAATAGGGAATCCTACTCTGGTAAATATTTCTAGGAGAGCCTCTGCTACCCTAGTTGCATTGATGGAGGGCAGTACAGTAGCTTCAGCCCACATTGTACCTGTATCTACTACAGTTAAAATATAAGTATTTTTCTTCTTAGAAGTGGGCAGTGGACCAATAATGTCTATAGCTACTCGCTCAAAAGGAATGTTCAAAACTAACCCTTCCCCTATGGAAACAGGAGTAGACCACTGCTTGGGGGAGCCATGTTGACACTCCGGACAAGACTGGACGTATCTTCGTATGTCAGCAGTCATTCCCGGCCAAAAATAATGACAAGAAATACGCTGGGTAGTAACTCCTACAGTCATATGTCCACTGAAGGATATGGTATGTCCCATATGCAATATCTGATTACGATATTGTTTCGGCACGACAAGTTGCCCGTGTTCGGTACCCATAGTTCCTGCCCTATGGTACAACAACTTGTCCTTTAAATAGAAATTTCCAGCTGCTGGAGGATTTCTACCGTTTGGCAGTTTGCCAAAACAAGATACTAAAGTCGGACATTCATTTTGTGCAGCCCTAATCTCCCGAGGTAGAGGGTTGATTGAGAGTATAGGTTCATGTGACTGTGCAACCTGACTCCGGGTCTCCACTGCTGCCATTATCATTGGTGATGAGGGTTCTCCTAAATATACATACTTACGACCAAGCATGAAAGGATATACCGGATCATCGATCACTGCAGCTGAAATGAGTCCAGTGACATACTTAGATGTCACATGTACTTTGGCTATCTTAGCTATTATAGTTGGGGAGCTCCTGGTAGCCCCTTTGACTACAACTGTTTGTTTTGTTAACTGTGATGGTTTCACTAACTGCTTAGCTATTATTGCATCACACTGGAGTCCACTGTCATAGAGACATAGTACTGGACTACCGTTAACCAGAATAGTTTCAACTGTGGGTGGCCTAGTTCCATTACTTGAACATATGTTCTGTTGGGTACTTGCCCCCATAATCATACATGCAGCATACTGGGTAGGGGGATTATTTCTGCACACGCTCGTGTGGTGATCATTACTTTTGCAGTTCTTGCGGTAAGGTTTACCCCATCCACTATTGTTCGCTGGTGGTTTTTGTTTTTGAAAACCAGGATTTTGGTGCAGACCCCAGTGTGCCCTCTGGTGTCTTTACCGTAAGAGTTGTTCTGCTGAAAACCCTTATTCTGTGTTGCAGGAGTATTTTGAGCAGTAGAAGAATTACAAGATTTAGTGGTAGCTACTTCGCCATGGGCAGTTAAATATCGTTCGGCTCGTGCCATAACCTCCTCTAGCCGAGCACCACCATTCTCTGCAATAAAGGTTTGTAGCTGTTTTGGAAGAACATCTTTAAATTGCTCAACAAGTATTAGTTCCGCCAGCCCGTCATAAGTAGCATCCAAATCACTCAGTTCTACCCACTTGTTAAAATAAGTGTGTAACCGTGAGGCGAACTGAGGAAATGATTCTCCTTGTGACCGTTTGGCGGTACGGAACTTCAACCTGTAGGCACTAGAAGTTAACTGATATCGTTTCAAGAGAGCATTTTTGAGTGTGACAAAGTCCTTCTCAAGACCTGGAGGGAGTTTTGCAAACACGTCATACGCTGGACCGCGAAGTGCTTGGGAGAGTTTAATATTAAATTTATCCTTAGGCAGATTGTAGGCTTCACACATTAACACAAATTTGTCAAGATATTCATCCATCTGATCCTCCTTCGGGTCGAAGTGGGCCAGTGGAAAATTCATTGATCCTGGAGTAATATGTGGTCCTGAGGAAATGTCTTGGCTGTCAGTTGGAGAGCTGGCACTGCTAAATCTGGAGGCATCAGGATTTTGTAGTTCTAATCTCCTCAGTTCTAACTCGTGCTGTCTTAACTGCTCAGCTAATTTCAACTCCTTGTCCAGTTCTGCTTGCTTCAACTGGTTGTCCAATTCAGCCTGTTTCAACTGGTTGTCCAATTCAGCCTGTTTCAACTGGTTGTCCAATTCAACTTGTCGCATCTTCTGTCTGGATTCAATTTCCGCCATCTGGATTTTTAATTTAATTCTTTCCTCTCGTTCGTCCTTCTCTTTGATGATGTCCCTTTGTTCTCGGCGCCATGTTCTTCCTTCTTCTATTACATATTTTTCCAACTCTGCACCCTCATAACCTAACAATGTTCCTTGTTCTCGCAGTTCCTCCTTAGTAGGTGGCTTTTCAGAAGACATGTTAGTTATGTAATAATATGATATCTGTTGATACACCTGGATAACTCACTCACTTAATCAAGAATGTGTTTGTCGCAAAGATTCACAAATATCTTCAATGACAAGCATAAAAAATGTTACACAATGACACAACACTTACCCGTTTGCCAGCAATTCACCTTTGCCCTAACTTATGTTATCTTATATCTATTCTTATGTTAATCCTATGTTATAAGTATATATATATATATATATTAACTAGTATGATTAGTAGCTATCTCTTTTGAGTGACTGAAAGTTAGAAATATCTATGAAGTTGGATACTCGACTGAACCCAACAATCTATAGGATTGTCATGCCCGGACCAAGCCACCAGTGTCGCGTTACGTATTCTACTAGGATGGAATTGGATCAAAGTAGATACTAAATAGACTTCTACGAATAGAGAATCTAACCACTGCTGAAGAAGCGATCAAATGGCTCGCAGTTCTAGAAGAATGATTAACAAAGTCCCAGAATGGATCACTACTTCTAAACAGTGCCAGGCGGAAAGTTATGACGACTAACAGTACTAACACACGAAGACAGTATGTCAAGTTATTCCTGCTAACGTGCCTGGATGAATAATGAGCCCCCCACTGCCTAATGTATTCTCACACAACAGGAGATAAGACAGAATGATACGTATAGATGTAGTCCTTCCACTCGTCACACAATCTGATGATGCTAATTCTATAATGACAGACGCAGTTGTTAAAAGTACAAATATAACATAACGTTTAATCCTAAAGAACACTACGTGAGCCCCACTGGGAACTCACTGACACATAAGAGATACGCAGATCCCTGAAATCTTGACAAGATACTGTTCAGCTAGAGGATATAATCATAGACTCTTAGCCAATAGCAGACACATTAGGATTGCTGTGCAGTGGCAAACGGGTGGGTAGCCACTCATCTGATAATCCTTAGTCTCCTGGATGGTAAGCTGGCAGTGCTGACTGGATCGTGGTATGGACTCCACTCTCTGCTGCATCAAGTGAGTGGTTCGTAGCTCAATCACCGGTCGTGACTACGGCTACAGATGATCAGGGTGCAGGCTCTGTGAATGACAGTGAGAAGGAGTGAATAATCCCTCAAGACAGAATTGTAAATTCTTTTGGCCATGTCCTGCATGGCATCTTGTCTCATAAATTTTCATAGCATGTATTATCTAAATTTACACATTTTGATTCCTTATCTGAAATCTACAACAGCACACTGATCTAATGGAAACAGCACACAAATGATATCCTATTCTCTCTGCTGACATTTAGATCAAACATGTACAATCACAATGCTCTACTTCAAAGACCACATTCCAAATATATATATTCTAAGTCACGATTAATCATGGAAACATGAACCACAATTCACATAATGACTTAACAGTACATATAGGATGACTTCAATGGAATGGAACTCAGACGTCACATATACATTAACAAACCATTAAATCAATGAAACACCACCCATCATTTTCCAAGTATGGAAACACACAAACTACACTCCACACGATGAATTAACATCACATGATGAATTCCATAGAATGAAATGAAATCACACAACAACTATAACTTCACGATGTACACAAGTGAACCATTAAAATCAATGAAACACCCCAAGTTCACTTAAGGAGTTATGAGTTGTACTACTAGCAAGTCTTCCTTATATTAATTAAAACATAATTAATTATCTAGAAGATTTCTTAGCTAGGTTTAAGATTATTTTCACTATACACAAGAACAATATTAGGGTTGGAGAATTCCCCCAAGGTTTGAACTTTGTTAAGTGGGCCATCTTGGACCACATGGTAGTAATCTGACTATGGGCAAGATAGAGATTAATAAAGAATAATTAATTGTAACTTATTCACTCTCTGAACTAATTCCTTCAACTAATAAGTATTTTATCTAGAGAAATACGCTATTTCCGAAGTTACGCACATAATTAATTTATCTTAACTCTAATCGTCTACTGACTAACTCAGGTGTCCTTCCGCAGGTGGATACCTAATTTCGAGAATCACGTAATGTAATTTATCCATGTTTTTAATGCCACATGTGACGAGCTTTGCGTTTTACCCTTGTCGGTAAGCCACATGGCATAAACATGGTCCTAATTCTAATATTAATTAACTAACACTAGTTTTAATTAATGTTATCTATTATCGATCGGCATGGCCTTTAGATATTGCCGGCATTTTGACACACAGAAAAATATTTAACAAAATTATTATTAACTCACCCTGCAACTAGATTTTGACTGGCCTATCGGGAGTGGAGACTATCATTGGCTTTTCTATGTTTT
Source organism: Cepaea hortensis (assembly GCA_963921405.1). Taxonomy (NCBI): domain Eukaryota; kingdom Metazoa; phylum Mollusca; class Gastropoda; order Stylommatophora; family Helicidae; genus Cepaea; species Cepaea hortensis. The sequence goes on along the minus strand of OY992876.1, from coordinate 485,243,026 downwards.
AGATTGTTGTTCGGCTTAACAAGAGCCAGCAATAAAATATGTTTAAACACAGACAGGTGTTCAATTTTAGCCAATTGACGTGATAGCTCCTCCAGCCGGCTGTCAGAAAATGGCAGACCTTAGGGTGCTACCGGAAGTTAACCTCTCATCCAGGAGAGTTCCCTTCCTGTGGCCAAATTATTTTTCACAGCCAAACCTGAATATAAAATTCAGTCTGACTGGATTTCTTGGCTTGTAAACGAACTCTACCCTACATCTACTTCTAACTATAAGAAGAAATAGTATTTAACTCTCTCTATAGTTTTATGTATATAAATACACTAACCAAAGACGATTTTATCAAATATTTGAAAATATAGACAAAAATAAAAAAGAATACAGACTACATAGAGGGATTTACTGAGGGCTATCTCCATCTAGTAACAAAACGATCTGAGAGGTGGGCCAACCTGTCACAGTCATCATAGCAAATCATTCTAGCTCGATTAAACAGGGTCGTACCAGGCCATGCTTATACTGAATAGGTTCGAAGCTATTTAAATTCAGGTACTGGCCCATCCATTTTCCCTTTCAATAGACAGATCTTTTGATGGTGCCATCATGTCAATGTTGAATTATTACTCAAGCTGGCCATCTGAAGACACATAAGAGAAAAACCTTACAATTGTGATATTTGTGGCGCTTCTTTTACTAGTGCCATCCTGTCAATGTTGAATTATTATTTCTAAGATTGATAAGGTGTCATTATGTTCATGGTCAACAGACAAAGAAATGTTCTTGTGGGCTTGGTTCATGATGGAGTCTGGTCTCTGGGATGAATAATATATCATCCACATACCAGCGGTATAGAACTAGGTCCTTAATATTTGGGGCTTTTTATATTTCTGAGTAATCATAAGGACGTCTGCTAGAATGGGACTTAGGGGACTCCTCATGGCCACTATGTCAATTTAGTGGTCCAATTTTAAAAGAAAAATAAATTTAATATTAGATGTGCACAGCAGTAATTTCATGAATTTTTATGTCGCTTGGCCTAACATTTGTTTCTTTTATGCAATCTCCTGATGATGATCACAGTTTCTTCCATGGAAACGTCAGTGAATATAGAGGCAATATCCATTGACACCATGCACTTTACATTTTTAGAAATTACACTTGTAAGATTTCTCTCTTGTATGTTTTCCCATGTGGTATTTCAAACTGCTTTTGTATGTGTTCTCTTATGTTTCTTCATATTGCCAGCTTGAGTAAAAGAAGCTCCACAGTCAACACACTTGTAAGGCTTTTCTCCTGTATGTGTTCTATTATGGTTCTTCAGACTGCCAGCTTGAGTAAAAGAAGCACCACAAACATAACACTTGTAAGGTTTCTCTCCTGTATGTATTCTCTTGTAAGTCTACAGATTGCCAGCTTCAATAAAAGCAGCACCACAATCATGACTCTTGTAAGGTTTCTCTCCTGTATGTATTCTCTTGTAAGTCTACAGATTGCCAGCTTCAATAAAAGCAGCACCACAATCATGACTCTTGTAAGGTTTCTCTCCTGTATGTATTATCTTGTGAGTCTTCAGACTGCCAGCTTGAGTAAAAGCAACACCACAATCATCACGCTTGTAAGGTGTTTTTTTTTCTGTATGTATTCTCTCGTGATATTTCAGACTGCCACCATGAGTAAAAGAAGTACCACAATTATCACACTTGTAACATTTTTCTCCTGTATGTGTTCTCTTACGTCGCTTCAGATTGCTAGTTTCAGCAAAAGAAGAACCACAATCACCACACTTATAAGGTTTCTCTCCTGTATGTGCTCTCATATGGGTCGTCAGAATGCCAGCTTGAGTAAAAGTCAACGATGTATGTGTCATTGCATTGAAACCTATTTTCTCCAAAAGCTCCATTACTTGCTTAATGAGCACATAGACCAGGTGATAACAAAGGCCAAGCGGGGTTTGGCTGCGATGCGGGTGATGGCGGCAGCAAACTGTGAGCAGCGCCATCTATGTCTTCTGTACGTGGGGCTGGTCATGTCTGTTTTGGAGTATGCAATGGCAATCCTGACTCTCAGCCGTAAGCAGATAAAAAGGATGGAAAGGATACAGAATGAAGCTATGCGCATTATTCTTGGATGTACAAGAGATACAGCATGCAGGGCGATGCGCTACCTTCTTGATTTTCCAACCATTGAAGAGAGAATACAAGTTTGCAGGGCACGCGCCTACCTCAGAATTAACGCAAACACACAACATCCACTGCATAGTGAAATTAGGAAGGTGAAGGGCAGCAGGTTAAAAAGGGGACGGTCGTGGATGGGTCAAGCCGAAGACATTCTTCAACAGGTGTGTTCACTTGAGGACTTAGAACCTGGCGAGGAGTGGGTGCAAGAGCCAACAGTTTTCTGCATGTAGTCGATGGTAAAAGACAAAGGGAGACAATCATAAAGACTGATGCTTCCTTCACTACGGTGCTAAGAGGTAAAGAGTAGTTCTGACTTCGTTACGGCCAAAGAAGAAAAATAGTGAAAAGAGAGAGAACCTCACACCGCCTCAACCGACAAAAAAAGATGATAGTAATTAGGTAAGAAGATATACGAGATCTCAGGCAGGGGCCTCAACTCTGGACTGACTGTCATATTTGAGACCCAGACATTGGATTAAGGTGTTAGATTGTGGTAGAAATAGTGACTGTAAAAACTAAAAGAGACCAAACAAACAAATTAAAGACAGTACAAAAATAGCTCTTTATTTATCTCCTCTAGCAGAACATGTTTGATAACACATTGCAATAACAGATACAACAGACAATTGTATATTAACTGTATATATCAAACAACAACGGTGGGTAACCCTCAACCAATCAACATCACTTAAGACAACAGGGTACACCAAGTACCACAACACAGGTGCTCCAAGCAATAGCTGGTTAGACTGACACAATAAAGAACCTGGATACAAGCAACACTGCACAGACAATAAGGCACTACAAAAACATAGGTTACACAACATAAACCCCAAGACACAACATAAACAAAGAGTTGTGACACAATTTACTATCTCACCAAGAACCCAGGCCTGCTGACACTAACTAGTCAGCCGCTCAGTTTTGTCACAACATTAGTTGACACAGATCAACTCAGGGAATTGTTCCCACACCTGACAACAACAGAACAGCACTGAACTGAAGGCCATGCTGCCCGCATCTCTCATCAGCACAAAGGACTGCTAAAACAAAACTGGCTTCCGATTCCTTTGTTAAGCCGAGTTCCGGTGTGGCCAGGTTTTTAACTCGAGATAGACCAAACCAAAATTTCGTTGGTTTGGCGCTATCACATGCACATCCTTTTCAGTTTGCATCCAACTAGATAGAAAATGCAGACAAGAAAATCCGGCTGCTGTGGAGGTTGAAGTACAAGCATTGATTTTCGAGAATTCGCTAGACGGTGATGCGGTCATCTACACAGATGGGTCGGTCATCCGACATGTGAGAAGCTCCGGGCCTTTACGGCTCGGGGCGGAGGCAGAATTGTGAAGGAGGACTCTGGTGCTTTCACTGAAACCACAAGTAGCCTGACCATGGAAGTCATGGCAGTAAGTAAAACAATAACATGGCTCGAGACACAGATATTCACTAGGGCATGTTTCCTTAGTGACTCAATGAACATGATCAAGAGGATAGAGGAGGGGTAGATCCGACGAGAATGGTTGCTGCCTCTAGAGCGGTCTTGACTGGCAAAGATTAGTTTCATCTTCGTGCCAGGGCAAGCGGGAGTACAAGGAAATGAGCGAGCTGACAAGCTCGCAGGTGAGGCTACTGTGGAAGGCGGACGCGCCATGGACCAGGCTGACATTCTGAATGCTCTACGAGAAGTAAGACTTTTGCGTGAACCAAGTGATGACTGTGAATCTACAACCATGGCCAGACTGCGAGAACAGCAAATTAAAAGAGGGGTGGCCAAACAAGAACACTACGCAGGAAGCCAAAGAAGATTGATAAACCAACACAGAACTGGCGTCGTTAGCCGCTACACGCTGCAGGATTTGCTGAGGAGGGGATCCAAGCACTTATGGACTGAATGGTTCGATGCGCAATGAGGATGATCTGTCGACTAACTATCCAACTAACTAACTAAAGCTCCATTAGGCTCAAAATTGAAAGCCAATTAATAAACTCTCTGGGATGATTCCATCCAGCAGGTCTCAATACTGTTGTAGACGCTACTGTATAACTATGCCACTTTCCTTCTATATATTCATATCCAACTGTTTACACTGTTTATAACAGTGGTTCTCAACCGGTGGGGAATTCTCCCCCAAAAAAATTTGGGTTGGGGGGGGGGGAGAATTAAGATTATTTATCGATCATATTAATACAAGAACCAGTTACTTGACATTGTTTTTCCCTCTAAATTTTACAGTTCTGTACTTTGACTTTCGATAAAGTGAGACATGTAGACATGATTAGGATGCTTGAAGATCTACAAATTGATGGAAAAGACATTAGACTTGCAAAAAGCATATATTGGAAACAACAAGCTGCCATCAGAATTGATAATGAAGTAGGTCAATATCAGCCTATTAAAAGAGGTGTGAGACAGGGATGTGTAATGTCTCCAGATCTTTTTTTCCCTGTACAGTGAAAACATTTTCAGAAATGTAGAAAGGAATCAACACCGAGGGACGATACATCAATAACATTAGATATGCAGATGATACAGTCCTGATTGCAGACAATGAACAAGACCTGCAAAATTTAGTAGATGCGCTTGTTGCACACAGTGAACAACTAGGGTTAGAACTGAATATTAAGAAGACACAGATTAAAAAGGAAATACCACAATGTGATATACGAGTAAATGGGCATATTCTTAAGCAAGTGAATCGATACAGTTATCTCGGCACAGCCATAACATCTGATGGGAGATGCCTTGAAGAGAATAGAACAAGAATTTCCATTGCATAGGTAGCCGAGAAAAACAGTGTTGAAGTGCAACAAAGAACCTATACTTTTGTATGGATGTGAAGCGTGGACAATAAGCAGTCAAGCTGAAAAACAACTGATGGCTGTGGAAATGTGGTTTCTGAGGAAAATGCAAAGAATACCATGGACAGACAGAAAAACCAATGAACAAGTCCTTCAAGAAACAAATGAAGACCGTAAACTGATTAGAAACATTAGACGTAGACAGTCAAACATTTTTCTGGGTAAAGCTGGGGCGACCATTGCCATACGATGGGAACCCCTAAAACATGATACAGGAAAAAGAGGAAAAGGGTTTTCCCAAATGGACACCAAACCGAACCATTAACATGAAAACTAAGGAGAACCCAAGACGTCACAGGACAACATAAACAGACGTTGTGTGATTCTAATAAGGAGCGGACGTTTTTCACGAAGCCCGTGTTCGGTGAAGATCTGAAGATCTGGATGCAAGGATTACTAGGTCCGGCTAGGAAAGAATAGGAGGAGGATTAGTCTGACGGAATGAACAATCAATGGAAGGACCGAAATCACAGAACCTAGACGAGTATGAATTGAGAATGGCGAAATAGGAAACTGCGCCCAAGGTGGAATCAGATATTGCAAGGACTTAGTCGTAGGCGAGGTATAACCTCCGCCCCTGCATCAAAGGGACAGTTTCGAGTCTAGACAAGACTGGTATTGTATCTAGCACATGAATAAAAGTGCGTGAGCATTCGCTTGGATTGCGTCAGTTGCTTGTTTGCATTGTGTTCCAAGAATTCAAGGTGAGAGTTTTTACAGTTATCGATTTTAACGAGCATTATTGCTTTGAGATAATTTCGTGTTGGATTATGCCGAAGTTATAGCTAGGCCTAGGCAGGGAGTCTCTGTGGCGAAGTGGTCAAGCCGTTTGACTCGTGCTCCGAAGGTTGTGGGTTCGATTCCGGGCCGTTTCGGAGACTCCTGTGGGTCGTCGCTAAAAGCTACGGAGTTCGTGCTTTGTGTGACGCTTTCTGCGATGCGGAAAGAGACTGAGCCATATGGGTTAAAACCCGGTGCGATGAAGTTGACCTTGTCGACTTTTAAGCGACTTTTTACTTTTTTTATAGCTAGGCAGATGTGGGGAATCGCTCCAGACTTGGATACATATTGATTAAATGATTTTCAGCATGAATCCCACCTTTATACAGTTAGCCCAGAAGAGCGCACGCAAAACTATGAAGTGTACAGCTTAAATCATTTAAACGCACGGTACAGCATGGAAAATGAGAACGCACAGGAAGAGCCGCGTAAAAGATGTCGCCGATGAGGTAAAGTGAATGCCAGTACAATTAATACATTATTCACTACTATTCAACACAGTAAATACAGTTTGAAATGAACAGACACGTACCATATTGTATACATAAATGCAGTGGAAGTGCAACACATTCATTAATTACACAGGAGTTACGCGTCAGCAGTTTATTGCAATAATAGCGCACTGTTGCACGAAAGTGAACATTCATGAAACAACAACACTGTTCTAAAGAAGGAGAATTATGGATTTAATTGTTATAAGTTATAAATTCAGAAGTATAATAAGAACAATATTATTTGGAGTTATCCAGAATTAATTTAAAGAACTACACCTCTAGAAATCAAATTACTATGATGTACGAATTGAAAGCAAGAAATAGAGTGCATACTCAATATGAATGTATATATTATAACGAGAGTAAGCCTTGCCTGAACACTGCACTGTAAGGGAGGACAATATTTATACGATACGAAGAATATGAAACGTATATCTGCGACCATTGATGCGGCATCTCCGGCTGCTATGTAAATCAGAACATTACTTCAACGTCACACTATTGGACTTAATTTGGACAATACGTATAATGATGACCAGGTCAATCTACACATTGTCATTACGTGTTTGATGATCTTATACTACAACACTCAAGGATTTCACGGACATTGTTTATCATGAAATATACTACGAACAGGAACTTGAGGACACTGATTACATTATGGAGGACATTACAGCGACACCAGTGTTCACATACCGGACATCAAAACACACTACAGAACGACACGCTTCAGGACGTCACGCACACTTACACTAGGACTTATTGGTAGTAGAATCTTCAAGTCCTTATCATCGAGCCAGTCGACTCTGTATATCGAGACCCAACACCGAGTCTTTACGTTGTCATTTACGGACAAGAATAACGTGGAGTCACAACGTCAACCTTCTTTATACACGCATCAGAGACGGACACACCATATTATTTAACCGAATACCTTACAAGGTCAGTATGAGTTGTCATTGTTGGTCGTTGTATCATTGTGGTTGAATGAGGTGCTAACTATTTATCTATGTCAAAGGTAACTCATAATTGATAGTGTGGGTGGTTGGAAGGGTATTTCTGAAATAATTAAGGACACTTGAGTATTTTAGAAATCGTTTGGTGTTGACATTCGTCAGGTCAATACAAAAATATGTATATTGATCTCACGGGTGGCAACACATAATCGTTGTTTTGTTTAACTGTAGTAGTAATAGAGGTTCAATGCAATTCTTTATAGTAAATATATTTTTCCATAATTTCTGTGGTTTACATATGTCACGTTTGGTATAGTTGTAGTGTATTTAAAGTGATAAATTCTTTTGTAGTCGTCAACTTTACATTGTTCATTTTAATTAAGTTGATATTTGATCTAAGTTGATACTACAGCATATACTATTGACTCTGTTCCTTGAACATTACTACAAATTTGTCGATATTCTGGTCTATCTTTCCTACTTCGCGATTTTATTTCAGCTAGATAGCTTATTATACAGGAAGGACAAGATGTCTACACTTCAAGATTACATGAACTTGGGTGAGAAGACTGGCTTGACTGGTGCGGAACTTGGGCACAACAAGAGTTCAGCGCTCAGGCCGCACGTGAGAAGGAGGAAAGACAAGAAAGGCTGGCAGTAGAGAAAGAAGCGAAACGAGAGGAACGACAAGAGAGGTTGGCTCTTGAGAAGGAACTGAAAGAAAAGGAGATAGCTTTGGAACGTCAGAAAATCGAAGCTAGAGATAAAGAGATGGCTTTGGAACATGAGAGGATAGCGGCTGAAAAAGAGAAACTAATTATGGAGGCAGAAATGAAGGCAAAACAGATAGCCGCAGAGGCAGAATAAAGGCAAAACAAATAGCCGCAGAGGCGGAAATGAAAGAAAAGCAACTGGCATTTGATAAAGGGAGGCTTGCAACAGAGACACTCTGGAAAGACAAGGAGGTCGAAGGTAGCTTATAGGTCAAGGCATTGGTGATGGAACGTGAAGCTGAGATTGAACGAGAGAAAAGTCTTGCAAAACAAAATGATCCAGTGAAGAAATACCAAGGGTTATTCCATAATTTCCAACAAGGCGATTTTGTCAGTTCTTGGATTACTAATTTCGAGGTGCTGGTAAGATTCTATAAGATTCCAGAACAGGACATTTCGATTCTTTTTCATTGTCATCTTGCCCTGGAACCTTTGAAGGTAATTGAATTGATTCCTGAGAACTTACGTACTGATTACAAATATATGCGTGATCGTGTTCTTTCACATTTTAGTTTGGATGAATCGGGATTACGTACTAAATTTAAAACACTCACTCCTAAATCGAACCAAACGTTTCTTGACTTTGCTTATGAAGCATCTTCATGCTTTGATAAATGGTGTAAAGCCGCAGATATTGGGTCTGATTACGACAAAATTCAAGACTTGATAATTAGAGATAGACTTCTATCGGCAGTATCAGAAGCTATGTCTGTATTCTTAGTTGAGAATAAATGCAGAAGTCTTAGTGAGATGGAAACTAAAGGTGAGTCTTATTTTAACGCACATCGGGATATATTCGCGAACTGTGCACAACTAGAGCTTGTTATAGGAGCAAGCGCTAGATTCCAGAAAGGCAATGGTAAGTTAAAAAAATTTAGTGGTAATAGGAATAAAAATAGTTCATACCAGTATTCCAATAGGGGGGAGACAGACTAAGAAAGGGACACCTCACCAGATGTCAATATTGCAAATTGTCACACGGACATTTGGAAATGTGTGACCAACACCCTGGTTATACAGATTATTTACGAGACATCAGAGCGAAGAAAAAAGGTAAGTATGACTCATACAAGAGGAGCATTAATTGTTTCTCGTGTCGGGCGTACGGGCATACTAGCAGGTCATGTCCCATGAAAGATACATGGAAGGAGGCAAGTACCACATATGTGTTGTCTAGTAGTAGTGATTCTGATGACTTAGAAGAGACACACACAGCCATTATAGAGTCATACAATAACAGAACAGGTAAGGAAGGTCATAATAATGATGATGACCTCACATCAGCCCACAAGAGACATGTACATGAAGCGAATGCAGCATGCACTCGTCAAGGTACTCTGATGATACACCAAGCATGGGTTAATGGTTTACCAACAACCTGTTTTAGAGACACAGGATCTGATATTACGGGAGTTAGTCACAAACTAGTGAACAAAAGTGACTTTACACATAATAACATCTGTTGCAGAACATTTGGGGGTACAATAGAAATGTACAAAACCGCATGGGTCAGCACAAAATGCCCATATTATGAAGGTAGAGTGTGCGCTGCAATACTACCGAACCCATGTGCTGGGTTGATAATTGGTAACATCGCTAATGTCAAAGATTACATTCAAACAATAGAACGCAAACCTGATGTGATACTCACAGAAACACAAACCCACGTATCACAAGAAGAAGGAATTACACATTCATTAAAAGTTCAACCGACTGTTAATAACAAAAAGAGAACAAAAGTTAAACACAATGATTACAAATAACAGATGAAATGGGATATTGTTACCATATTTATTACAAATATTTTGATTTGGCTTAAAGTAACCTTATCTCAGATTACATCCACAGTCACGAACACATTCTCACAAACAAAGGTATATATTGATGACATTACGAATAAAAATACAGACATTCAATCACTCAAGAAAAGTTGCACACAAGCCAATAATAACAAACAAAATTACAATAAACAAAAAGCATTGACTAATGCATACTTTATTTACTTGGCTTATTTCTGCTACAAATTAATCAAATATACTTTATTGTTAATATATATAAGAGTGAAAACTATGATAGTGTTCAAGTCAACAAAGTTGAAAAGTACAAATATTAGCATGCATACAGGACAGAAACACCATAAGTATGTAAGAAAGAAAAGAGGAAGAAAGAAATAGAGAAAGAAAGTGAATAAAATGAAGACTGAAATAAATAAATAATGAAAAATAAAATGGGATGAATGCGAATGTTAGGTCATATCAACACATAGTACATTACAGAAACATTAGGGTCTTACTACTTAGAATTCCAAATTTCCTTGATATGAATCTATACTTGTCCAAAGTGTTCACACTATCTCATATCTATACACTTAATTGCGTGAAAAATATTTCGGTTATCTATTCTTCAGACAATTGTTCCTAACTATATCTTTATCAGAGAACGTTAATAATTTCTAGAAATATTAGTTGGTACAAATATTCTTGATAAACCAGAATATCATATTATATTTCTGATTTATTTTCTTAAAAGTCGTAAATCTTTGAGATGTATGAATCTTCACAGAACTATCGGCTAGATTCTAGTCAATCATATGCTAAATGATATTCTCAGTCGACTATAAATTTGGGATGCTTTTCACTTCTACTGAAATATGCCTTTCGTGATCAGGATGACGGTATATACATTCACTCACGCTCAGATGGTGGCCTCTATAATGCTCAGAGATTGAAGGCCAAGACCAAAATTAGCAGGGTACTAATCAGAGAGTTGCTTTTTGCGGATGATGCTGCGATTACGACCCACTCTGAGGAAGAATTACAACATCTACTATCTGGATTCTCCAATGCTTGTTCTGAATTTGGTTTAACAATTAACAAAAAGAAGACACAGATCATGTCACAAGGAGCACATGATGTACCATCAATCTTTATTGACGACGCCGAACTGGAGATAGTAGACCATTTTACTTATCTAGGATCAGAGGTAAATAGCAAATTATCCCTCAATCAGGAAATCAACATCAGGATTGGCAAGGCAGCAACAACAATGAACATGTTAGCAAAAAGAGTCTGGGAGAACAGGAAGCTTACTGCCAAAACAAAAGTCCTCGTCTACCAAGCCTGTGTCCTTAGTACTCTTCTTTATGGCAGTGAAACCTGGACAACTTACTCACGCCAAGAGAAACGTTAAAACAGCTTTCATATGCGGTGTCTGCGAAGAATACTTGGTATTAAGTGGCAAGACAAAATCACAAATACTGAAGAATTGGAAAGATCAGGTTGTGTGACGGTGTATTCCCTGCTCAGTCTTCGTAGACTTAGATGGATAGGACACGTTAGGAGGATGGATGATGGTAGAATACCAAAGGACATCTTTTTTGGTGAATTACAGACGGGTAGGAGATCTCCGGGTCGGCCTCTACTATGATACAAAGATGTGTGTAAGCGGGACATGATTGATACAGGCATTGATAATGCACATTGGGAGCACGTCGCCGCTGAACGTGTTGCATGGAGGGCAACTATCAGAAATGGAATAAAGACAAAGGAGAAAATGATTGCAGATAAAGCACACACAGAGCGTGAGAGACGTAAGATGGTGCAAAATGGTGGAAGTGACCATGTTTTCACATGCACCTACCGTGGGCAAACATTTGCAGCAAGAATTGGCCTTACCAGCCACACTCATCACCGCCATGGATCGTAGTTATTAAGCCTTTTTGAATCACAATGTACCAAACTATCGTCTGTCAAGACGGAAAGGTGCCAATGATATAAATTTGTAGATCTATCTTTGTCAGATTATTCATTTATTAAGTTAATGTATCTGTTTGTTCATAAAATGTTAGTAAATTTAAAATCTATCAGTTAGATAGCACCTGATTGAATTACAATAGACAACAATCACCAATTAGGTAATTATGATTATTATTATAGTTTAGGCAGATAGATACTTCTGTTGATTTGTCATGTTGACAGGATGAGATTGAGCAGTTAACAAGTGAACTCATGGTGAACAATGAACGTTGATCTGTGTGACAAGTGATTATGTGACTATAACTATATCGACGAGATGTTCAGATTCGGATGGTACAAGTACAAGGACTGATCAAACGTATTATTTTGTGCAATATTATGTAATATAATATCATGTGTTATAGTTTAATTATCATAGTAATTAGATATTTAACGTCGTTAAAAGAATTAATAATATATTAGTTTAGTTGTATTTTGATTCAGTGATTCGTTGAGTAATCATGTTAATTATGGAATTTAGGATTGGTTAATGATGTTATGATATCCACACGGGAGAATATCTCTAGCTATCAGTATCTTAGGGCATAAATCGTCTACCTTACGTACAGACAACGGACAGAAATCAAGTGATATGTATACAGGAAGAGACAACGATCAACGGCAATGGATATGGATTGTGTGGAACTCCAATACTACCCTCGTCCATAAAACTCATGGTATTACCTAGAGTGAGGACACTTGTCTATTAAGACAAGGTAGGGACTAGTAAAATCTAGTTGGTCCGACCTCCCCATGGGTTGGCCACATGACGTCCAACGGAGGATCGGATAGAAGGGCGTGCCTGTCATATAACTTCTTTTTTTTTTTTTGAGGGTTGGGAACGGGGAACCATTAGCTAGTCTGTTCAGCTGGTGTTGTAAGTTGTAATAAAGATAGTAGATTAATTATCAATTGTATATATACATATATAGATGGGGGGAAAATGATTTCATCATTTATTTGTCTGGGAGGGGGCATTATGCCATATGATGTGCACCCCTAAAACATGATACAGGAAAAAGAGGAAAAGGGTTTTCCCAAATGGACACCAAACCGAACCATTAACATGAAACCTAAGGAGAACCCAAGATGTCACAGGACAACATAAACAGACGTTGTGTGATTCTAATAAGGAGCGGACGTTTTTCACGAAGCCCGTGTTCGGTGAAGATCTGAAGATCTGGATGCAAGGATTACTAGGTCCGGCTAGGAAAGAATAGGAGGAGGATTAGTCTGACGGAATGAACAATCAATGGAAGGACCGAAATCACAGAACCTAGACGAGTATGAATTCGGAATGGCAAAATAGGAAACTGCGCCAAGGTGGAATCAGATATTGCAAGGACTTAGTCGTAGGCGAGGTATAAACTCCGTCCCTGCATCAAAGGGACAGTTTCGAGTCTAGACAAGACTGGTATTGTATCTAGCACATGAATAAAAGTATGTGAGCATTCGCTTGGATTGCGTCAGTTGCTTGTTTGCATTGTGTTCCAAGAATTCAAGGTGAGATTTTTTACAGTTATCGATTTTAACGAGCATTATTGCTTTGAGATAATTTCGTGTTGGATTATGCCGAAGTTATAGCTAGGCAACCATCCCCAACCCAGCGCATCCACAGGTGGCGGATCGTGGAACGGCCTCTAGATATAGAGGTTAGCTGTGAATACTCAATAAGCAGCCGCGGACCAACTGGCGGTGGGCACCTATTGGAATTAATTCGATGCGGGAATCGTCGCCAGAGCTACGGAGCACGTGCTCTGTGCTTGACATATCTTTCAGAGACTAGCGAAGTGAGAATGAGTGGGAGAAGATGAGGAAATGGTATGAGAAGAAGGCATAGAAATAGGAGGGCAGGCGCCAGAAGAACAAGACGAAAAGTGGAGAGACTAGGTTTCAACCATGTAAGAGTGGGATACTGGAACTGTCGTAATGCCAGGCAGAGAGGTCCTGTATTGGAGAGGCTAATATATGATTTTGATGTCCTTATGCTCCAGGAGTTAAATACAGACAAATACCATTGCCCTGGGTACGTCAGTTATATAAACCCTACTGGGCAGAAGAGACATGGGCAAGGTCTGCTGGTGAAGAAAGGAGTGAATCATGTGGTACTTGACTTGAGCCAGTGGAATCACAGTCAAGAGAGGTTCAGGGTATACAAATGGAGATTGGTGGCTTAAGTTGGAACATCATAAACGTATATGCCACAGTGGACTGTTTTGTCAGAAAGGAAAAATGGGGCTGGCTTAAGGAATTGGAGGAATTACCAGGTGATAGGCTACTCATATGTGGAGACTTCAATGCGAGGAACAGAGAATGGGACAATAGTGGAGAAAACCGACAGGGAATTGTCCTTGTGGATGCCATGGTGGACTCAGGTGTGGTCTGCATAAATGATGGGAGGCCGACTAGAATGGCAATGAGGCCTGGCGATGCAGACACAGCTATTGACTTGGCACTTGTCTCCCAGTCATCAGTCCTTGATGTAAAGTGGACTGTTTTGAATGACCATGGGAGTGATCACATGCCATGTTCAGTCTTGATCTCTAAATCCAGGAAAGTTAAGGCTGGGAGAGCGCGCAATACCTTCCGGTATGAGTGGATCGACAGCCTTCTTGGACGCCTCAGACAGGAGGCATGCAACAGGACTGTTAAAACTCCTTTTTTTTGCAGCCCTCCCCCCCCCCCCTATGGTGGACTCCAGAAGTAGACCATGCTTGGAAAGCAAAGAGAGCTGCAGTGAAACAGCTAAGGAAAGTGCGACAGACACCCTGAAGCTCATGAGAGGAAGTGGATAGAGCGGAAAATGTCAAGAAAGATAAGGTGGAGGTTTTCAAGCGCTGTGCTGCAGAAGACAAAAACACAATATGGGAATGTTTCATGAAGGAGATTGGATGTGATAAAACACTGCGAAAATTCTGGGAGCTGCACAGACAAATATAAAGAAAAGATGGGCCTATGATAGTGGAAACAATTTATAGAGATGATGGTGTGCGCGTTGTCACGAATTTGCAGCCTTTACTTCCCAGAACAATTTTCGGTTCGCTTTTGATAGGCCATGTAGAGAACCAACAGACGAACAAAACTGTTTTCTCTATATTCAAGGCTATATAGTCTTGACGTAAGCTTGCAAAGCCTGCAAGTAAACAAACCACCACAGATGGCTTTCTATTTGGGAAGTTAATTTGACACCAGTACTGGTCACCCCCAGAGGTTATCAATCCAGCCAGACTGGAGGGCAGACTCAGGGGACTGAATGGTAATGAAAACCAAACAGACATGACGCAAGCAAACCTGGTTTACCAACAGAGTTGTAAACTGGCTGTTGACCATGAGAACCTAATTGTTCCCTTGGCATGACACCTGATAAGCATAGCTAGGAAATCGCCCTGAAACAGACTAGAGGTGCAAGGTGTGAAATCACTGATAAGACTCAGGGGACTAAAAATTGTCATACTCACAGGTGTGAGGGCTAGTGTGCATGCAGAAAGATTTATGACTGACATGTTGGGAGATAATGTGGCTGCCCTGTAGAAATGTGTGAAACAGATCTGATAAAGCAATTAGAACAGTACTGAAGGAATGTTAATTGCTTTGGGATACTAGTTAAATAGGCTGTTAGCTCTGGTCATGTTAGACATGAAAAAATCTATGAACAGGTAGGCAGCCAACTCAATGTTTGTAGTCATATGTATGATTCTTATGTTGCTAGAATTCACTAGGAGAATTATTTCTAAGTAACTATCTAAGTCTTGTAGATGTATGTACTGATTTTCAGTCTATATCTGACATAGGTTATTTCAATAAATATCATTGTCTAAGTATACTTTTAGGTGTCTTGGTAGATGCTTGTCATTTCTTTGTACACTATCCTAGTTGCCTTTTGGTGTGTGCATTTGTTGTACAGAATATAGTCAACTGACTATTTCTTTAATTCTTACCACAGCAGTAACTAAGGGGTGACTAAACCGGACAGATCAGCAATATGGCTGGTCTGTGTGGTCACTGCAATTAGACTTGTTGTATATCTCATTTTGTAGGTATACAATAATATTACTCATTAATAATGCCTTATGCTATTATGTTGAGTATCATTATATGTCTATCTTGAAGTAATATAATGTATGTATATCGGAGGTTGATTTATTGAATTGCCATATGCATAATTTGTGTATTTGTTCTGTAACGTATATGGAAACTATGTTTCCCAGTTTGTTGTAGACAAGGATATTACTTCCCTTTTGCATTCATATTTTGTATGTAAGTATAATCTTATATGCCATTTTGTATTCGCATACCTTAGGTTTATTTGATATGATTTGTTATATGGTAAATCACTAAGAATAAATTGGTGTTGTGCTATTGTGCGCGCATGGGCACACTAGCCATCGATTGTGTTGGAAATGGAGGTGTAATGGTACAGACATTACCCACAATTGTTATAGGGTATATGGTGCTTAACCTTTTCATTGTATGATGGACGGTAATTTACGGAAGTCTGGCACAGATACTGGTCACGGCTTGTAAGCCCGGATGACCCGGTGCTATTATAATATCATTACCGATCCTGTAAGCTGCTAAACCAACTTTGGACGGAGCGGCTGTACGACACAGAATTTCTGTATTAGCGACATGGACATGGGGCGGCAGAAATGTAATCATTACAGGCGTGTGAGACAATTGAAAAGTCCGTCCCAGACTAAGACAGTAGAGAGAAGGAGGATGGTGAATGCAGTAGAGCTGGAAGATAAACTTGGCCAGACTGGTCATTGGATATGTTTGTGTTATGATATGTATTACTTAGGATTTCACTGATGTAGAACTAGATATAACACATTCTTGACTTTCTTCGAAGCTCTCACAAGGAGCACCTATGTTACAGATCTCAAGAACGAGTGACGACTAGGTAGAGCTAGGACTGACAGGGTCAGAATACTGGCAAGCTGTTTTTTTTCTGTGTCTACTGGAGAGTGGGGATCTGGATCACAGATCCAGATAGTTCAAGTAACAAGTTATGTAATGTTTGTCATCAATAACAATATGTTATATGATTTCATCATCATCATCATACAAACCATCATATGTCTATTTTTATGATTAGTAAATAAATGTTGTAGTATTGTAACTCATAGTTCTGTCATTATATTTTTTCCAATTGTGCATACGTGTTGTTGTGTACATTGGTGAGGGTTCACTTAGACACCAAGGAAGGGAGCAGTCAGGGAGAAAAACCTGTACTGAGATAGTTGTCAATACTCTTATATTTAGACTTAAAAATCTATCTTAGCTAACCTTCTCTTTCCCATTCCTTGGCGAATATTCAGCACAGTTCATTTCATTTTGTAACGAGCCACTTAGAGCTGTACGTTGGATATTCATGGGCCTAATCTATAGTTCAGCCATATAGATTTTGTCCCTAGTCAATTTCTGACTATTTGGGGTTGCTCGCAAATGAATAATACTTTCATCTAGCCGGTGGGGCAACCCGACTTATGACACGCATGACAACAGACAAAGGGAAGGGGGAGGCGTTTCTCCAGAGATTTTTAGAGCAGACCAATAATAATGATGCGGACACCAGGGATGCAGTTAGAGAGGAGTTTTCTGGCACCATGAAGAATATGCATTATGAAGACATCATATGGGTTGAAGATGTTAAACATATTTTGAAAAAGGCAAAAGACACGGTACCAGGGCCTAATGGTGTTAGGTATGGCCACATGAAGGGTTTGAGCGATGCAGACCTGAAGAAGATGACCGACTGCTTTAATCAGAGCATTAGGACAGCATCAGTACCACAGGATTGGGTGCACAACACATCTCTCTCCCAAAACCATTCAAGGATCAGTCAAAGCTTGGCGGCTTTAGGATCATCACCCTTCAAAATACATTTGGGAAGGTTCTAGAGAAGATAGTCGCTGTCAAGCTGCAAGAGATTTTGGAAAGGGGGAAGCTTCTTCCAAGAGGCCTGGGGAGCTACAGGCCAGGAAAGGATACCTGGTCAAATGCAGCCACTTTTGCCTTTGATATTTATGAGGGGTTCCAGAGTAGACAGGAAATGATGGCGGCAACGCTTGATCTTGAGGATACATACAATAGAGTTCGATATATTTTTATGATCGCACTGATGAGGAAGGGGGGTCAATCCCTGGTTGGTGAACTGGATAGCAGCCGTCCTGTATTCTCGTCGGGTTGTTCTCCATCTGGGGGCATGGACCTCAGAGCTACATATTTTAACCCCATGACTGCCACAGGGATCTGCAATCTCACTGGTGCTCTTTAACGTGTATACGAGCAAGATTGCAAACCTAGAAGCACCAGGGGTTGGAAGGATACTAACATATGCAGATGATATTCTTGCATATAGGCAGGAGTGAGATAGGGAGCAAACAGCCAAGGAGCTACAGGCGACAGTAGACAAAGTGATTGACTGGTGCATTGAAATGAGTCCTGTCATCCACCCAGAAAAGGCAGCTGTTTTGTGGTGCTCTTTGGATAACAGGATTGTGACAGCTGATGTTCCAAGCCTCATGATAGATGGTAGAAATATCAGCAGAGAGAACAAACTGAAGTATCTGGGAATCACATTTGACAGGAGCCTGTCCTTCAAGGACCATGTCTATATGGTTGTGACAAGGTCTCAAAAGGGACTCAATGCACTTAAAACTGTGGTTGCAATGGACACAGAGCAGAGAATGCTTTTCACACTATACCAGCACTTGATTCTCTCAGCGATTGATTATGGACTAGGACTGCTCACTGTCTCAAAGAGTCAGCTGGTGAAATTAGAGCGCATACAGAACGAAGCTAAGCGAGTCATTTTGGGATGCACCAGAGACACCCCAGTAGTGTGTGTGCGTTACATCCTTGGTTGCCGACTATTGCTGGTAGGCTCAAGGTGATGCAGGCGAAGGAATACCTCAGAGTAGCTGCAGATACAGGTCACCCGTTGCATGAGGAGCTGGACGCCGTTAAGGGTCAGCGACTGATAAGTAGGAACGAACGAAAATCTTTATTTTCAAAGGGTTAAGAATTGGGCACGTAGACCCGTCTGACATTCTAGGGAAATCATGGATGGCTCAGGCAGAGGATACGATCAGACAGGTGTGCCACTTGGAGAACATTTGGCGAGGAGAGGAGTGGGTCAGAGTGTCAGCAGACTTGTGCAGAGTTATAATCACATTGAGCCAAGAGTCAGGTCTAGTCAGGTCTTCTAGTCAGGTCTTAGTCAGATATGACTGAGCTACCGTATGACAGTAGACGGTACTACCTGCCTGCTTTCTGTCAGCGCCGAATGTTGGGCGGCGCTTACCAAACCCGACACCCCACATTGTGCCAACGGCTTCGGGCGGAAGAGCGCAATTGGGAGGGTACTAGCCTTATCCTGGTGCGAGGAAATGCAACCCAAAGACAAAATAAGTCATGGCAGGGCAGACCAGGCCCTAAGCCTTGGTTGGCAGCTGGTCTAGGATCGAAGCTCCGACAGGCGGACAGTTAGAGCATTGCTTTGCTGATCCGGCAGCTTCTGCAGCTTGTCTTGTTCCAGATTATAGGTGTCAACTTTCCTCTGGAGTGAACTAGGCAGGCCGAGAGAGGGATCATGCTGCATGGGCAACACATGGTTTCTTTATTTCAGCCCAGGCTTTGTGCTATGGAGAGGCAATAACTCCATCCCTGGTCTTAACCGGTCTCGGAATCAAAGCGAGAGGCAACTGTTACGGGTTATAAGTCCTTGTCAGTTGGCGTAGACATGGGGCGCCACGCGTTGCCTCTGATGGTGGGAGACACCTACAGGTGTCACTGATCAGCTACCGCCCGCCTCAAGCTGGGCAGCCCCCAGCCAATTGGGTGCTGATCCGCCACAGTCTGCCTGCTTCAATGGGTGCTTGGGGCTAGGACAAAATCTGAATTGCAGGCTGTAAAACCAATGCACCAGGTACTAATAAAAAGAATAGAAACCTCAAGCTACGGCTTGCAACCTGGAACGTGAGAACCATGTGTCCAGGATTTTCCACCGACTTGACAAATATTGACGATGTGAGAAAAACGGCTGTGATTGATGCTGAACTCAATCGTCTTAACATTGATATTGCTGGCCTGCAGGAGACTCGCCTCGCTGAGGAAGGGTCACTCAGGGAAAACAATTACACCTTTCTTTGGAAGGGAAGAGGGCAGGCAGAAAAAAGGCAACATGGTGTGGGCTTTGCAGTGAAGAATTTGCTACTGGGAATGATTGATATCCCAGCTGGAGGTAATGAAAGATTATTATCACTGCGCTTGGCAACCTCTTGTGGTTTTGCCACCATTCTCACTGCATATGCACCGACACTCGCTTCCTCTGATGATGTGAAGGATACGTTCTATGAGCAGCTAGACTCTGCGATCAAGGCAGTTCCAAAATCCGACTACATTTATATGCTCGGTGATTTCAATGCTCGTGTGGGCAAGGACTCGAGTTCATGGCCAGTGTGCCTTGGAAAATACAACATCGGTTGCATGAATGAAAATGGGCAAAGGCTGCTAGAGCATTGCACTAGAAATGACCTATGTATTACAAACTCCTTTTTTAAAACAAAAGAGATGCATAAGGTCACATGGAAACATCCAAGATCCAGCCATTGGCATCAGCTGGACTTCATTATCACACGGAGACAACATCTGAACCATACATCATTAACTCGAAGTTACCACAGTGCTGACTGTGATACAGATCATTCTTTGGTTGTTGCAAGGGTTAGACTGAGACCAAAGAGAATCTACACAGCTAAACACAAGTCTAGCCCCAGGATTAATATTACTAACACTCATGATCCTGGAAAGTACTTTGAATTTCAACAGCAACTTGAAGACGCTTTCAATGATACATCAGAAAATTGTATAGTAAATGATAAATGGAGTAAACTTAAGGAAACTATTTATAAAACAGCGGTAGGGGTTTACGGCACTGTGGATCATAAGAGGCAGGACTGGTTTGCGGCAAACAGCCAGACACTGCAGCCCTTGATTGATAAAAAGAAGATAGCTCTCTTAAGAAACAAGGAAAGACCAACGCGTAACACTCTGAGTGAGCTGAAGCAAGCGAGGAAGGATGTACAAAAGGCTGCCAGGCAGTGTGCGAATGACTATTGGATCAAGTTATGTGAGTCCATTCAAATCGCAAGTGATAAGGGAAACATCAGAAGCATGTATGAAGGGATAAAGAAAGCCTGTGGTCCAATGATCAAAAGAAGTGCACCGCTGAAAACCTTGACTGGAGAAATCATCACTGATAAGAAACAGCAGATGGATAGATGGGTCGAGCACTATTTAGAGCTTTACTCAAGTGAGACCAAGCTAGCGGATGATGCCCTCAACGCCATAGAGGCCCTGCCAACTCTTGACCACCTGGACACACTTCCCACTATAACAGAAGTTAAGTGTGCTATAAATGAGCTTGCATCTGGCAAGGCTCTAGGTAAGGATGGGATTCCAATAGAGGTAATCAGGAGTGGGCAAGACACACTCGCTCTACAGATCCACCAGCTAATAGAGCTATGCTGGCGAGAAGGACAAGTCCCACAGGATTTCAAAGATTCAAACATCATAACGCTGTACAAGAACAAGGGAGATCGGAGCGACTGTAACAACTATAGGGGTATCTCACTTCTGTGTATTGTTGGGAAAGTATTTGCCAGAATTTTCCTGCACAGACTTCAAGTCCTGGGAGATCAAGTCTACCCCGAATCACAGTGCGGCTTCCGTCAGAACCGGTCTACAATTGATATGATATTCTCATTGCGACAGATGCAAGAAAAATGCCGGGAAAAAAATCAGCCACTGTTTATTGCCTTCATCGACCTCACAAAGGCATTCGATTTGGTCAGTCGTGAGGGTCTGTTCAAAGCACTAAAGAAGATTGGCTGCCCACCAACTCTTCTGTCCATTGTGGAATCGTTCCACACAGGCATGAAGGGTATAATCAAGTTTGATGGCTCAACTTCAGAAGAGTTTGAAATCAAGAGTGGAGTTAAGCAAGGTTGTGTACTAGCCCCCACCCTCTTTGGGATATACTTTTCACTTCTGCTGAAATATGCCTTTCGTGATCAGGATGATGGTATATACATTCACTCACGCTCAGATGGTGGCCTCTATAATGCTCAGAGATTGAAGGCCAAGACCAAAATTAGCAGGGTACTTATC
Source organism: Cepaea hortensis (assembly GCA_963921405.1). Lineage (NCBI taxonomy): Eukaryota > Metazoa > Mollusca > Gastropoda > Stylommatophora > Helicidae > Cepaea > Cepaea hortensis. The sequence continues at coordinate 485,221,017 of OY992876.1, read as the reverse complement.
AGAGAGTTGCTTTTTGCGGATGATGCTGCGATTACGACCCACTCTGAGGAAGAATTACAACATCTACTATCATCATTCTCCAATGCTTGTTCTGAATTTGGTTTAACAATTAACAAAAAGAAGACACAGATTATGTCACAAGGTGCACATGATGTACCATCAATCTTTATTGACGACGCCGAACTGGAGATAGTAGACCATTTTACATATCTAGGATCAGAGGTAAATAACAAATTATCCCTCGATCAGGAAATCAACATCAGGATTGGCAAGGCAGCAACAACAATGAACATGTTAGCAAAAAGAGTCTGGGTGAACAGGAAGCTTACTGCCAAAACAAAAGTCCTCGTCTACCAAGCCTGTGTCCTTAGTACTCTTCTTTATGGCAGTGAAACCTGGACAACTTACTCACGCCAAGAGAAACGTTTAAACAGCTTTCATATGCGGTGTCTGCGAAGAATACTTGGTATTAAGTGGCAAGACAAAATCACAAATACTGAAGTATTGGAAAGATCAGGTTGTGTGACGGTGTATTCCCTGCTCAGTCTTCGTAGACTTAGATGGATAGGACACGTTAGGAGGATGGATGATGGTAGAATACCAAAGGACATCTTTTTTGGTGAATTACAGATGGGTAGGAGAACTCAGGGTCGGCCTCTACTACGATACAAAGATGTGTGTAAGCGGGACATGATTGATATAGGCATTGATAATGCACAATGGGAACACGTCGCCGCTGAACGTGTTGCATGGAGGGCAACTATCAGAAATGGAATAAAGACAAAGGAGAAAATGATTGCAGATAAAGCACACACAGAGCGTGAGAGACGTAAGATGGTGCAAAATGGTGGAAATGACCATGTTTTCACATGCACCTACTGTGGGCAAACATTTGCAGCAAGAATTGGCCTTACCAGCCACACTCGCCACCGCCATGGATCGTAGTTATTAAGCCTTTTTGAAGCACAATGTACCAAACTATCGTCTGTCAAGACGGAAAGGTGCCAATGATGAGCCAAGAGTGCAGGGAGTGGCCAGCAGAGGCCACGGAAGTGGAAATCCAGCAACTAATTCAGGATAATGCTCGCTCATATGATGTGATTATCTACACAGATGGGTCAGTGTTGAGAGGTAGGAGAAGTGCTTGGGGGATTTTAGCAAAAGCTAATGGTCGACGTTTGGTGCTGGAGAGCCTGGCATATGATACCACAACATCTAGCTTAAGAATGGAGGTGGAGGTGGTCAGTTCAGCTTTCCGCTGGATGGAGAATACGATACACACACACATCATGACTGTAACTGACTCAGAAAGCATGCTGAGGAAGGTGAAGACAGGCAAGCTTCGAGTAGAGTGTGCCATATGACAGGCACGCACCAAAAGAAGATACAGAAAAGGAGAAAAGAGATTTTCAATTATGGACACCCAAAAGAGGACGGTCAATAGGAAAGAAAACTCCCCCGATGTGTCTCCACCTTGCCGCGGTGGGGGAGCTTGTGTGTCCCTCTGACCCCATGTGCTTGCCGATGGATGAAAACTACATAACGGACACCTTATGGGATAGGGGCCAGACTAAGAGAGACACAACCTGCTGCTCTGCGGGTTAGACTGAGGTGAGGATAACAGTCAGAAGTTTAAAACAGGCGCACGAAGGCAGAAGTTCTTGGTCCGGACAAAACACTTAAGGCTCCCTGTCGAGGGCTGTGGCTGAACGCCTCTAAGCCACAAACCCTCGGATCTGAGAGCCGGGCCAATACCCTCCTACCGAAAAATAGAGGCGTGATACTGAGCAAGCTACATTCTCATGTCTGATACAAGTTCGAAGGCTCTCAGCTGGGGGATATGAGAGATCCCCGGATGAGAGGGCCAGGCCGTTTCTCGTTCACTGCTGCACGAAGGTAAGGGCTGAGCTGGCAGCACATGTAGCCTACCTTGTGAGCGAGTACAAAAAAGTCAGAAAAGTGCCCCAGTCGAAGGAAATGGTTACGAAAACTGTCTGTATCTAACTCATAGAGAGTGTAGACAAAAGTGGAAGAACGTCTCAATGACGTGAAATGGAACGCACGGCGAGCGAACCTATTGTGTTGTCCGAAGTCAAAAATAAAAGCTTACCGAGTGGATGTCGCTCGCAGTCTGACCGCTCCTGGTGTGTGCTTGAGCGATCAGTGGCAAGCGAGACTCCCAACACATGGAAGTGAGGAACTAAAGCAGCCATGAGCAGGACGTGGCAACTCCTGGGGTGTGCCCAGTCTCAGAGCAATATGTGCCGGCTCTGCAATTATGGAAGTCTCCTTGGATAGCGAGGGAATGCCCATGATCTGCCCCTGCCTTCCCTTGAGGGCCGACCGCGATGTCGTTGATCGTTCTATCTTGACCAGCTGAGATGTTGGCGACATCACAAAAGTCTAACGTGCCTCGAAACCAGAGGAAGGCTAACCTCATTAAAAAATGCCAGCCGGAAGTCGGAAGTGTCGTCCTACGGGTGGCAAACTAAAAATTGACACTACGCAATTACGTCCGAGTGAAATGTCTCGTCCGAATGTCTCTCGTGCTAGGAACAGCTCTGACTACCTAGTTTCCGAATGCCGCTCTTGTTCGGAACAGCTCTGACTAGGTAGTTTTCCGAATGTCTGTCGTGCCTGGAACAGCTCTGACGGGCGCAACGACAAGCATAAACCCGCTGAGTGGATACCGTCTGCAACCCTGTCTGGTTTGTGCGGGAATGACCCGGGGCAAACTAAATGACCAATATATTGAAGTGAGGATTTAAAGCAGCCATGAGCAGGACGTAAGCCCTCGGTGAGCCCAGATCCAGGGCGCTATGTGTTGGCCCTGCAACTATGGAAGCAGCCTTAGATGGCGGAAAATGCTATGGACTGTCCCTGCCTACCTTTGAGGGATGCCCGTTGTCTTCGACCATTCAACCTTGGCCAGCTGGGTTGTAGATGGCACCACAAAAGTGAGAGTCTCCCAGGAATGCTACCTGGTCAAAAAAGCACACTGTAGCCAGATGTGTTGGCCTATGGGTTTCGGCCCAAGGGCGCATAACAGACACACCGCAATCACATCTGAAAAAACACTCCGGATGAACGAAAAGAAGAAGAAGAAGAATAGGAGAAAGCAAGGGAAACATGAAATGTCACAGGACAACAAAGAAGGAGACGCTGTGAGACTGACAATAAGCAGTTGTTTTCTGAAGGCGTCATGTTGAAAGGGATATTCGGGACGCAATGATTGCTAGGATCGGCAAGTGAGCAACAGGAGAGGAATGTGTGGACGAGGATACATCAATGAAAGGATCTGGCGTGAAAAAACCTAGACGATTTACTGAAAAATTGAACCGTTAGATTGGAGACTGGGATTCAAGGTGATGAAGTAGAACAGGGAACTGATCCTTAGATGTATATATAAACGCTGACCCTGTCGCAAGGGCAGTTTATAATCTTGGAGAGCTGTTATCCCGTTGTGTCTGCAGCACGTATTAAAGTGTAAAAACGTTCGCTAGAATGCCTGTTATTTCTGTTCTGCGAATTCAAGGTGAGAACCATGTTTTATGTTTTCAGTTGATTGACAAGTTTATTATCTACAACGCTTCGATTTTGTGGATTCCAGTTTTTAATTATTACGGGAACACACGTTGAGGCAGAGTGGCTTGCCTCGCTTTGGAGATCATGGTGGCAAGCATCGCCTGGATCTTTTCTCCGGGGCATGCCGGTGTGCTGGGGAATGAACAGGCGGACAGGTTGGCTGGCTCTGCAAAACTTGGTAGAGTATTGATGCATGACAAGGCAGACGTGGTTGCGGCCTTGTGGGAGCACGTGTACACCTCGGAGGATCACCATGGTCTGGCAAGAATGAGGCAGCGAGGAGTGGCAAGGGGATCTGGCTTATGCTTGACGCTCACAAGAAAGACAAGACAGACATATAATCAGATTGCTACTGGTACTATTGGTGTTGGAATTCTTCGCTGGCTGCTGAGGATGGGGACGGTGCGCTTATGGGAATGCCCCGAATGCTGTGAAGTCGGTTCTTAAATCAATCAATCAATCAATCAGTCAGTCAACATTTTTTGGGCATGTTATGAGAAGAAATGAATTGGAGAACTTAGTGACGACTGGCAAGATCAAAGGGAAGAGACCAAGGGGAAGAGCGAGAAGTAAATACCTGGATGGCTTAGCCACATGGCATGGTCAAAACAGGAATACAGAGCTGATCCATGACTCTGGTGATAGAGCGAGATGGCAGAACATGACCGCCCATGCTTATCAGCATGGCAAATGATGCATGGATGGACTTCTCGCTCTAATGAAATTCATTTTATAACGTAAGTAGACCTGCAAATTACGTTTTATGTAGATGTCTAGACTTGTTCTAGTATGTGTTATTAAATTTAGCTTCCGTTTTTAAGTATACTGTGTAAGGGTGTGGGTGGGGGGGGGGGATTTATAGGGAGGAAATTTGAAAGGGGGGGGGGGGGAATGACGTTCTGAACATATGGTAAAGGGTTTTGGCATTGGCCAAAAAAGGTTGAGAACCACTGGTTTATAACTATGCTGACCTATATATTCATACATGTCTACAAACCTCTATATATTCATATCGGACTGTTCACATATCTCTGGCAACACAAATCCTATCCGGCACTCTGGCAGCCTAACTATACATAAACTTTGTAGCCAAAAGAGCGTCTTTGTAAACCAGTTCAAACCACCATTTCTGGTCCCACGTGGGAACCAAGTAGCTGTGTCAATATGTTATTATTATTATTTTTTTGGTTTTTTTAAAATCTATTTGTGCTGTCCTGTCCTTGACAAAAATTCTTAGAATTGAAACGTCAGCCGTCCTTTGTGTCCTATTGTACTTATTTTTTATTTTATTATTTCATTTTATATATTTATTGATTGCTGCTGATTTTGGATAAGTCACACTGTTTTCACCTGTGTAAGATGGATTTCCTTGTAAGGTAAGTGCATTGTGTCTGTGGTTAATATGTCTCCTCTTTTCGCAGGAGCTAAATATATCTAATTGTTTGCAATTTGTATTGAGTAAAAGAAGCACCACAAATATCACACTTGTAGGGTCTCTCTCCTGTTTGAGCTCTCATGTGGTACTTCAGAATGTCAAAGTGAGTAAAAGATGCACCACAATCATCACACTTGTAAGGTTTCTCTCCTGTATGTGTTCTCTTATGTTGCTTCAGACTGTTGGCCTTAGTAAAAGAAGCACCACAATCATCACACTTGTAGGGTCTCTCTCCTGTGTGAACTCTCTCTCCTGTGTGAGCTCCCCTGTGGTACTTCAAACTGCCAACTTGAGTAAAAGAAGCACCACAATAATCACATTTGTAAGGTTTTTCTCCAGTATGTGTTCTCTTATGTCTCTTCAGATTACCATCTAGAGTAAAAGAAGCACCACAATCATCACACTTGTAAGGTTTCTCTCCTGTATGTGTTCTCTTATGTTTCTTCAGACCGTTGGCCTTAGTGAAAGAAGCATCACAATCATCACACTTGTAGGGTCTCTCTACAGTGTGAGCTCTCATGTGGTACTTCAAACTGTAAACTTGAGTAAAAGAAGCACCACAATCATCACACTTGTAAGGTTTCTCTCCTGTATGTATTCTATTGTGATTCATCTCAATAGCCAGGGACAGTTTATTGTTTGTATCAATTACAGAAGACACACTTTCTGACATTTGACAACAATTTTCATGTTTCAATAATGCCTTACAACTGTTCTCACTCATTCTTGATTCTGAGTTGCTATGTTCTGTCATTTCTTGAATGATGCTACCCCCAGCTATGTCTAGCATGTTACTGAAACTGTGACTCCTGTCCTCACACAGAACATCTGGTAGTTCTTGTTTTACAACCTTCATGTCTATGCTGTCATATGGCCACTTTTGTGAATACTCTTGCATGCAGTGGTAGGGACTTGCTGGAGACCAAGAGCGTATTTCTGAAATATACCAAAGTAAATAATTAATATCCTCATGAATATACCAGCTATTGATTATGAACGGACGTGCAATCAAGCAGCCACACATTGCAGCCATAGACAATCAATTTCAAGTGAACGAAAGACGGAGAAGAAGAATGATTAATGTGCTCATGTATGATCTCTGCTGATGTATGATCTCTGCTGATGTATGATCTAAGTTCATGATGATATAAGCTGATGTATGATCAAAGCTGATATATGGTCTAAGTTCAGACATGATTTAAGCTGATGTATGACCTAGGCCAAGGGTCACCAAACTTTTTTCAGTGGGCCGGATAACTGACAAAATGACGAGCGCGGGCCGCATAATCATTCTGTACAATAATTGCAATTAAGAATGAAAGCTCTGGGAACAAAGACAAAAAAACTAAGCTTAGCTTTCCATGTTAATCATGGGTAAGTGGCGTGCAATGCACAAAAAACAAAGACAACCAACATTTATTTACTAAAAAAAAGTAATCAAAGAAATCTACGTTAGCAAAAAGATAGTACATCAGACCTAGTGTGCACATATCCAAATCTCTCAAACTAAGCAGCAAAACAGGTTAGTGAGATTTGTGAAACTGATGTTTGGCTTTAAAGAAATCATCAATGTTTGGTTTGGAATTGATGCATCCAATCAAGAGAATTGCTTTCAAATGCTCATCAGTCAATCTTGTTCAATGTGTTGACTCCACATACTTCATTTGAGAAAATGTTTGCTCACAGACGTAAGTTGTTACAAACACTGATGCCACACCAATGGCAAATTTCTTCAGTTTCGGAAACTCAACATCAGGTAAGCAGTGGTAAAATTCAACAAGTTTTCCTTCTCTGTGCTTCTCTTTCAACAAGTCATTTGCTTGCAAATCAATGAGCTCCAACTGTAGTTCAAGTGGCACATCACCAAGGTTACAATCAGATTCTGGAACAGAAGAATGTCACTCTCAATTCTGTCAAGATCTGAAAATCTCTCCAAAAAATTCTTCATCTCATCTCATCGTGTTCCTCTTGTACCTTGCGGTGTCGAGGTGAAGTATAAACTTCGTGAGAGTGCCACAAACAATAGGTTGCATGATTTATTGCCTGGCATATTTTGTTGCATCTTGTCAAATACATATTGCAGAATTCACATAACATAAAGTAAAGTAACTAAATAAATCCTTCAGACTGAAATATACACATGTTCGCACAGTAATGTCAATTATCTACCACGGTAATTTGAAATGCCTAACATGTATTTCTTTTTGCACAAGACTGGCTTCTGTAGATGCTTTGGCAAACTTTAAGAAGTGAGTATTTTGTGTGTTAAACAACATGCAAAAAGCACTGTTCCTGTCAATCACATGCCCGCTTTCCAGCATATGCCTAGCAATTGATGAAGCGGGAAGCTTCCGTTCTATCGGCTCCACTAGGCTCCCATCGCCTGTGTGTAGTATCTTGTCAATAGATTGAGGTATGTGTTCAGCAACCCTTTTGTTTAACTGCCACTCTGTTCTGCCCATGTAGGAAGACTGGCACCTACATGTGAATTGGTAAATACAATTGATTTTGGTGTACAGAGATAAAAGGCTCTTTTACTGCTGGGTGGGAATCGGTGTGGTTCTGTACCTAATGACTGGATTTGCAGTACAGAATGTTTGGCCTACTGCTGTAATGAGTCGGCGACAAATACTTATTACCGCATCTAATAGACGCCACTTGTTCCCAGTACATGTTACTAATAAGTCTGATGTCCCTTCCGTCTACTCCTATATCTTGAAGGCAGGTAATAAGCCGTTCATGTTGTACTCTATCAAAAGCTTTCTTGTAGTCTATTAAACAAACATATATACTTTTTTGAACTTCTATATATTTTTAATTAACATCCTAAAAAAGATAATTGCTTCTCTGGTGCTGCCGCTGTTTTTGCGGAACCCAAATTGTTCTTCAGCTACTTCCTCATCTATTTTATGTTGAATTCTTTCTTGTATGACCTTTAGTAGTATCTTAGTTATGTGGTTCATTATGTTAATAGTTCTGTAATCCTCACACTCAACAGCTCTTGTCTTCTTTAGTAGTGTGACAAAATGGATGTTTTCAAATCCTTGGGGATGTCTTCTTCTTCTTCTTCTTCAGCTTTCCGAGCCATTGAGGTTCTTTGCTGCAAATACAATCCGTCTCCATTCGTCTCTCTGGTGGACCTTCTCTTGCCAGTCGTTGATTCCAAGTGCTTGTAGGTCTGTACATGTATTATCTCTCCACCGTCTTCCTGGTCTACCTCGGGGTCTACGGTCATTTATTTCCTGAGTGTAAGCGAGTTTTGTTTCCCTATTATCTTCCATTCTTTCTATATGCTCCAGCCATTGTAGTCTATTAGCCTTCATGATACCAGTGATTAGCGGGGACTTAAACAGATCATAAATGTCTTTGTTACTTCTTCTTATCCACTCTCCACTTTGTGTATCACTAATGGGTCCAAAGATGCGTCTTAAAATTTTGTTCTCAAAGGTTTGTAACAAGGCTTCGTCTCCTTTCGTTGTACTCCAGGTTTCAGAGCCATACAGCACAACTGGTCTGATCAGTGTTTTGTATATTGTGATTTTGGTGTTACGAGATAGCGCCTTTGATTTTAGTAGATGTTGTAGTGCATAGTATATCTTATTTACAGAGTTGATTCTAGTTTGTATTTCTTCCCTTATGATGTTGGAGCAGTTGAAGATTGTACCCAGGTATTTGTATGTTTCCGTTCTTTTAATGGTCATATTATCTATTTGTATGTGGCCAGAGTTTTTAGCCATTTTGACTCTTGAAACTACCATATATTCTGTCTTATCTTGGTTGATAACCAGCCCCATCTGTTGGGCTTTTTCCTTTAAGTGAGTCAATATTTCCAATGTCTTTTGTTCACTTTGCCCTATAATATCTATATCATCTGCATAACCAAGCAGCTTGGATGTTCCTCCAATATCACATTCCTCCTTTACCTTCCTTACAACTTTCTCTAGAGCCAGATTGAAGAGTAGCGGTGATAGTGCATCACCCTGTTTCAAGCCAGATGTTATTTGAAAGGGGTCTGATTTCCTGCCTTTATATGTTACTATATTATAAGTATCTTCCATGCATAGTCTGGTCATGTTGATTAACTTCCTTGGTATTCCAAATTCCTGCATAGCATTCCATAGACTATTCCTATGGACACTATCATAAGCCTTTTTAAAATCCACAAAAATGTTATGGAGATCTCTTTTATATTCCCAATGTTTCTCGGCTATTTGTCGTAAGATAAATATCTGATCTATTGTTGATCTGTTTTGTCTAAAACCCGCCTGGTAGTCACCTAATATGTCTTCTGAATGTGGTTTTAGTCTATTTAGTAATACTGCGGATAGTATCTTATAGCTTGTGGACAGTAGTGATATTCCTCTATAATTTCCACATTGGAACTTGTCTCCTTTCTTAAAGATAGGTATCAATAATGACTCTTTCCAGTCATGGGGTAATTCTTCTGTCCTCCAGATTTTTATTATTAGTTCGTATAGCTTTAGATGTAATGCATGGCCACCTGCCTTTATAAATTCAGTAGCAATTCCATCAGTCCCAGTTGCCTTATTGTTTTTAAGTCGTGTGATTACATATAGGATTTCTTCAAATGTAGGTTCTTCAATTTGTGGTTCGCATGTTAGAACCTCTTCCTATGGGAAAATGTTACTTGGAGCTTCACAATTTAGTAATTCAATAAAATATTCTTTCCATGTGTTGCACATTTCCTCATTGGTATTTATCATATTCCCATTTTTGTCTTTTAAACCATATGTGTTTTGTTGGTGCCCTCGCTTCATTGACTTCAGTTCTTTAAAAAATTTTCTGGATTCATTTTTCTGGTGATTAGTTTCCATATCTTTGATTATATTACTCATATATTCTCGCTTCTGCTGTCTGACTATTTTTGTAGCCTCTTTACATTCATTTCTATAATGCTCTTCCTTTTGGATGTTATTGATGTCATTTAACCATACATGTCTGGCATTCTTCTTCCTAATGACTGCTTCTTCACATTTTTGATTGAACCATCTGTTCTTTCTATGCGTGGTTAACACACCAAGACATTCTTCTGCGGTAGATTGAATTGTATTCTTGATGTTCAATCAAGTTTGGTCAACACTTTCCTCCGAAGGGTTTTGCAGAGTTTCAAGTTTACATTTTATTTCATCTGTAAATTTCTCTTTGACTGTAATGTCTTGTAGTTTTTCTCTGTTATATGTTGGGTGTAATCTTTGTAATTTAGTATAGAAAGCTCTCTTAAGTTTTATTTTAAATTTTGCTCCAACGAGGAAGTGGTCACTGTGGCACTCAGCTCCTCTATAACTTCTGACTTGCTGTATATTTGATGCATTTCTTATTAAAATGTGATCTATTTGATTATAGGTTCTCTTGTCACATGATTTCCAAGTTTGTTTGTGTATATCCTTTCTTTGTAATCTGGTACTGCTGATCTGCAGTCCTTTGGCTTCTGCCAGGTTGATGACTCTCCATACCGGCCACTTTTTTTATTAGTTTGCTCTCTACCTATTTTTGCATTGAAGTCTCCCAGCACAATCAGGATGTCCTGTTTGGGGGTTTCTTCTATGACATCTTCCAGATCATTATAAAAGTCTTCTTTAATATCATCTTCTTTCTCTTCAGTAGGTGCATGTACATTTTTCCATTTACCTTTTATTTGTAATTTACTAATCCTGTCATTAAAAGCTTTAAAGTTTAAAACGTTCCCCCATAACTCTTTTTTGATGACAAATCCTGTTCCTAATTCATGTTTATTTTGGGTGTTTCCTCCATATATTATAATCATTCCATTTTGCTCTAAAGTACCCTCTCCTGGCCACCTTATTTCTTGAATTGCTGTTATATCCATTTGATATTCAACCAGCTCCCGGGTTAGTTCTTCGGCCGCTCCAGCTCGATATAGTGTCCGTACATTCCATGTTCCAAATCTCAAAAGTCCTTTAACGTTCCAAGGTCGTTGTCCAGATAAGTCAGTCCGATATCGAGGCTCATGTATTTGTTTCGTAACAACGAAAGGTTTTTACAAAGGTGGGGATGTTAACCCCACGCTTCAACCCCCAACCTGGAGGACCAGGGTGTTTCTCTTTGTCTGTTCTCTACCCTTTGACCTGTCCGGCTTGGGAGGCCCTGCTGGTAGCTACGCTACCGCCGGCATAGCTCTCAGGGTCATTGAGAAACTCAAGCTCCCCCACCACGACAAGGTGGAAACACCATCAGGGGAGCCTTGGGGATGTACCCAGTATTATATATCCATCCATCCATCATGTGCCATGCCAGTAAGCGTGCACGGTCATGTTCTGCCATCTCACTCGATCATCAGAGTCATGGATCAGCTCTGTGTTTCTGTCTCGACCATGCCACAAGGCCAAGCCATCCAGGTACTTGCTTCTAGGTCTTCCCCTTGGTCTGTTCCCCTCGATCTTACCAGTTGTCACCAAGTTCTCCAAATCATTTCTTCTCATAACATGCCCAAAAAATTGTGACTGTCTACGTCTAATGTCTCATATCAGTTTACGATCTTCATTTGTTTCTTGAAAGACTTGTTCATTGGTCTTTCTGGCTGTCCATGGTATTAGTATTTTATATATCATTACATAATTCTGTGATAGTTTCAATGCCAAAGCTGGATAAGTATTTTATCATCTCTGTTGTTATCTTGTCAGGACCTGCAACCTTTCCTTCTTTCAACTTTTTAATAGCCTTTTCTACTTCAGCCGTTAGTATTTTTGGTCCATCTTGAGTATTATACAATGTTGGTCTATTGACTCTGTTGTCCCAGAATAAATCTTCTGTGTACTCTGTCCATATTTTTATTATGTCAGTGTTATTAATTATAATTTCTCCATTTTTTTCCTCTGATACAACCGTGGTCTGCAAGGTGTGGAATGCGCCTGGCCCTGCAGCCAGCAGGGTTAGGATCGGCTAGCCTCTCCCAGGAGGGGTGAAGAGTGAAAATTAGTAGCCTGCCGATGACCCGCAGACTACACAAGTCAACCCCCACCTCCACGTGGTGCAAACCGGGCAACCATGACCGCGAGGTCATGGGCTAACGGGGCTATGGCTCGCCATAGGGGATGGACTCCTTGTGGTCAGATTAGTGTCCTAAACCTGCGACTGGCCTAGCAAACCGGCAGGGGATCTTCATACTGCTCGTAGAAAAACTAAGAAGTATTAACGGTTCTCGACACAGCAAGGTACAAGAGGAACATGATGAGATGAGATGAGACAACAATTTCCTGTTTTAGTTTTCTTCTTTGTAAATCTTTTCAATTAATTCAAGAAGAGACAGCAAGAATACCGCATGACGAGAACACAGAAGAACCATCTGCAAACCTAACCATTAGAGAACTCCTGTTTGCGGACGATCAAGCACTAATAGCAAAATCAGAAGCTGAATTACAAGACCACATGAATAGTCTAAATGAAATGTGTAGGGAACATAACATGAAAATTAGCACAAGCAAAACAGAGGTAATGACTATAACTAAAGAAGAACAAACAACAACAATTCACCTAAACGAACATCCCTTGAAACAAGTAAAGAGTTTCAAGTACCTAGGAAGCATAATATCATCAAATGGCAGATCAGAAGACAAGATCGAAAATAGGCACAATAAGGCAAATCAACTCATTGGACAAATGGCACCAATACTAAAGAACAAACATGTAGCAATAACTACTAAGAAAGCACTTTACAACACAATCTTCCTACCAACTCTATGCTACCAATGCCAAACCTGGACAATGACAGAAAAAGAGAAAAGAAAAATCACAACAACAGAAATGAGGTTTCTGAGAAGAATACTCAATGTATCAAGAAGAGATAAGATCAGAAATGAAGAAATCAGGACTAAAGTGGGGGTTAAAGCAGCACTAGATTTTATTAGAAAGTAGAAAGTCAAATGGATTGGCCATGCAAGTAGGTTACCAGTCAACAGCATACCACAACAAGCAAAGATGTACAGACCAGATGGAAACAGAGGAAGAGGCCGACCACGTAAACGTTGGACAGAGGGAATAGCAGAGTCCATGGGAATATCGATATATGAAGCCCATAATCGGGCACTCTCACGATGTTTATACTTCACCTCGACACCGCAAGGTACAAGAGGAACATGATGAGATGAGATGATGATGAGATGTCAATCTTTTTATATGTTCATGTAAATCTTTCGAGTTATGTTTTATTTCCAGATCCTCTATTTCTTTGCAGTGGTTCTGCAGCCACTCCTCTTTGGCAACTCTGCACATGTGACGTATTTCTCTATCTATTACTATATACTCTGGAGTGTTCTTTGCTGTCTTTCTTTGAGACATTTTATACAAGATTTCATCAGTTATCCATAATTGTTTTTTCTTATTAATCTTCACTGGCAGAGTGGTATTTGCAATCTGAATACTGGCTTTTACACTTTCCCATTTTGTATTAGTTTTATCCTCGGGATTTTCACGTTGATATTGTTCCATACTTTCAATGATTAGCCCATCATATCTATTTTTGACTTCAACTAGGTATAGTTGACTTATTTCTGGTTGTTTCAATGCCGATATATCTACTTGAGGCATCTTCGATTTCCTTATTCCTGGGTTTTAAAGTTTTATTTGTAATTTTAAAACTACAGGATTATGGTCAGAGTTGATATCAGCACCAGGGTATGTTTTGGCATTTTTAACATTGTTTTTAAATCTATTTCTAATCATGATGTAGTCAATTTGGTTTCTTGTTCTATCTCCAGGGCTTTTCCATGTATACAGTTTCCTAGAGTTATGTTGGAAAAATGTGTTGCAAACAATAAGATTGTTTTCTTCACAGAACTGTATCAACTGGTCTCCTCTGTCATTTCTGTTTCCCATACCATATTGCCCTACTATCTGCTTATATTTATTTTTTCCAACTTTTGCGTTCATGTCTCCCATGACAATTAGGACCTCTGATGATTTTACAACTTTCAGTGTTTGTTGTAGGTCTTCATACTATTCTTCTATCTGTTCATCACTGTAATCAGTTGTTGGAGCATATGTCTGAAGAATTACTATGTTGAATGGTCTTGCCTTAATTTTGAGAAGTATCATCCTATCTTTATGAGTCCAGAATCCACTAATATTTTTCTCTAAATCTCATTTTACTAAAATTCCTACTCCTCTCTCGTGATGATCTCCTCCTGAATTAATGAATACGTATTCTTCTCTCCTTATATAACTTGTATCTGTCCATCTTGTTTCAGATACACCCAAGATATCTAAATTCAAGATATCCAAATTAATGATTTTTGCCTCTGCAATAAGGATATCAAACTTCCCTGCTTGATGTAAGGTGCGTACATTCTAGTACCAATTCACAGACTTCTTCTACTTTTCAAGTAGGTATTGTCAGAATGCACCCTTTCAAAAGAATTTGGGATGCAGTCGTCATTATGCATTTCCTTATTGAAGATAGTGTTTCTGAATTACCTCGGTTGAAAATTTCAGCAATTGTGGCTGCACTATGAAGAAAGCATTGCGAAGTAAGCAGCAAGTTTCATCATCATCAAGTGCCCTGCCGGCTGGCATGGCCGTTCATAGCTCTCCATATCTCGGTCTTTGGTGTTCTGGAACAACACTGCTGATGATATTCCTCCATGCCACTGTCTCAATCCATCCAGCATAATTTCTCTTGGTCTGCCTCTCTTCCCCTCGATCTTTCCAGTTGTCACGATGTTCTCCAATGCCTCTCTTCTCATCACATGACCAAAGAAAGCTGTTTGTCTCTTTCTTATTGTTGTATATAGTGTTCTAGTTTCATTAGCCTCTTTCAGGCAATCATTGTTAGTTACTCTGGCAGTCCAAGGAATTTGCAACATTCGTCTTAAAAAGCACATCTCTGTTGCTTCTAAGTTCTTCCTAATTTGTTCATTTACATTCCAAGATTTGCTGCCATACAGCAAAACTGGTTCTATATAGCATTTTAGGACTCTCTTTCTTACATTCATTGATAGCGGCTTATTGCATAAGATACTCTTCATTTTCTTAAATGCAGCTTTTGCCTGCCCTATTCTGCTCTCAATCTCTATTGTACATCTTCCATCTGATGTTATAGTTTAGTTTAGTTTAGTCGTTGGATCAACATCACGGTACACGGTTTAACCCATAAGTGCTCCATTTTCCTCCTAACTCAAACCTGAGTCTGGAGAAACTCAGCTCAATGCACGAACTCCGTTGCATCGGCGAGGATCCTGAAATACTTAGTTTAACCCATAAGTGCTCCATTTTCCTCCTAACTCAAACCTGAGTCTGGAGAAACTCAGCTCAATGCACGAACTCCGTTGCATCGGCGAGGATCCTGAAATACTTAAATTTAAAAAAGTATTTCATCATCTGATGTTATAAGTGCCCCTAGGTATTTAAAATTATCCACTTGGTTGAGAATTTCCCCATCTATTTCTATGTCACATTGTGGTGTCCCCATTTTCTTTGATATCACCATTGTTACTGTTTTCTTCATATTCAAGCAGAGTCCTTTCTGTGCACTCTCTGTTACTACAATATCCAACAATTGTTGTAGGTCTGTTGCATTATCCGCCACCAATACTGTGTCATCTGCATAGCGTATATTGTTTATATTATATCCTCCGATTAGTATTCCTGGCTTCTCTTTGATCTCTCTCATTATTACTTCGCTATATAGGGAGAAGAGATCGGGTGACAAGACACACCCCCCCTGTCGTACTCCTAGCTCCATCTGTTCATAACTACCCTCTTTATTTCCCATTTTAATTGCTGCTACTTGGTTCCAGTATATATTCTTTATTATTCTTAAATCTTTCCCATCAATGTTGATATCTTCCAACATTTTAATCAGCTCATCATGTTTTACTTTATCAAATGCCTAAGTATAATCTATCAAGCATAAATATATGTCTGTCTGTTTCTCTATTGACATTTCTATTAGTGTTCGTAATATATATATTGCATTGTTTGTACCCTTTTCTTCCATAAAACCATACTGTTCTTCATTAATTTCCATTTTTATTTTCTTTCTTGTTCTTCTCATTATAATTCTGAGTAGAAGCTTAGTGACATGGTTTATGAGGTTAATTGTACGAAAATCTTTGCATTCAATTGCTCCTGGTCTCTTTGCTATTGCTATAAATACAGATTTTAGCACATCACTCAGTAAATATCCAGTTGTAAATATTATTCAGCATTTTGGTCAATATATCTACCCCAAATTCTCCCAATACTTCTAATTCTTCTATTGCGATTTCATCTGGCCCAGCTGTTTTTCCTTTCTTCATACGTTTCATAGCGTCAGCTACTTCTTCTTTTAGAATAGGTGGGTCTTCTAAGTTACTTTCTTCTGTTAATTCTTCCCTTTCTCCATTATGTAATTCTCTTATATACTCATTCCACCTCTTCATTATAGCACCTTCCTCCAATATCTTTCCTGTTTTTGATTTCAAACACCCTGTATTTATTCTTATTTTTCTTCCTGTGAGCTCACTGATTTGTCTGTGCATACTTTTTTTGATCTTTAATGGAATTTAATTCAAATTTTTTGCATTGCTCATTTAATCAACTTTTTTTTGCCTTCACCCATTTATCTGTTATTTATTTATCTTAGCATACTCTTGTTTGACATTTTTATTCTGTTTTCTTTTGTCCATCAGCATTAAGATTTCTTCATTCATCATTTTTTTCTTAGCTTTTTGGCTTCTCTCCGGTAATATTTCTTTGTTAGTTTGATGAATGGAGTCCATTAACATTTCCCATTGTTCATTTATACTCTGTATTTTAGCTATTGCATTGTACCTATTTTTCACAGTCACTCTGTATTGTTCTTGAATTTCTTTATCTACTTTCAGAACCTCTTTCTTAAGTTTCAGGTTCTTAACCATTTTCCCCCCTCTCTTTAATCTTACTTTTATTTGTCCACATAGTGGTACATGATCACTATTACAGTCAGCACCAGGCATTGTCTTTACATTAATTAATGCATTTCTAAATCTTTTATTAATAAGTATGTAGTCAATTTGGTTGCGTATTTTCATATCAGGGCTTTTTCATGTGTATAGTAATCTTTTATGGTGTTTAAACCATGTGTTTCCAATTATCGTATCATTAATATTTGCCCATTCTATTAGTTTCTCTCCTCTTTAATTTCTTGTACCTAAACCATAATTCCCCACTATATCCTTGATTTTTCCCTTTCCTACTTTTGCATTAAAATCTTCCAGTATTATTTTTATTTCTTGTGATCCAATTTGAGCTATTGCCATTTCTACTTCATCGTAAAAGTGTTGTATTTCTTCATCACCACTGCTTGTTTTTGGTGCATATACTTGTATAATATTTATATCTATTGGTTTGCCTTTGATTTTGACCAATATAACTCTATCTGAAATACACCAGTATCCATTCATAGAATTGGCTGTTTTTTCATCAAATATTATTTCTACACCTTTTTCATGTGTCCCATCCAGAATAAACTATTGTGTGTTTGTCGTTATAATTTTGCCAGATCCCTTTTATCTCATCTCACTTATGCCTAGTATATTCATTTTCATGTTTTCCATTTCTCTCAGAACGTTGTTTAACTTTCCTGGCTCATTTCATGTCCTAACATTCCATGTTCCTACTCTAAATTTATTTAGTATAGTTATAGTTTTAGTGTCAGTTTTGCCATCAGTAGCTGGATGACGGTCTGGTGTCACCTGTGGCTCATGACTGTCCCTACCGGATGAGAATGTCCTAAGACAGCCATTAATGTTGTTAACTATATCTGAAATGTGTCGCCATGTAATACTCGGAAGATAATGTGGTGGTTTCTCCTTGACTTCCACATTCACATGGTGATCTTTTAACTCTGCCTTTGACAGTCATTCTGACTGTCAGGACACGTAAGTGCCCTGGTCTGCTCAGCTACAGAGTTGTCCACTTATTCCGGTGGATACTCGCTCCCCCAGGACATTTAATGGCTCATTTCAAAATGTGTACCTTTATCTGAGATTGATTCATATTTTTCTTAGCCCGTGTTAAAAAATGATATGCTGGCTACTGAGAAAAAGGGCTGGCTCCTGAATCATATTTAAATTCTTCTACCCGTCGCCATTTCTACTTTGTTATAAGATGTTTGTAATTCCACTACACTACTGCTAATTTTTGGTGCCTATACTTGTATAATATTTATATCTCTTGGTTTGAGTTTGAATTTGACAATAATAATTATCTGATTTAATCAAATAACCATTAATTGATTTAGCCTTTTCCTCATCAAACATTAGTCCTACTCCTTTTCTGTGTGTATTATCTCTTGAACAAATTATTGTATATTGTCTGTTATTACTTTACCAGATCTCCCTTCCCACCTCATCTCACTCACGCCTAGGAAATTGACCTTCATATTTTTTATTTCTTTTATTACAGTATACAACTTTCCTATCTCAACTATGTCCTGACATTCCACGATCCTATTTTAAACGTGTCTTTGGGAAGATAATGTGGTTGTATTTTCCTTGCCTTCCATATTCACATGGGCTTTGACAGCAATTTCTGATTGTCAGGATAAGAGAGTTCCTTGCTCTGCTCAACTGCAAAGTTGTGCACTGACGCTGGTGGACACTAGGTCACACCTGTGACCTTATTTTTCCCAGTGTCTCAGTAGATTTACATTCTGATGTGTTGATTTTGATGATATAAGCCTATGGCCATGCAGAAAGCAATGGCAAACTCCTAAATGTAGAATTATCTAGTAAATCACAAACAGCCAATAGATGCTAAGGTTGATTGCAACATCCTGTAAAGAATAGTCAACTTACTGTTACGTTATATTGCACTTAATCTTACCTTGACCTACACAGACTTGAGGTTGTTCTATCTTGACATCTGATGGTAGTTTACTCTCCATCTTTCAATCTGTAAGGATTTGTAAGTTACATAATGTATGCAAAAATAAACTATATGAATGAATTTTATATTTTGTTTTTTCAAGATAATATCTAATCATGATTAATGATACAAAATCATTCCTTCAAGACATGATTTCTGATATGTTATTCCTCTAGCTCCCTTTAAGAATATGAATTTGGCAATCAATCACAGTGTAATGATATTGGTTTATCATGACAAAAACATTAGAATACATAACAGATTTGTGGAAAATCATTATTACTTGTGTCACACATCATACACACATTAAAGTTAATGTAATAGTTATAACAGCAGACTTTCTTTGATGTATATTTTCCCCCCTTCCATAGATCCAAGAAAGAGTCATCAATTTGTGAGAAACACAAGAATATCTTATCATTAATGTTCCCTTTGAACTTTTGCTTATGAGCACAAATTCCACTTTGTGAGCTACTATCAAAGTTGGTGGCATGCCTTCATTTGATAATTAGGTAAATTTGGTCCCAATATTGTCTGCTTGTGCACTGAAGCTCGATGATCTGGACTTTGTTGAGGACGTTGCCCTCCTGTTCCATACACTGAAATGGAATGAAAGATTTACCTAAATACATTGGATAGGAGTTCACAACAATTCATCATCATCATCAAGTGCCATGCCAGTTGGTGTTGGCATTCATGTCTCTCCACATATCTTGGTCCTTTGTGTTTGGGATCAACTCTGCTGATGATATTCCTTCGTGCCACTATCTCAATCCATCCAGCATCATTTGTCTTGGTCTGCCTCTGCCTCTCTTCCCCTCAATCTTTCCAGTCGTCATGATGTTCTCTAATACCTTTCTTCTCATCACATGACCAAAGAAAGCTGTTTGTCTCTTTCTTATTGTTGTATATAATGCCCTAGTTTTATTAATACCTTTCAGGCATTCACTGTTAGTTACTCTGGCAGTCCAAGGAATTCACAACATTTGCCACAGGAACTTCTGGTTTCAAGATGGTGGTGGGCAGTTATGTTGTGTGAAAACCGCTCCATTTTTCACGTTGATGGATTATTTCACCTCGTGCTTGTGATTTCTGTGCTAGGATGTAAACCAGGAGATTCCTCTCAAGATTTTTGCCAGTGTTACAGAGTTTTGTGCATCTGGGCGAATCAATCCTTGAGTGTTTTCCCTAACATGTTGGGTTACTGTGTTGTTTTTTCTGGTTTCTTCAAAATTGCGGACCAGTGTTTGTGCCCCATACATAGGGTAAACAAACCGATTCGGCGGCGCGGTCCACAATGTAAGTGACAAGGCAGGCGGGCTGGTGCCAGATGCTTCAGACGCAAATGTGACCTACTGAGCCTCAAGTACATGCGCATTCTATATTGGAATTGTGTCAGTGCTAGACAATGAGGCCCCATTTTTGAAAAGCCTGGCAAACAGGAACAATATAGTTGTGCTTCAGGAGACAAGACTGGGTGTTAATACACTCCATATAGCCGGCTTCAAATGTTTTTACAACAGGCAACAAAATGGCGATTCTGATTCAACACAGTATAGTGGTTTCACAGCTAGACATGTCCAGGTGGGACAGTGACAAGATATAATTACAGGCTTTTAGAATTCACTTCGGTCTACCATTCGTGTTGGTGAATGTATATGCCTGTAACGTGAGGGTGGATTCCCATAGATGGCAGTGTTTGAGTGACATATTATGTCATGAGAGGAATGTCATTTTCTGTGGTGATTTCAACGCTAAGGACAAATCATGGGGTAACATTTCTTCCAACACACAGGGGGGGGGGGGGGGGGGGTGTGCTCGAGGCGGCACTTGAAACCAGTGACCTTGTTTGCATCAACAGTGGCTGTGTCACCAGAACAGCAAATCATCCAGGTGACGAGAACAGTGTCATTGACCTCACGCTGGTGTCTCCGTCACTCACTACAGTGTGCAGATGGGATGTCCTAGAGCATCATGGCAGCGACCACCACCCTTGCAGCATATTGGTGGAGAAAGGCAGAACCAGGCAGCACAAGTCAATGGTCAAGACCTTTAAGTATGACAGTTCAGGAAAAGATGTGGTGAGTAAAATAAGGCGTAACAAGCGCAGGAATCATCATGGCAGGAAAAAAAAGCAGCTGGGAATAGCCACCTTGGTGGAACTGTGAGGTTGAGAAGGCTTGGGTGAATAAGAGTGGTGCTGTAAGTAAATGGCAAAACACCAAGAAGAACTCCAAAGTTAGCTATTTCAAACAACTTGTTAAAGTGGTCAAAAGTGAAAAATGCGTAGTTATGTCAAAGAATAAGCACACACAAGTCGCTGAAATTGTTCTGGCAACTATATAAAAGTATGAATGGAGTAGTCACAAATAAGAGTGTTCCTGACTTCCAAAATGCTGACCTTATCTGGCAGAGGTCGGATGAGAATAAGGGCAAAGCCCTTTTCGAACGCTATCTAGAGCAGAGCAACCAGTCAGACATGAGAGGCCAAAATTTTGCCAAAGTGATTACCTCAGATAAGTGTAAGGCCCAGAACATTGCAGTTGAAAAAACAGTGATGGTGAAAGAGATCAGGGCTGTGCTTCAACGAACAAGAAATAGCGCAGCAGGGCCAGATGGTATAAGGTATGACGACATCAGTATGTGTACCGACAATGAGCTAGAGGAATTAGCAGATATGTACAAAAACTGCATAGCGAGTGCTAGCATTAGGGAGGAGTGGTTACACAGCTATCTGATTCCCTTGGCGAAGCCTGACAACGACCACACAGAAATTCAGGGATACCATGCAAAATACAATAGGCAAGCTGCTGGAGAAGTTAATTGCCAGGAAAATATCAAGTCAGCTAGAGTGGCAAGGTTGTTTCCCACCTACTCTTGGAGGGTACCATCCAAACAGAGAAACCTGGACCCACGCAGCAGTTTTTGCCCATGATGTCTATGAAGGTTTCCACTCAGGCATTGAAACATGTGCTGCGACGATTGATCTTGAGGATGCGTACAAAGCGCACATCTGGATTTTTTAATGTTTTAGCTTCTTGAACTTCAGTAGCTGGATAACTGGTGTCACCTGTGGCTTATGACTGTCCCTACCAGGAAAGGATGTCCTAACACAGCCATTAACGTTATTCACTGCCTCTGATATGTGACTATTCATGACATCTTGGGAAGATAGTGTGGCTTCCCTTTACCTTTCACATCCACATGGCGGTATTTACCTCTGCCTCTGACTGCCATTTCCGGATGTCAGGACAAGTGAGTGCCCTGCTCTGCTAAGCTGCAGAGTTTTCCACTTATCCTGATGGATATTCCGTCCCCAGGGCTGTGTTTGCCACACTGTAGTGTATTTCCCATCCTCTACCACTGGGAGGTGCAGTTGGAATTTTCCCTGTCTATGATGGCCAAAACTTTCCAGTACTTTTAGAGGACTCAGAAAGTCTAAGCTTTTGAGAATACATCAAGCATATGATTACCAGCCCTCTTCCAACTGAAAGTAGTTTTTAGATGTGGCAGTTGGACTTCTGAACCCACAAAAGCTATTTTTTTTAAAAATCTGTTCAAATTCAAAGTACATGCTTGCAAATGGCGGCCACATTGTCAAGCTATCGACAAAACCAAAAGTAGACAATCTGAAGTCTCGGAAAGCCGAGAGATCGCATTTTTACAATGCATAATAGTCATGGGCAGTTTCAAACGTTTTGCTCATTCGGGGGTAGAAACGTTCCTAGATGCTTTGCCAGCTAAAGGATTAATAAACCAACACAGAACTGGTGTCATTAGCTGCTACACGCTGCAGGATTTACTGAGGAAGGGATCTGGGAACTTATGGACTGAATGGTTTGATGTGCAATGAGGATGATCTGTCGACTAACTAACTATCACATGAACCACATCTCTGTTGCTTCTCAGTTCTTCCTAATTTGTTCATTTAAATTCCAAGATTCACTGCCATATAGGTTCTATATAGCACTTCAGCACTCTTACATTCAATGGTAGTGACTTATTGCATAAGATACATTTCATTTTCTGATATGTAGCCTTTGCTTGCCCTATTCTGCTCTTAATCTCTGACCCTCAATCGTCTGATGTTATAAATGCCCCTAGGTATTTAAATTTATCCACTAGGTTAAACATTTTCCCTTCTATTTATTTCCATGTCATATTTTGGTCCCACATTTTTCTTTGATATCACCATTGTTACTATTTTCTTGATATTCAAGGAGTCCTTTCTTTGCACTCTCTGTTACTACAATTACCAACATTTGTTGTAGATTGTTTGCATTATCCGCAGTCAATACTGTGTGGAGTATAGGTGGTTCAGTTAAGGCCTCTGAAGTGTTTATGTTTGTGGCTAAGGTTTGCCTACGCATTTTCCTCATGCTGGGCTAGTGGTGCATGGCTCCGTCGCCCTGCTACTGATTTGAGTGCGTGGAGCGACACTCCGAGCTCTGTGAACTTCATGTGGAGTGCTTTACACATGTCTGTGGTTGTTTGTAGCGCAAAGTGCATGTTCAGAAAAATGACGGCCAGCAGGTCGCTGAACTAACTGGGTTGCTTTATGCAGTAATGTGTGGCGGCTGGTTTTCTAGTGACTGCCGCTTCCATTAGCGAGGGACTATTTTTCATGGTGGACTTTTGTGTTGGCATTCTGGTAGTGGCATTATGCACAGTGTACCTACGCAGGCTGTTAGTTTGTCGAGACTCCTGTCTGTTCCACTTTTCACATGCAGCAGTGAGGAGCATTTTGAGTGATATTTACTGGCACAGGAACGGAGCATAATGGGGTGACCCTTTGCTGTGAAGTTGGAACCATGACTAACTAATTTATATTATAACCACCGATTAGTAATCCTGGCTTCTCTTTGATTTCTCTCATTATTATTTTGCTATAGAGGAAGAAGATATCCGGTGACAAAACACATCCCTTGCATAATATTTGTTCATAATTGCCCTCTTTATTTCACATTTTAAATGCTGCTACTTGATTCCAGTAAATACTGTTTTATTATTCTGAGATCTATCCCATAAATGTTCATTTCTAAAATTTTAATTAGTTCATACATAATGTTTTATTTAATAAAATGCCTTGGTATAATCTATAAAGCACAAATATGTGTCTTTGTGTGTCTCTTGATCTTTCTGTGTGTCTCTGTTGATCTTTCTATTAGTGTTTGTAATGTAAATATTGCTTTGCTTGTACCCTTTCCTTCCACAAATTCATATTGTTCTTCACAATTTTGAATTTTATTTTCTTTCTTGCTCTTTGCATTATAATTCTGAGTGGATGGTTAATGACATGGTTTATGAGGTTAATTGTACAAAATGTTAAACTGACTATCATGTCTTTCTGTTTGCACAAAATTACCATAGTAGACAATTGAAATTGCTGTGTGAATATGTATATATTTAAGCTTGAAGAATTTATCTAGTTACTTTACTTTATGGTGTGTGATTATTGCAGTATATACAGAAGTAGCGAAATATGCCAAGCAATAACTTGTGCAATATATTGTTTGTATCTTCATTATTCATAACAACTATATCTGAAATACACCAGGCAAATAGTAATTCTACCTCTTTCTCATGTGTATTGCCTCCAGAATAAATTATTTCATGTATTTATGTTTGAATAACGAAGACACAAACAATAGATTGCACGATTTATTGCCTGGCATATTTTGCTGCATCTCGTCAGATACTTACTGCAGAATTCACACAGTGTAAATTAACTAGGTAAATCCATCAAGCTGAAATATACACATTTTCGCACAGTAATGTCAATTGTCTACCATGGTAATAAGAACTAGAACATTATATACAACAATAAGACAGAGACAAACATCTTTCTTCGGTCACGTGATGAGAAGAGAGGCATTGGAGAACATCGTGACAACTGGAAAGATCGAGGGGAAGATAGGCAGAGGCAGACCAAGAGAAATGATGCTGGATGGATTGAGACAGTGGCATGGAGGAATATCAGCAGCAGAGTTGATCCAGAAAACCAAAGACCGAGATCTATGGAGAGCCATGAACGCCTACGCCAGCCGGCACGGCACTTGATGATGATGATGAATGTCGATTGTCTACCACTGTAATTTCAAGCTGACTAACATGTCTTTCTGTTTGCACAATTCTGGCTTGCGTTGATTGATCATTATTGCTTCTGCAAACTTTAACAAGCGAGTATTTTGTGTGCAGTATAACAAGCGAAAGGCAATGTCTCTCTCTGTTAATCACATGGCCGCTTTCGAGGATGTGCCTTGTGATTGATGGCGCTGGTGGCTTCCAGTGTGTCAGCCCCAATAGGCTCGCATCGCCTGTGTCGTATCTTGTCGACCCATTGAGGTATGTGTTCTGACACTCTTTTGTTCAGGTGTCTCTCTGTTCTACCAATGTAGAAGGCCTGGCAACTACATGTGAATTGGTAAATACAATTGTTTTTGGCGTACAGAGGAACAGGCTCTTTCACTGCTGGTGTGTACATTGTGTTAATTCTGCAGTATGTACCTGATGAGATGCAGTGAAGTATGCCAGACAATAAATCGTGCAATCTATTGGTCGTGTCTTCATTATTCAAATTCACTATGGGAAAACATTGTTTTTTTATTTATGTTTGGTTATAATTTTTCTTGAACCCCTCCATTTCATCTCTCTTATGCCTAGAATATTCATTTTAATGCTATTTCTCTTATCACATTATTCAACTTTTCCAACTCATTTAATATCCTAACATTCTATGTTCCTATTTTAAATGTATTTCCCATTTTAAATTTATTCAGTTTGATTTTGCCATCAGTAGCTGGATAACTGGTGTCACCTGTGGCTTATGACTGTCCCTACCAGGAAAGGATGTCCTAACACAGCCATTAACGTCATTCACTGCCTCTGATATGTGACTATTCATGACATCCTGGGAAGACAGTTTGGTTTCCCTTTACCTTCCACATCCACATGGCAGTATTTACCTCTGCCTCTGATATATATAAATTTTGCTTTATACAGAGGTTGGCATGGTCGTCATTCGCACTGCGAGCGCTAACAAGTCAAGTCGCATTATCCTGTCAAGAAGCCTGATACGCGGGAAAATGTCATGAGGAAACAAGAAACACGCTGCGGCCAAGAAGTGCAGTGTGGGAGCCGACAACAAGAAGAACAACGTGGAGAGCCTACCTACTAGCTGCATCAAAGAGCCTGATACTACAGCTATTACTGAAGCTACTACGAGGGAGAAGATCGACAGCCCAATACAGTCAAGAACCAAGACAGCAGAGAAGAAGGAGGAGAAAGACACCAGAGTCGGAAACACCGACTCAAAAACAGTCCGATGGGTTGTCAAGCGGATTCCTGTGGAGCTGACAAATGAAGAAATCTTGAAGCAGCTACGTGAAGATAATCTTCACATCCGATTCTTGAAGACGGAGCGGCTCCTCACCTACTCCAAGACACCTACAACCTTGGCAGTGGTGACATCGGAGGGCAGCGAAATGCCGACCACAGTATCATTCAACAAGAGAATGCAGCAACCAGAGAGATTCATCCCAAGAATCACGCAATGTTCCAGATGTCAGAAGGCCGGCCACAGTAGACCTACGTGTCGCAGTAAGACGGAAATATGCCGATACTGCGCCGATCACCACGCCTTCAAGGAGTGTCCGCTGGCCAAGCTGGACACAGACTTCCGAGCACCCAACAACAACAAAAAGTGCGCCAACTGCCTGGGCAAACATGGAGCAAGATACCTGGGCTGTCCGTACCTGCAGAGACACAGAGACGTTTTAAAGATCGCCATCATCACAAAGACACCATTCAAGGAAGCAATGAAGAGGGGCGAGACAGCCACGGGTATAGCACAAGCTGAAAGAGATCAACTTCAAAAGCAGATAGACGAGTTGAAGAAACAAGTCGAGGCACTGCTGACGACGACTCCGACCAGCGATAATGAGAAGCTGCTGGCCGACATGAAAGAAATCCAGCTCAACATCAAACAAGAGATTCAGCGCATGGCTGAGATGAAAAAGGAGAACGAAGAAATCCTACAAATGATCAAGACCTAAAGAGAATTGCATAGAGCTGAAATGGAACTCTTTCAAAACAAACCAACAGAAGCCACACAAGAACTCACAGAGAAACCGCAAGAAGAAAATCAAGAGACCAAGCCGGAACCGCAACCTGAAGCCAGCTGCCCAACCACAACGCCCAAGAGGGAACTACTATACCGTCGGATCTCTGAAGGAGGCACAGAATACCCAGTCGACAAGGAGGAACTCAAGCGCGAGGAATTCAGAAGGTGCTGGGAAGAAAAAGAAAAGAAGCCAAAGAAACTCCTGGGGAAACCGATGGTATACCCAGTCTTACACTACGACTGTGAGAACGACTTCGAGTACTATATAGATGACAGTAAAATCGTCCCATAGCTGACCACGGAGGAAGAAAACTTTAGGCAGCAGTATCGCAAACGCAACAGTGAAAACAGGCACAAGGAGGAAAATGAAAACGTCGATAAGCTCCTACAGAAAGTACACAATAAAGGAGACAAAAAGACCAAATAAAAAGTCCTTTTAAGGACTGCAACCAGTCAAGCCAGGAGCCTGCACCAACAAAGAAAACAAGAGGAAACATCCACAAAGGACAGCCGCCGACCAATCCTCCAGCTGGAGTGGGACTACAAAAAGTCCTTATAAGGACTGCAGCTAGTCAAGCCAGACGAGACAGGAGCCTACACAAAGAAAACCACAAAAACAGACGTGCGCAAAGGATAGCCGCTGACCACTGCTGACGTCACAGACACAAACGCTACATAACCAGTCCGAGATAGGACTCACAAGACAAGAATTAGGGCTAATAAACCCACAAAAACCACGTACTTCAACAATAACCATAGCTGATGAAGCAGGTTAGACGAGGTCGAATTTGGAATTTTTGTTTTTGAAAATTGGAATTGGAATTGGAACAGAGGTTGGGCATTGATCTAGTATGAATAATTCAATTCAGCATCCATTTTTATGCATATTGTGTAATTTTTTACTATTTAAGTTGGAGGTACCATCCCAAACTGAAATGATGAAGATTGCAAGCTATGAGTTTGATGCTGTTATGGGATATTTCAATATAGCGTTTTATACATTTCACTACGTGTTCAGATGCACCCACTGTGAACGGACATTTACAGCGCAAATTGGCCTTATCAGTCACACTCGCTACCGCCATAGTTAAAAGTTATTATGCCTTTTTAAAGCACAAACTATCGTCTGTCAAGACGGCAAGGTGCCAATGGAATGGAATGGACATTTCACTAATAGTGTTTCCACATTGACGTGGATAGGCCTTAGGTTCAAACCAGAATACGATCAGCATTGTTTGTAGTGGGTTGTGCTCAATATTTAAATCTCAAATCCCGAAACAACCAAATAAAGCAATGATATATGTAGCGAGCCCCATCATCAATTTAATTTTGAGTATTATAAATGAGACTGCCACAGTAGATAGGCCTTGAAATTCAAAATCTAATGGTACCTCAATGATGCATGTATGTCACTTCTAAGTGAAGATATTCACATCTTTGTGAAGGTGAGACGAGTTGCGATTTTTCATCCTATTCATCCGTAAAGAGAGCTCTCTAATGTGTCCCTTTCCTCCAATCAGCGAGACCCGCTGGTGTCTGCGCGTCTATGCGTGCGAGATTGTCTCAAACGGTCATATGAAAACTGACTTCAAAAATATGTTCCGTCATGTTAAATGATTACAAAATAGTACAAGTATACAAATTACTTATTAATAATCTTTAAACTTGTGTTCTATTTAACTTTTGTAGGTCAAATCACACGTTTTATGTGTTGAAAAGTGTAGCGCAATCACAATCGATATCATATGCGGTGGCCGTCATGACCCGTGGGTTTCCAATTCACAAAGTCACATCTTCGCAGAAAATCTGTTTTTCAACCACAATTCGAGCAAGTTTAGCGATGAAACTTTGCTGATTCAGGAGCGATATTTTATACGGCAATTAAAATTCATATTAAACAAAGACATCTATTGGATTCATCGATTCCGATACGCGATAATTCCGCTGCTTGCTCCCCGGCAGTCGGCAGTTGCACAGATCCATAGAGCACACTTTATTCACAAACTTCCAGTTTCTTAGTTCTATATAATATTTTAGTTCGTAATGTTTAATAGTTTCTATTATATCGCCTAATAATTTTGTGAAAAATTTAAAAAAAAAAAAAAATACATGTCCAGTCGGAAAGTGAACTCCGAACTCCCGTGTGACAGGCGGGCTGCTTACGACTTACGCTATCGAGAAGACAATGCTTGTTCTGCAAAGATATTTATAAAGTAAAGCCGCCATTTTGGGTTTTATGATCGTAACATTTTCACCTGTTTTTCAACCACAATTAAAGCAAGTTTAGCGATGAATCTTTCCAAATTTCTGAAAAATTTGTTGCAGAATTCGAAGACCCATCTACAATTTATGGTTTTCTATTGAAAGCGACAGAAAAAAGTTATTTACGGTCCAATGTGCCGTTTTCATTTTTCTCCGCGTGCGAGGTTGGTCGTAACCAAACGGGTCATAGGCGGATTACGAAAACTGACTTCAAAAATATGTTCCGTCATGTTAAATGATTAAACAATAGTACAAATATACAAATAAATTATTAATAATCTTTAAATTTGTGTTCTCTTTAACTTTAGTAGGTCAGATTGTACGTTTTGAGTGTTTTAAAGTGAAAGTGTAACATGCCACAGCCATCGATACGCGCATGCACAGCACCGTGGCACATAGCCATGCGCTGACTCATTCACAAAGAAACGCTTCACAGAAAATATTCAATATTATATTGTTTCTCATCCACCCTGCAGCGATTAAAGCGATGAAACTTTCCAGATATATTTTAAATTGTATGCAGAATTCAAAAATACATCTATCAGTGATGTAATTCTATCTGCAACACCAGAAGAGTGTTACAAAGTGCACATGCCAGTCCGATATTATCCGATATATATGGCACAAAGAGCAAAAAACATATCTTCGCCGAAAATGTTGTTTTCATCCACCCTGCAGCGATTAAAGCGATGAAACTTTCCAGATATATTTTAAATTGTATGCAGAATTCAAAAATACATCTATAATTGATGTAATTCTATCTGCAACACCAGAATAGTGTTACAAAGTGCACATGCCATTCCGATATATACGCGCAAAGAGCAAAAAAATACACATCTTCGCCGAAAATGTTGTTTACATCCGCCCTGCAGCGATTAAAGTGATGAAACTTTCCAGATATAATTTAAATTGTATGCAGAATTCAAAAATACATCTATAATATAATAATTGATGTAATTCTATCTGCAACACCAAAATAAAATTAATTACGGTAAGTATGAAATATAATGTTATTTATATAAAAGGTCAGGATGATGTCAACCAATCGCTGTGCTCAGAATATTGGGCATACCTTTCCCGGGAAACCCCGGATGACGTGTGTTCTTGTCACGTGAGATGTGAATGAATGAATGACGTCGAAAGAATGCATGGTATATTAGACAGCGTTTTCCGGGACGAGATTTTCAATGGTGATCTGACTCCGTACAGGACTTTTGCTTTTACTTCGGGTAATGGCACGATGGAACACCCTAATATATGGTACTATGTTGTCCGTTAAAAATAAACAAGCCACAGTAATAGAAGGCAGAAGTTCTCAGGACTCAATTTTTTGGGCTGCGATCAGCTGTGTTCAGTGTGTTCAATTTACTAAGATGTCTTTACACTTCCTGGTTGTAGATTACAACACACAAAAATTAATAACTCCGCTTAGAATTGGCGTACAGTCTTCATTGAGATACCGTTGGATTCGTCTTGTTGCTATTATTATTATTCCCACCAAACTTTCGTGACGTTTCAAGTGACCAAAATAATTAATATTTTAAATATTTCAATTTTTATCTTCTTGAACGCCTACAGGACACTTAATTAATTAATGTAAAAATTGACACAGAGTTCAAAAATGCACGCTAAAGAAAGAAAATGTCGATAATTTACAATCTAAAACTACAAACTCTCCTACCGTTTGTGAAAATTTAAACTAAGAAATAGGATTAAACTTGACCTCTTAACTTGACAATAAGTTGTGGCCTGATGAGAGCAGGAAAATGCTGCTCAACTTATCAGCTCCCTGATCGTGTGTTAAAAGAAATTGGAACAGCTAAAGCATATCCGCGCCATTTTGAATCTGAAGCTTCAACTTCATCATCCAAGCTAAGTCAAAAGTGCATCTTGTGAGACGGACAGACGGACATCAATGAAGATGAGGACATGATTCTATAGGTAAGTCACATAAATATTTTTTATTATTTTTTGTTTATGTTGCATATCCCTTACAGGACGTTGCAGTCAACATCAGCATTTTCCAGCTGCGGTTGATGTACTAGGCAAGATTAAGCGCAGTAGTTTGACACTGCTTTCTGAGATACCGGCTCACATACCCCCGTAAGTTACCAGCACGGCTCGAACCGCTGCCGGTTCGGGCGCAGCTGCGTTACTCATGAGAATATACGGGGTTACGGCGAACGCCTGTAAACCTCTTCGCCAGGGAGACGGCAGTCACATCAATACATATGTAATTTCTTACTGTCTCAATCTGGATATTTTTCCTAGATACTTTCCAACGAAATCTAGATATTTATGGATGTTGTTTGGGCCGTTTCTAGATTGTTTTTGGTTAAAAAAATAAATGGCAATCCTTTTTGAAACATCGCCATTTCTAGTTCATCGTAAAAGTGTTGAGAGTTTTTTCATCGCTACTGCTTGTTGTTGGTGCGTATATTTGTATAATAATATTTATATCTATCAAATCGGTTTGCTTTTGATTTTGACCATACTAAATGAAAATGAACTCTAAATACTAAATAGTAACACCAATAGTACTAATAATAGTAATAATACCATATATATACTATTATTTTAATTAAAATAATGTACTGGAAATGTTGAAGAAGAAAAAAAGTAAACATTTGTCTTTGTGATTTATAATATAAATTATAATATTGAATTCATCCCCCCTCCCCTTTTTTATTTTAGGATAGTTGTTTTCTTTCTTTAAAAAATTTTTTTTTTTTATCACAGCATGACTCAGTTGTCTTATTTTGTCACCATAGTGCCATTTTAACTGAAAGAAGACATGTTCCTCTCTAAGAAGAAATAAATCCACAATGTAATAATAATTAATAGTACTATTAATACTCTCGTCACGTGACGCAACAAGAATTAGCAGTGGTTCGAATTGCAAAAGTAACTTATGGGAGTATGGAGCCGGTCACTCAGAAAGTCGTGGCGTGCTGATGAGCGTAATCTAGCCTAGGAATCAACATACAGCTGAAAGATGCTGGTGTTGACCGCAATATCCTGAAACGGATGGAAATGCGAAAAAAAAAAAAAAATTATTACTACAGTTTAAAATACTAATAATAGATGGATAAAATTATTTGTTTGGTTTTCTTTATGAATTCCAAATAGTGATTATGTCATTGTCATACAAATTTAGTCTTCTTATGCCACACAGGCACCAATGAATGAATGTTTGTAGTCCATTAGTAATTGGTTTAGTCATTCTCCGTTATGATACATACAGCAGTAATGAAGATTTAGTGTTAAAGAGTTTAAAATTTTGTGTGTGCTATGGAGAATCAGTTTTAGGCCTATATGCTTCTTTAAATAAATCTACATGCCCCCCTCCCCCCATCTTTGTGTACATTGGTACATACGTAGATGAATGATTACACTTCTTGAAGTGATGTTTCACTAAGGGAACTCACGGAGAGAAGCAAACACATCCGTTTACCATTTTAGTCCCCCTATCTTTCCCAGTTAACAAAGAATAGAAAGAAAAAGCAGCTGCTGCAGCAGGATATAACAATATGAATTGGAAACAAATAGGTATATTAAACTCCTGCGAGAAGAAACGTACTAAACATCACCAACGTTGCACATACCTTACAAGGAGATCCACGTATCGCGAAATACAGGTGAAAATCCGAAATCAGAAGCACTCAATAAATATATAAAATGAATAAAAAAGAATGAATGTCATCTTTTGTTTAATTTTTATCTCTACTTCTACAAATATCTAGTTGCTATGAAAGCTTATCTTGGCTTTGCATTCTTATTTTAATATCTTTATATGTTGACCTATCTGTGTCTACATTGCTACCTAAATAGGTGAATAATTCTGCCACTTAAAGTGTAGTTTTAACAAGGGAGATCAGGTTATCACTTATTCTCATCTGTATCTTTCCCTATGGATGTTTAGACTTAATTGTTGTAACCTCCTATCCTATGTGTTTAGCTAAATCTTGCATCTCATTTCAATGTGTGGGATAAGAGGGTAATGTCATGAACAAAGTCCAGATCATCAAGCTTCAATGCACAAGAAGACAATATTGAGACCAAATTTACCCAACTGTCAAATATAGGCAATGCTCACAACTTTTATGTTAGATGCTCACAAAGTAGAATTCTTGTTCATAAGCAACAGTTGAGAAACAACAATTATGACATGATTTTCTTGTTTTTCTCACCAATTGAAGACTCATTATTGCATTTATGGAATTGGGGGGGGGGGGGGGGGGATATAGCAAAAAATGGCTTCTGTTATAAGTATTGCATCAACTTTATTGTGTGTATGATGTGTGACAAATAATAAAGCTGCTCCACAAAGCTTTCATATATTGTTATGTTATTTTTGTCATGATAAATCAGTATTATTATACTGTGATTGATTGCTAAACTAAAATTCTTAAAGATAACTTGAGGAATAACATATCAGACATCATGTCTTGAAGTAATCATAAGGCATTGTGCATTATTAATCATGATTAGATATTATCTTGACAAACAAAATATCAAATTCATTTATTTGGTTTATTTTTGCATACATATGCAACTTACAAATCTTTCAGATTGAAAGATGGAGAGTAAACTACCATCACGTGTCAAGACAGAACAACCTGAAGTCTTTGTAGGTCAAGGTAAGATTAAGTGCAATAGAATGTAACAGTTAGTTGAATATCCTTTACATGGTGT
The DNA here is from genome assembly GCA_963921405.1 of Cepaea hortensis. NCBI lineage: Eukaryota > Metazoa > Mollusca > Gastropoda > Stylommatophora > Helicidae > Cepaea > Cepaea hortensis. The sequence continues at coordinate 485,187,055 of OY992876.1, read as the reverse complement.
TGCAATCAATCCCAGCATTTACTAGCTATTTTTGATTTGCTAGATAATTTTACATTTAGTAGTTTGGCTTTGATTTCTGAATGGCCAAAGCATTATTTCATCGAAATCAGCACAATAGCAGAATGTAAATCTACTCAGACACTGGGAAAAAGAAGGTCATAGGTGTGACCAAGTATCCACCGAGATCAGTGCACAACTCTACAGCTGAGCCAAGCAGGGAATTCTCTTGTCATGACAGTCGGAAATTGCTGTCAAAGGCAGAGGTTGAAGACCTTTGTATGGATATGGAAGGCATGGGAAAACCACCACATTATCTTCCCAAGAATATGCATTTTGAGAGATCAGAGTCCGGGATCGATGTTAATGGATATCTTAGGACACCTTCATCTTGTATAAACTGTCATGAACCGCTGATGACACCATCATCAAGCTACTGATGGCAACACCAAAATAAACAAGTTTAAAATAGGAATGTGGAATATCAGGACATAGTTGAGACAGTAAAGTTAGATAATGTAATGAATGAAAAGAAAAATGTGAAGATTAATATCCTAGGCATGAATGAGGTGAGGTGGAGGAGATCTGGTAAAGTAATAACAGACAAACACACAATAATTTGTTCAGGAGGTAATACATACAGAAAAGGAATAAGGCTAATGTTTGATGAGGAAACAGCTAAATCAGTTAATTGTTATTTGATTAAGTCAGATAGTTATTATTGTCAAATTCAAAGGCAAACCAAGAGACACAAATATTATGTTAGTGAGTAGGCACCAATAACAAGTAGTAGTGAAGAGGAAATACAATCATTTTATGAATAAGTAGAAATTATGATATCTCAAACAAAATCACAAGAAATAAAAATAGTACTTTGTGCTTAGAGGATACTATGTAGTTCTGAGGGGGTTATGACATAGATAAGACTGTAAACACACAACAATGTGGCTCGCTCACATGGAGATCTGGCAGATGCTGAGATTAATGCATTTAAAATAACTCTGGTAGCAGCTGACATAAATTTTATTTCTGAGGATACACAAACAAACAAGCCTCTGTAGCCAGCTGAGTCATTCACTCTTACTTATGTTTATGGAATTCTCATACACTGTCCACTGTGGACCGAGTGCTTTGTGACCCTTTATACAATATGGGCTGTCCAGCTTGTGGTATGTTTTGACACACTATAATCTCTCTCTCTCTCTCTCTCTCTCTCTCTCTCTCTCTCTCTCTCTCTCTCTCTCTCTCTCTCTCTCTCTCTCTCTCTCTCTCTCTCTCTCTCTCTCCTGACCCTAACCCTAACCCTAGTACAGTCCCAAACACTGGCATACAATAATTGTTGTATATACTTGAGTATAGAATACACTTTGGGGCGCCGCTGCTGACAATTGTTGGTGTCCTCTCACATCACACACCAGACTTTCTAGCTTTCAATTCTCACTTTTTTTTACACACACGCACGCACGCACGTGTGCACACACACATGTGCACGCGCAGCATGCACACAGACACACACATCCACCCCCACACCCACCTACCCACCCGCTCGCTTTTGCACACGCACACACACCTCCTAAAATGATTATAATTTTTGTGAAAATAAACTGGAAGTATAAATATGTGATGTGTAGTTGATACTGTCCAAATGATGTAAAGTTCTTCTTGTAAATATGTCCTCTGTGTGTCTGCTTATTTCTAACGTGTAACCTCTCTAACTTGTATGACGCCTCTAATTTGTATGTCTTGTCGCTAAGCCGGATAACTTGCAACTATGCTGGATGTCTTGTCGCTAAACTGCCTCGTACCTGAATGAAGGGTTTTTTCTGCCTGATTTGGAATAAGAACTCTGGCCTTGAACTTTCTTCATGCTAACCCAAGTTGTTGTCATTAGAGCTCACTGGCTTGGCCACAAGACTGGCTTTGGAAGACTGGTTTTCTGGGCATGTCATGTATTTCTGTCTCGCTATAGTCTGTTTTCATTTTAACTTTTGTGTAACTGTCTTTAACTCTTTAGTCTCATTTTCAGTCATTGTTTCTCTTATCTGGATACCTGACACTTGAAGATTTCAATGCAAAGTGGGGAAAGAAAGAATGACTATGGTTTAGGAACTAATCATATAAAAGGATAACTGATGGAATGAGCTAAACTAAATAATATGATGATTTGAAACAAAGATTTTCTTCTTTGTCTTTTAAAAAATGTCCAGTTATGCGAAATCCGTTTATCAAGAATGTTTGGAAATGCCAAACCATTAAACGTGTCCCGACTATAGAATTAGACCTGCTTACAGTGAAATCTTTTTATAAACCAGGACATTTGTACAACTTTTCGACTATTTTTTATTAAATTACATGCTTCATCTGTGTTATAATTTGAGATATTTCCCCTCTCAAAATGGCTGGAAAGTTAAAATCCATATCTTTGAAAAGAAAGATTGGGCAATTACAAGAAGTGGAAAATCTTGGCAAAGAGAAACTGGAAAAAGTAAAGCAATTCAACATTCTAAAATCAATGCTTTTTTTTCAGAATCATAAAGATTGATACAGAAAAATGTTTTATAGTGGACAGGTTGTCACAGAATGAAGAATTGAAAAGTACCATGTGATGTGGTTGACACAGAACTTCTAAAATGGTTCATCATGGTGAGATCAGCAAATATTCCTGTAAATGGACCTACCTTAACTGCACAGGCAAAAGAGTTAGCACTTCTGGAAGATTGGACTGGCTGGAAATGTAGTCAGTATGTGAGGATGGGGGATGTGTGTTTGGCTGGGTGGTTGGGGTGTGTGTGGGTGTGAGGGTAGATGAGAGATGCATGTGTTGATGGGCGGGTGGGTGATGTGTGGGTGTGAGTGGTTGATGGATGAGTACGTGAGTGGGTGGATGTGTGTGAGAGATGAGTGTATGGTTGGGGATGTGTGTATTTGTGGGAAGATGTGTGTGAATGGCAGATGTGTGTGGGTGGTATATATGTGGGTGCTGGGGTGTGTGTGGGTGGGAGGTGTGCGTTTTTTGGGTGCTTATAGGTGGGGGACATGTGTAGGCAGGTGGGGAGATGTGTTTGTAGGTGGGGATGTATGTATAGGTGGGGGGATGTGTAGTTGAGAGGTGGCGGATATTGGGTGGGTGAGTGGGTGTAGGTTGGTTGATGTTTGTGTGGGTGGGTGGGGAAAATTGTGAGGGTGTGGGATGTATTTTTGGATAGGTGTGAGATGTGTGGGTTGACGGGGGTATGTGTGTGTGGTTTTGTGATGTGTGTTTTGCTGAGTGGTTGTGGGTGTGTGGGTGGGTGGTGGAGAATATGTGGGTGGGTGTGTGCGTGTCAGTTATGGGATGGGTGGGGGATGTATGTGTGGGTGGGGAAATGTGTGTGGGTGGGGGATCAGTGGGTGGGTGGCGGCATGTATGTTTGCCTGAGTCTGTGTGAGTGCGTGGAGGTATGTGTGGGTGGGTGGGGTGTGGGGGATGTGTGGGTGGCTGCAGGGTGTGAGGGTGGATGGGGGATGTGTCTGTTTATGTTTACAACTTTTATTTGACAATGTTTTTTTTCCCCATGTGAATGTACCATGTGTAATATGCATTGTTTATGCTTACAAAATCCATTTGACAATGTTTTTTGTTCCCCTATGTAAATGTAACATGCACATTTGATGAATGAAAGATGAGTGATCGAAAGGGCCAAATGTAAGACAGGACTGCGGGCCCAGTTTGTTACCCTTTTAAAATAAAGTTTGTTTGTTCGTTCGTTCGTTATGACTGGTTGGGTCATTTTAAAACACGGCACATTACTTACAAAGCTTTGTGTGGGGAAAGGTATTCTGTTAATGAAAAGACTACCAAGTTATGGACGGAGGAGGTGCTAAAAGCAGCCATAATGAGGTATAATTCTGCTAATGTGCTTAATGCTGATAAAACTGGATTGTTTTGGAGATTGTTGCCTGACAGGACTTTTTCCATCAGAAATGAAAAGTATCGTGGGGGCTAAAAATCAAAAGAAAGAATCATAATTCTGTGTATACAAATATGGATGGATCATTAAAATTGCCATTACTTGTAATCAGTAAATTCAAAAATCCACACTGTTTTAATAATGGTTTGACCAAATTTGTGTGTTGATTATGCAGCTAATTCAAAAGCCTGGATGACATCAGATATTTTCACCAAGTGGCTACATGCATTTGATCATTCTATGAAACATCAACATCGCACAGTTATTTTGCTGCTTGACAACTGTTTAGCCCACCTAAATGTTCAAAATCTACAAGCAACTTGATATTGTTTTTCCCTTCATACTTTACGGTTCTGTACGTCTCACCCTTCTAAATGATAAGATAAGTAGACCCACAAATCACGTTTTATGTGGATGTCTAGACTTGTTCTAGTATGTGCTATTATATTTAGCTTCCATTATTATTCATATTGTGTAAGGGGGTGGGGGGATTTGTAGGTAGGAAATATGAAAGGAGGGGGGGGGGGGGATGACGTTCTGAAAATATGGTGAAGGGGGGCACGGACCAAAAAAGATTGAGAACCACTGGCCTAGATCATACATCATGTCCAATACATGGAAGTGAGGAATTAAAGCAGCCATGTGCAGGACGTGGTGATTCCTTGGGTGAGGCCAGTACCAGAGCACTATATGTCGGCTCTGCAATTATGGAAGCCTCCTTGGATGGCGGATAATTCGCATGGACTGCCCCTGCCTACCCTTGAGGGCTGACCGTGATGTCCTCAACCGTTCTAACTTGACCAGCTGGGATGTGGATGGCACCACAAAAGTGAGAGTCTCTCAGGAAGACTAACCTGATTAAAAACCACTCACTAAAGTTGGATGTGTCTGCCTAAGGGTGTTGGCTGAAAAGGGCGCATAAAGAGACACACTGCAATTACATCTGAAAAATCACTCCTGATGAACGCAGAAGAAGAAGAAGAAGTTCATACATCAGCTTATATGATTATGAACTTATTTCATACATCACCGTAGATCATACATCAGCCTAGGTCATACATCAGCTTAGATCATACATCAGCTTAGATCATTATGAACTAATGCATCAGCCTAGATCACACATCAGCTTAAATCATACATCAGCTTAGATCATTATGAACTAATGCATCAGCCTAGATCATACATCAGCCTAGATCATACATGAGCACATTAATCATTCTTCTTCTCCATCTTTTGTTCACTTGAAATTGATTGTCTATAGCTGAAGTGTGTGCCTGCTTGATTACACATACACATCTGTTCATAATCAATACCTGGTATATTCATGAGAAAATTAATTATTTACTTTGGTGTGTTTCAGAAACACACTCATGGTCTCCAAGTCCTCGCCACTTCAAACAAGAGCATTCACAAAAGTGGACATATGACAGCATAGACATGAAGGTTGTAAAACAAGAACTATCAGATGTTCCGTGTGAGGACAGAAGTCACAGCTTCAGTAAAATGGTAGACATAGCTGGGGGTAGCATCATTCAAGAAATGACAGAACACAGCAATTCAGAATCAATAATGGTTGAGAACAGTTGTAAGCCATCAGTAAAACATGAAAATTGTTGTCAAATGTCAGCAAATGTGCCTTCTGTAATTGATACAAACAATAAACTATCTCTGGCTATTGAGAATTGTCAGCAGCAAAGTAAGGAAAAATATACACAGAGCTTTGCAAGGTCTCTTGATGACATATTTGATTATGTCAGTTATAGCTCTCAAAGAACTCACACGGGAGACTTATCTGATGTTTCAAGTTGTGAAGACAGATATAAAGGAACACATACTGAAGGGATGCTAAACAAATGTAATGAATGGGACACTCTTTTGATTCGAGATGACCATCAGGAGTGCCAAAATAACATGAATCACAAGATAACACATACAGGAGAGAAACCTTACAAATGTGATGATTGTGGTGCTTCTTTTACTCAAGCTAGCAATCTGAGGAAACATAAGAGAACACATACAGGAGAGAAACCTTACCAGTGTGATGTTTGTGGTGATTCTTTTACTCAAGCTGGCAGTCTGAAGACTCACAAGAGAACACATACAGGAGAAAGACCTTACAAATGTGAGATTTGTAGTGCTTCTTTTAATCATGCTGGCCATCTGAAGAGACATAAGATAACACATGTAGGAGAGAAACCTTACCAGTGTGATGTTTGTGGTACTTCTTTTACTCAAGCTGGCAGACTGAAGACTCACAAGAGAACACATACAGGAGAGAAACCTTACCAGTGTGATGTTTGTGGTGCTTCTTTTACTGAAGCTTTTGACCTGAAGCGACACAAGAGAACACATACTGGAGAGAAACCTTACAAGTGTGATGTTTGTGGTGCTTCTTTTACTCGAGCTAGCCATCTGAAGGCACACAAGAGAACACATACAGGAGAGAAACCTTACAAATGTGAGATTTGTGTTGCTTCTTTTAATCAAGCTTGCCATCTGAAGGCACACAAGAGAACACATACAGGAGAGAAACCTTACAAGTGTGATGTTTGTGGCGCTTCTTTTACTCAAGCTGGTGACATGAAGAGACACAAGAGAACGCATACAGGAGAAAAACCTTACAAATGTGATGATTGTGGTGCTTCTTTTACTGAAACTGGCAGTCTGAGGAGACATAAGAGAATGCATACACGAGAAAAACCTTTTAAATGTGAGGATTGTGATACTTATTTTACTGAAGCTGGCAACCTGAAGGCTCACAAGAGAACACATACAGGAGAGAAACCTTACAAGTGTGATGATTGTGGTGCTTCTTTTACTCTAGCTGGCAATCTGAAGACCCACTTGAGAACACATACAGGATAGAGACCTTACAAGTGTGATAAATGTGGTGCTTATTTTACTCAGGCTTGTATTCTGAACTGCATCATCATTATGTGCTCTGCCGACTACTATAGATGTTCATGTATCTCAGATCGCTGTCCCTATTCAGGATCAGCTCTGCTGATAATATTTCTCAATATCACCATACAGTCCATCCAGCATCATCTCTCTCGGTCTGCCCATGTCTCGTTTCCCACTGATCTTTCTAGTCATCAGAACACACTTCTCCCACACTTCTCTTCTCATCTGTCAGGATCTTATAATTGGCTCGTTAGCTAACACGTGTGAGACAGTACAAGTATAACGTGATTCGACGTAAGACACAGCAACACAAGTTCTATGGATTTATTGCCACATTAAATACAGAACGATAATTACAACAATCTACAATATATAACTCACGACGCTCACAACCACAATACAGCTCATAGGTCTGACGCTCAAGATATTAGTCGTTCGGCTTTCAATCACAGAGATTCACACAAACGCCTTGCTCTCATCGCACATGTCCGTCCAGTCTCCGGTCCCAGCTCGGTCTGAGGTTAGCACGCCAACTGCCCACTGCCTCTAGTGGTGTCACGTGTCCTGCGTGCGTCTGTCGTCAGCCTGACCGCTGGTCGCGTGTCAGGTAACAATCTTGTCAGCCGACAATTCTTGTCCGCCGGGTGTCGCAACGATGTTGCTGCACAGCTATACCATGTTAGGCTCTGACATTCTCCCCGGGTACCTCAATGAAAGATGTCATCTTTCATTCATGACGTATGTATATACTGGGGTAGTGTTAACTTCATGTCAGAGACTACTCTTTCCCAGTGTTATGCATGAAAATACATATATGGCATGGAAATATATACAAAAAATGTAAGTTGCATTGAAATGACAAATGAAGTACAACTTTTAACACAACTCAGGTCTCATCCCCCTGATGGCTGGTTACCTCCATTGCAATAATACCCAGTCAGATCAGTAGTACCAGCTTCACGCATCTACTTCGCAGCAATTTTAAAAAAACGTAATAATATGGTTGTTTTGCAACAGCCATCTAGCCAGACTGAAATACGGCTTTATATGAGTCGTATTAAACACTCAAACTCTGACCTCATTTGGCCAGGAGCTCTTATGTTGGTTTGCAATGTTGGCAGCTCTCTGCCATGCTTGGTGGACGCCTACCCGGTGTGTTAACCATTTGAGCAACAAAATGTCTATTTATACAATACACAATGAATATGTTTCAAATTATGGCCCTTGGTGTAATTCGTAAATGCAAGGGAAGTAATTTTGACAATCAAGAAATTCAATAAATTATAATAATTATTTAATTTCTTAGCGTCATTGCTTGACGTTTCTTCATATTAACGAGAAAAAGTCGGTAATATGAATACATTAATCAAGGTATGATTCTAAGATTACACTAATCAAAATAAATAAGTACCCAATTGGTGTATTATATTTTATAGATTTAAAAGGATTTTACAATCGTCATAAGTTTTTGAATATTTGTATATCGTCTGCTAATTTTGCTATACTTTTTAAATTACACAGGAAGTACACACGAAACGCAAAATTTAGTTGCTGTTACACGGTTTGAACACAAATGCTCCCGTTTTATTTTGTAACGGATAGTTAAATGTTCTCAAAGTTCGTGTTTGATGTTCTAGTATCACAACTATCGGATTATGATGGAATGTTCTTATTTCCGCTGTGTTCACAACTTCTGGATAAAGATTGAATGTTCTTATTTCCGATGTTCAACTGTCGAACATTTTGGATTAAATTCGATGCAGAGGTGGTGTAGAAGTTACTGTTCAGTCCACATTTGCACACGTCGTTAAAATATCACGGTGAAGAAAGTCACTCACAGCTGTCACTGTTAACTGGTAAAGTTCGCTTCTGGTAAGTGGTTAAGCGTCTGTGACCCTGTTCTTGGTGTATATTTACAATTAATAATGTTCTCTTTCCAACACACACTACACAATTATACTACACTCATTACATGGCTTGATTAAAATAAGTATATTATACATGTCGGTTTTTAACCGTATCACAATTACAATTATAGACCTTACACAGTAGGTGAATAGAAACAACATTCACTCATTGGTGGCTGTGTTGTTCTGAGTGTATTAGTACACTCTGCACTCAGACATTGCTTACTGGGTCGGTTGGACAACGGGACAAAAGATCGGCAATTGTATTGATTCTGCCTGAAATATGACGAACCTCGAAACTGTAATTTTGAAGCTTCAAGGACCAGCGAGCAATCATATTGTTGGATGGTACTCCGGCATTTATATACCGTAATGGACTGTTGTCAGTTTCGATGATAAAGTGACGTCCTAGAAGGTATCTGGATAGTTTCGTCACACTTTCTACTAAGGCAAGTGCCTCTAATTGCGGAATGGACCATGTCCGCTCTCGAGGCCTTAGTTTTCTTGATATAAAATAAATAGGATGCAGGATGTTGTTGTATTCCTGCAACAGGACTGCCCCAATCGCAACGGAGCTAGCATCTGTTCTCAATCTGAAAGGTAAATGGATGTTGGGCAATTTAAGGATGAGATTATTCGAATTCTTATCAGAAAAGTATGTCAAAACTTTATGAAATGCATTTCGTAGGCATTCATCGTGTACAACTTTTTCAGGCTTATCCTTGGTTAGTAAGTTAGAAAAAACCTCGGTCAGTTCTGAAAAATCAGGAATGAATTGCCTGTAATAATTGATCAGTCCCAACAAACTCCGGACTTGTTTCTTATTAGTCGGGAGTGACAGTTTTAGAATTTTTGAGACAATTTTGTTGTCTGTCATGACAAAGCCATTGGATATTCTGTACCCCAAAAATGATATCTCTTGGTAAGCCATGCTCACCTTTGAAGGCTTCACTGTCAGTCCGTGCTGTCTGATACGTTCTAGTGTCTGTTCTAGTGTCTTTATATGTTCCGTCATTGTCTCTGTATGGACACAGATGTCGTCAATATAGCAAATGATATTAGGAATGTCAGATAGGAGGAGTCGTGTCATGCGTACGAATGTGGCTGGGGCATTGACTAGCCCAAATGGAAGTTTGCACCATTCGTACAGTCCCCAAGGTGTGGCAAAAGCTGTTAGATGTCTGCTGTCTTCATGTACAGCTATCTGCCAGTAACCTTTAGACATGTCAAGCGTCGTAAAGAACTTAGCGTCAGTCAGTTCTGTCAGAAGATCGTCAGTGTTTGCCATTGGTTCAAGATCTAAAACAGTTATTTTGTTCAGTTTTCTGTAGTCGATGCAAAGTCGTATTGTCTTGTCCTTTTTGCGTACAATGACCATGGGTGAAGAGAAGTCTGATAAGGATCGTCTGATGATGTTGTTTTTTTCTAAGTTGGTGATCTCTTGATGCAACTGTTCTTTGTAATGTAATGGTATTGTGTATGGTCTGCATCTTATTGGTGTGTTTGATGTGAGTGTGATGTGATGCTGTACTAATTCTGTTTGTCCTGGATTGTCTGAAAAGATGGTGTTGTACTGTTGTATCAACTGTTTGCAACTGTTTGTCTCTGCTTGACTTAAGTTTGGATTGATCTTGATCTCCTTCGAGCAGTTTGTCGTGTCTAATGTAGGTGTTGGAATCTCGTCGCTAGACTCGTCATCTTCGTGATCTATTATCACGGTGCAAGCTGTCGTATCGTCTTGTTCGTTGTCTCTGTTGTGGTATGGTCTTAGCATATTTATGTGAAATATTTTGTGTTTGTCTTTTATTAGGATTTCGTAGTCTACAGGTGAGATTTGTCTTGTCACTTTAAAAGGTCCCTGCCAAGAATCAGTCAGTAGCTGTCTGTCACTAGGTAGTAGTAGTAAAACGTCCTGTCCAGGTGTCAATGTTATAGTCCTGTTACCTTTGTCTGCGTACTGTCTGTAAGTAGCACCAGATAGTTTAAGTTTATTTTTGGCAATTTCACATGATTTAATAATCCTTTCACGCAATGATGTTACATACACAAATGATGATATGGGTTTCAGTATTGGAGTAGAATCAGTTAACATTTGGTGATAAATTGTTAATGGGCCTCGTGGTTTGGCACCATAGATTAGTTCAAAAGGAGAGAAACCGGTACTAGAATGTGGTACCTCGCGATAAGCAAAAAGGACAGCTGGTAAGTATACATCCCAGTTGTTGGGGTGATCTTGAGTTACTTTGGCAAGCATGTGCTTCAGGTCCCCATTAAGCTTTTCTATAATCCCGCTAGAGTGAGGATGATAGGGGCTATTGAAAACTTGCTTCACTCCTAACATTTTAGTGAAAGCTTGGGTGGATGCGGCAATAAACTGAGTGCCTCTATCAGACTGGATAGTATCTGGAAATCCAATTCGGGAGAAAATATGGAAGAACACTTCCATGATGTCGTTGGCAGTAATGTTCTTTAGCGGAATCGCTTCTGGCCAGCGACTACATTGATCAATAAAAGTTAGAATATATTTATTCCCTCTAGTAGTTGTATGACTAAGAGGGCCCACAATGTCAACTGATAATTTTTCAAAAGGTCGACTGGCTAAGTCAGTGACTTGTAACTTTGCCTGTGGGTGTTTACCTTTTTTTACTAGTTTCTGGCATGTATCACAACTTCTGCAATATGTTCTTATGTCATTGCAAAATTTTGGCCAATGAAACTGTGTCAAAAGTCTTGACCTGGTTTTAACATATGCCATATGACCTGCAAAAGGTATATCGTGAGCAAGATGTAAAGCTTGCTTGCGATAAGTAGTTGGCAAAACAGTTTGCTTTGTTGTAATGTCACCTCTGGTGTAGTACCTGGTGAGTATATCATTGTGTAAAGCAAAATGCCATTTCGCATTTTTGGTTACTCTTGCCTTTTTGCCGATCAGGTCAAAGTACTTTGACAGTGAAGGATCAGCTTTTTGAGCTGTTATGAATGTTTCCTTCATAGAGTCACTAGGTGGTAATTCTGGGCTAAGCATTTGTATAGCCTCAGTTTGGTTACTTTCATCTTGCACTCTAGCAGTAGCTCTTGTTACTGCGTTCACACACTCAATGACATCAGATGATGATGGAATGATATCGTCAATGATGTGATGAGAACTTAGTGCTGCATTAGCTAACATACATTCAATAGGTGATATGACATTTTCTGTGGTGACATTTGGTGGTGATGTGTTATCATCAATACATAGTGATGTTATGTCATGATTATGAGGTTTGTCATTCACCTCAGGTAAATTTCCTATGATTATATCGCACACTGGGTTTGTAAGTGCCGCGACCTTTACTTTCCCGGTGAGGAATGGTGTTTCAATGTATGCCCATGCTAATGGATATTTTTCAATATTGCCTGAAAATGTTCTACATGTGATGTGTCTGCCTGTATAGTCTGTAGGCGTTATGAATGTTGTTTTCAGGCCAATAAGTGTACTTCCGGTGTCGCGAAGTACTGTAGCAAACTTGCCATTAACATACCCGTGATGGATGTCTAATCTGCCTTTTGAGTCTATTACCAAGTTAGCTTCCTCATTGGCAATAGGGATGGCGTGCCCGCATGTTAAGATACCATCTTCATAGAAGGTGTTACAGACAGTGCATTTATTAGCACTAAATACATCACAAGCCTGTGCTGCATTCACAGGATGTTTCTCTGGATTTTCGTCTTCTGACGCTGAGCTATCGAACAAGGCGGCATTGGCTTTGTTGGTCATATGCCTGCCTCTACAATCCATGCGATGGTGCCCGAAAGCCTTGCAGAGAAAACATTTACGTAAACTTTTGAACGATTTACGCTCTCTGTCTTGTCTGTTTACCATATTTTGCAAGTATGTTTGGTACCCTGGGTTTTTATCGCACATCTCGTTCAAATGGTGAGAAAATTTACAATGAATGCAATGTCTAAATTTCTCAGAGGTAGGCCTGTTTGGTTTTTGCCTACTATAGTTTTTCTCATAGTTGGCTGCTGCTACCCAGTTACTGTCAGTAGCTTCAGTGGCAAAGCATTGTTTGTTGGCCGTGTAATAGGCCGACCCACGTCTTTCAATTTCTTCCACACTTGTGCATTCATTCTCCTGTAAGAACTTAGAAAACGATGATGGGATAGAAGAAATGATTTTATCTCGAATGATGAGATCTTCTAATCTATCATAACTTTTATTAATTTTGGCTGCTGAAGTCCATTTGCTGAAAACATCTCGGACTAAACAGAGGTAGTCAGAGAACGTTTGAGTTGATTTTGGACTCAATTTACTGAATTGTTCTCTGTAACCTGCCTCGTCTAACATGAAATGTGCCATTATCTTAGATTTAATATAATGGTACTCTTTCCTTAGGTCTTTGGGGATGGTTTCAATGACTAAGAGGTTCCCCAGATAGACTCCTCATATAAAGAATATTCCATTCAGAAAGTGGAACTTGGTAATGTTCCATTAAAGTCTCAAAATTTTGGGTAAAGGCTGCTATGCAGTCACCCGAGGTATAGTTACGTACGATACCTTGATACTTCTTATACTGGTTTTCTTTTTCCAGTCTTTCAGATTTCTTTGATTCTTTATTCATCGCAGTCTCAGTGTCAAGTTGTTTCATTTTCAACTGTAACTCTAGTTCTTCTTTCTTACTCTGAGCTGCTATCTCAGCTTGTTTTAGAGCTGTTTCTGCCTCTATTTGCTTGGCAGCTTTTTCAATCTCTGCCTGTTTCAAGGCTGTTTCAATCTCTGCCTGTTTTAAGGCTGTTTCAATCTCTGCCTGTTTTAAGGCTGTTTCAATCTCTGCCTGTTTTAAGGCTGTTTCTGCCTCTGCTTGCTTGGCAGCCATTTCTGCTTGTTTTAGAGCTCTCTCTGCTGCTCTTTCTTCGCGTTCATTATTTTTCTCCTGTACCAGCAGGTATTCAGAGTATTTGTTCTCGCTCCATTTTGTTAATTCATCACCTGTTAGATGTATTTTAATACCCATATCGATGAAATCAAATAATGACGACATGATGGGGAAAATACGTCAATGAAAATCAACCACACAAAATATGTTATAAATGGTTAGTAATAAACAATTTACAATTTATTTTACTATACGATGCGTGCCTACTATTGCATACGTAAAGTTAAAGTATAGAAAAATATACTCAAGTGCCCTGGATACGGTGAAGAATGGTTGGACACTCGGGCTAGAAAACTGTAGGGTCGTTACTTCGGAACCACTAATGACCTCTACGGCAAGGTTATGGATGGTACGAAAAAACCTGCTTTGTTTTTGGAAGAAAATAAGTTAGCGTCTATTTGTTGGTGTGTGCCTGCAAGTCACTAAGTGTTGACTAGGTTTGGATGGCGTCGAGTGTAATTGTATGTCGTAAATTTGTCGTCAACAGTGTTTTTCTCAACAGAAGTTACACTCTTTCCAAAACTCTTTGCGTTCCACAAACTCAATGCACAAAGACAATCTATCTGTATTTGAACACTCAATAACATTGATGACACATCACTTACATCAAGATGACATTCAGTAAGGACATAGACATCAAGTTTACAAGATGGCGACAAGGTCAAAATGGCGACAAAATAACAATGTCGACAAGGTCAAACGGTGACAAGTTTCACAAATCACAAATGTTTTACACGTTTACAGGATCAAACAATATGTACTGCACATTTACTAATGGTTTTAAACATATTTAAACAATGTAATAATGGATCATACTGAGACTTTCACGATCACATTTACATAGCTATAACCTTGACAAATTCTACAAGTTCAAGAATTATAGTTTTAAATACCAAAGACGAGCAACACACGTCTACATATATTAGATTCTTAAACAAGGACGAGCAACCCACGTCCACACATGTCAGGATCTTATAATTGGCTCGTTAGCTAACACGTGTGAGACAGTACAAGTATAACGTGATTCGACGTAAGACACAGCAACACAAGTTCTATGGATTTATTGCCACATTAAATACAGAACGATAATTACAACAATCTACAATATATAACTCACGACGCTCACAACCACAATACAGCTCATAGGTCTGACGCTCAAGATATTAGTCGTTCGGCTTTCAATCACGGAGATTCACACAAACGCCTTGCTCTCATCGCACATGTCCGTCCAGTCTCCGGTCCCAGCTCGGTCTGAGGTTAGCACGCCAACTGCCCACTGCCTCTAGTGGTGTCACGTGTCCTGCGTGCGCCTGTCGTCAGCCTGACCGCTGGTCGCGTGTCAGGTAACAATCTTGTCAGCCGACAATTCTTGTCCGCCGGGTGTCGCAACGATGTTGCTGCACAGCTATACCATGTTAGGCTCTGACACATCATAATACTAAAGAATGCTATCATCAGTTTCTGATAGTTGTATATTGCCGTAATATCCATAGGGTGAGCAGAGCTATTGCTTCACTATATTTCATGGGATAAGTTCTGGGTGTAGGAATAGGTGTAATCTGTCTCCCGAACCCCTCCAGTCTCCGGACACTGCTTTCTCACAATCTTTCAACCTAGGGGAGCTAACCACTAGGGGGCTCAGTTCCGATGACATAACTCAACTCTGGTGTCATCAAGATAATAATATAACATTGTATTATGTACAAAGTAAAGTAGAGAGCAGGTATAGATTGAGGCAGACAAAGGAGTAGCAGTTTAGGATCCAAGTTTCCTCCTCGGGCGGCGCCAGTTCAGTCGTCACGTCCAGCTGTAGCAGTCGCCTCACCGGATGTTGGTAGATCCTTCCTCCACAAGTCCGGAATGGCTGGACTGCTTAACACTGGTGGTCAACTTCTCTGGAAACAAGCTCAGATTCTGGCACGGTCCATCATAGACCCCTCTAGGTATTCGATGACGGTGCCGGAAAAGTTCCTATTGAATCTGGCCCTATTGTTCATATGGCCCATTCTAACTGTTCACTGAAAGTCACTGGTTTGACCAAGGCAAGGACTGGGTCAAATGGGGTTACACAGGTCAGAACTGTGAGACTAACATTAGAGCACCACAGCTCAATACATAGACAAAGTCTCTGTGGGCCTCAGGGGTCTGATAGTTTGAGGCACATGATTCATCAACAAAGTTTCTGTTTGCCTCAGTGGCCTGATAATGTAATGAATATATCATCTTTTACCTTGTAAAGCGATGAAGGGAATAAGTGGCCGATGGTAGATAAGTATCAGGTACTTGGAGAACCTTCGGGCCGGCAAATAGCTTTGTCAATGGGAACGTCTCAGGCTGAAGTCAGGCGCTGCTCCAATGCTGGGAGTTCACGCATTTACACATTCTGAGTTCACCATGTTCCTCCATCGTATGCCAGGTCTAAGATATCTTCTCGGTCACACTTGAAAGTAGGTTCTGCAATGAGAGACCCGGGTGAAAGTAGCCTGCCACAGCCTATGGTGATTAACTAAAGAAGGGATGCTACGTCCTCAGCCTAGGTTTACATTTCATATGTCACCTGATCCTCCTTATCTTGCGAAAGAGTGTAGACAGTGGTGAACCTGAGACCCTCATCCATCAGGCAACACCTGGAATAGCTTCGTCAACTTCTGTTCCAAGGACTTGTGCTTTCACGCATCGAGTATGCCCTGGCCATCCTCACTGTCAGCCCTACACAGATTGGAAGACTTGAAAAGGTACAAAACGAAGCCATGCGCATCATTTTGGGCTGCACGAGAGACACCAGCTGTGTAGCAATGAGATACCTCCTTGACTTCCCGACAATGGAACACAGGATCAAGATCTGGAGAGCTCGTGCATACTTAAAAATAAGTGCAGATGAGCAGCACCCTCTGCATGACGCTGTATTCAGAGAAAAGGGTGACAGGCTAAAGAGGGGCAAATCATGGATGGGTCGGGCGGAAGATGTCGTCGGACAGGTCTGCAGTCTTACCAGTATCAACCCCGGCAAGGAATGGGTGCCGGTGCCTCCAGCTTTTAAGTGTACCTTCTCCTGCATTATCACACTCGACAGACGGTGCAGAGAGCAGAACCCTGCCGCTGTCAATGCAGAGGTTATCGCGCTCATCTATGATCACTCAGATAGCCCCGAAGTGCTCATCTATACAGATGGATCTGTTGTAAAGCAGCAGAGAAGTGCGTGGGCATTTACAGCCCGCTCAGCGGGCCGAACCGTTCAAGAATCCAGTGGTGCCCACTCCATGACCACGAGCAGCATGACGATGGAGGTGATGGCAGTTACACAGGCTTTCATATGGCTGGAATCACAGCATTATACCGACGTGTGTGTACTAAGTGATTCAATGAGCATGATTCAGAAGGTCGAAGCTGGATCTGTACGTAGACAGTGGACTGAGTCGCTGCGGAAGTCTGTTGTCCGCAAAGTCACCTTCATCTTTGTCCCGGGACATGCGGGAGTCGAGGGAAATGAACGAGCTGATAAATTGGCTGGCTCTGCACCCCCTGTAGATGGCCAGCCCATGGATCGTGCCGATGTTATTAACGCCCTTAAAGATATGGCGAGAACAGAGGATTTTGACGCCAGTGAATCCACATCGCTTTCCAGGATGAAAGACCTGGGAGTAAGAATCGGCACAGCCAGACGCGAGAGGTACATCGGGAAAACAAAGCGCCTCGTCAACCAACACAGAACTGGCACTATTAGCCACCGGACGCTGATGCATATGCTGGGGGGAGGATCTGAGCACCTATGGACATGTCCGGAGTGCAACGAAGATACCCCAACTGATAACTAACTAACTAACTAACTAACTAGCTTCGTCAGTGAAGACCTGGGTGGCAGCTTGGACAGGTCCGGTCTCTCCAACACAGGTGTCCTATGGAACTTGCCTGTAAAATTCAATCTTTCTCACTTCTTCCATTCATCACTTCAGAGTATAGGGATCTGCGTAAGGCTTAGTGGCCCTGGATGGGGGACTAGTCTCCTAGATTATGCCTCGTCGTTCTCACCCTTGAGTCAGTTTCTCTCTGGTCCCTCACTCCCAGATATTAGAGAAACGCTATCTTATATATGACTCTTGCTCTTAGTAGTGATTGAGTGGTGTGTAACTACTGTAGTCCTTCCCACTTTTGGTTCGAAGAACAAGTGTAGAAGAAATACCTGGGTTCATTCCCAAGTAGAAGGTGATCAATACATTCCCTTTTTGGTCACCCCAGTTTAGTGGTGTGACATTATAGCTGACCTGCTGGGATCAGTTTGTTCATTTGTAGAAGGCAGTCTGCCCCCTGGTATCTATATCCCCCTCTCTTCCCATTGTGGAGAAGGATAGCTCCCCATTGATGCCCCAAGCAGGGAATAATTGCTTAAGGACCAGTAGAGGAAAGTAGAAAAGAAAGATCAATATTCCGCCCGAAACTGTGGTGACGCACCCTCGCTCTCAGTCGATCGCACACCTCCGATATGCGATTTTGCAGACGCTCCATTTCGACAAATCCCAGTATCACAATTCAATATCAACAATATTAACATGGTTGAACTGTGTCTCATCCGTCTCCCTTCGCTACAGTGATCAATTCACCCTCGACTCTGTTCGCTGGCAGCCAACAACCACACCTTGCTCACTTGCGTCAAGCAAGTACGCAACGCTCTTCGAACTAACAATTTTGACAAGCTAGGTCACACATAGTTCTTTTAAATGTATATACAACCACGGGCCTATCCCATCCCCATTTAATTTGATGACAACTAGCTGGCGACATGACTGACGCGCTTTAACAATGAATTTTAAAGCAATCTAGTACCCGCCCCAATTTAGCTGTCTTTAATCGATAATGCCTGCTTAATATGCATGGCCTAACTTTGCGCTACACACGGCTAACAAGCTTTACTGGCGGCAGTGATCGCTTACTCGCTTCGACACCGGTATAAAGTAATAGAGTAAATTAATTTACCTTCAGACCTGAACACCTCTTGTCCAATGGGGCTCTAGTACATGTAGAGAATCTTTAAATTCTTTGAATACACCACTAGCCGCTTGACAGGCGTCATCTCGGTGAAGAAGAACACACACAGCTGGCAAATGTTAAGCACCGACCTTTGGTCGCAGGTGATTTCTCGGCAGAAGGAGAATTTCGCTTACAGCAAGGAAAGCGACTTTCTTGGGAGAAGCATGCCCCAATTACAATTTTGGGAAGTAGAGCTCTTTCCGGGGTCAAGAGAAACCCCCAGAAAAGAGCTTCGAGAATGTTGGAGAATGGTCTAGACAGGGGAATTCCCTTCGAGTTACCATCGGCTATAACTAGCGCAGTGGTCTCCTGTGTCAGAACTAGACGCAAGGCAGAACCTATGGACTGTCATGTGACATATATAATGTTCTACTTTCATTAGCCTCTTCCAGGCAATCATTGTTAAGTTACTCTGGCAATCCAAGCCATTTGCAACAACCATCTCAGGAATCACATCTTTGCTGCTTCCAACAAAATAGAAAATAGTTAGTTAGTCGACAGATCATCCTCATTGCACATCGAACCATTCAGTCCATAAGTGCTCGAATCCCCTCCTCAGCAAATCCTGCAGTGTGTGGCGGCTAACGACACCAGTTTTGTGTTGGTTTATCAATCTTCTTTGGCTTCCTGCGTAGTGTTCTTGTTTGGCCACACCTCTTTAATGTGCTGTTCTCGCAGTCTGGCCATGGTTGTAGATTCGCAGCCATCACTTGGTCCTCGCAAAAGTCTTACTTTTTGCAGAGCATTCAGAATGTCAGCCTGGTCCATGGTGCGTCTGCCCTCCACAGTAGCCTTACCTGCGAGCTTGTCAGCCCGCTTGTTTCCTTGTACTCCTGCATGCCCTGGCACGAAGATGAAACTAATCTTTGTCAGCCGAGACCGCTCCAGAAACAGCAACCATTCTCTTCGGATCTCCCCCATCTCTGTCCTCTGTAGCATGTTCATTGAGTCGCTAAGGAAACATGCCCTAGTGAATGTCTGTGTCTCGAGCCATGTTATTGCTTTACTTACTGCCATGACTTCCATGGTCAGGCTACTTGTGGTCTCAACACAAGCACCAGAGTCTTCCTTCACAATTCTCCCTCCGGCCCGAGCTGTAAAGGCCCATGAGCTTCTCACATGTCGGACGACTGACCCATCTGTGTAGATGACAGCATCACCGTCTAACAAATTCTCTAAAATCAACACTTGTACTTCCGCCTCTACATATCCACTCCAAAATAGAAGATATTTTACTGAATCCAACCAAACTTTACTTAGATCCCAAAGCCAGCAGCCAGCAACCCTGAGGAATTGGATGCAAACATGTGGAAAGAGATTCAGTTATTTTAATATTGCAAATTCATCTGTGATATGACTGAACAGTTAGTCATTTCACATGGCTCATACCCCCCCCCCCCCCCCACCCCACCACCACTTGATGGCTTTCCTAAATTGCACAAACCTGGGGTACCACTGAGATAGATGATTTAATCTATTCTCAGCTCTGTCCAACACAGACTTGTAGAAACAGCTCAACCCTTTAATATGAATAGATTTGTTTGAACTGGTCAAACTACTGGATACTGTCGATTTTAAACTAAAACATGTGGTGTCAATAGATATTGCCTCTGTCTTCACTGGCATTCCCATGGAAGAAGCATTGATCATCATCTGTGATCGCATAAAAAAAAAGAAACAAAAGTTAGGCCTACCAATGTCCAAATTCAATAAATTACTACTGCTGTCATTCATTCATTCATTCATTCAGTAGCATGTCCTTTGCAGAACCTTTCTCCCATAACACCCTTCCGGAAAACCTCTTGAGCATAAGCAAGATGTCCCGTGTCCAGTACATGCATCTGGAGATCATCCGCCACATCCTGCACCCATCTTCTCTTTGGTCTTTCTTTTCCTCTCTTCCCAGGCATATACCCCTCCATTATTGTTCTCTCCAAACTTTCGTGACGTTTCAAGTGACCAAAATATTTCAGTTTTCTTTGTTTTATCATCTTTAATAGCCACCCTTCTTCAATATTCAGCTCTTGAATATTGAAAAAGTTTGGCTTGCTGTGCACTACTAATATAAAATTCATTTTTCTTTTAAAAATCATACCACCAAATTGACAGAGTGGACATGAGGAACCCTTTATGCCCCATTCTAGCAGACATCTTTATGGTGCACTCAGAAAAACACAAATCCTCAAATAGTAAGGACCTAGTTCTATACCACTGGTATGGGATGATATATTATTCATCCCAGAGAAGAGACAACAGACTGAATCATTCCACTTCACCATGAGCCAAGCCCACAAAAACATTTATGTGTTTGTCACAAACATAATAACATCTTATCATTCTTATCAATACCAATTCAACATTGACAGGATGACACCATCCACAGATCTGCCTATTGAAAGGGAACATGGATGGGTCAACACCGGAATTTAAATAACTTTGCACATATTCAGTATAAGCGTGGCCTGGTACAGACCCTGTTTAATCAAGCTAGAATGATTTGCTACGATGACACACTAAAAGAAGACTGGAAACTCTTAACCATAATCTGAAATCTAAAGTGTATTCAGCTGACTTCATAAAGCATCACTATCAGCCACCCAAACCTACTCCCACATAATCATTGGTTCTCAGACTTCTAGTGTTTTTCAAACTAACCTTTCGAGGGGAAACTAATGAAATGATTACATTATACAGCATAAAGCAAACATTCTTTGCTGCTAAACCAATAGCATTGGCACCTTGCTGTCATGATAGATGATAGTTTGTGCTTCAGAAAGGCATAATAACTACAACCTATGGTGATGGCGAATGTGACTGATAAAGCCAATTTGCACTGTAAATGCTCGTCCACAGTGGATACATGTGAACACATGGTTATTTCCACCACCATGCACCATCTTACGCCTCACACACTTGGTGTGTGTATCTGCAATAATTTTCTCCTTTGCCTTTATTCCATTTCTGATATTTTCCCTTCATGCAACATGTTCAGTGCAACTTGCTCCCAATGTGCATTATCAATGCCTGTATCAATCATGTCCCGCTTACACACATCTTTGTATCATAGGAGTGGCCAACCCTGAGATCTCTTACCCATCTGTAATTCACCAAAAAAGATGTCCTTTGGTATTCTACCATCATCCATCCTCCTAACGTGTCCCATCCATCTAAGTCTACGAAGACTGAGCATGGAATACACCGTCACACAACCTGATCTTTCCAACACTTCAGTATTTGTGGTTTTGTCTTGTCACTTAATACCAAGTATTCTTTGCAGACACTGCATGCGAAAGCCGTTTAAATGTTTCTCTTATGTGAGTAAGTTTTCCAGGCTTGATAGACAAGGACTTTTATCTTGGCAGTAAGCTTTGTGTTCTCCCAGACTCTTTTTGCCAACCTGTTCATTGTTGTTGCTGCCTTAACAATCCTGATCTAGGGATAATTTGCTATTTATCTCTGATTCTAGATATGTAAAAGGGTCTACTATCTCTAGTTCGGCGTCGTCAATAAAGATTGATGGTACCCCATGTGCACCTTGTGACATAATCTGTGTCTTCTTTTTGCTAATTGTTAAACCAAATTCAGAACAAGCATTGGAGAATGCAGATAGTAGATATTGTAATTCTTCCTCAGAGTTGGTGATAACTGCAGCATCATCTGCAAAAATCAACTCTATGATCAGTACCCTCCTAACTTTGGTCTTAGCCTTCAATCTCTGAGCATTCTAGAGGCCGCCATCTGAGCGTGAGTGAATGTATATACTACCATCCTGATCACGAAAGGTATATTTCAGTGGAAGTGAAAAGTATATTCCAAAGAGGGTGGGAGCTAGTACACAACCTTGCTTAACTCCACTCTTGATTTCAAACTCTTCAGAAGTTGCACCATCAAACTTGATTATACCCTTCATGCCTGTGTGGAACGATTCCACAATGGACAGAAGAGTTGGTGGACAGCCAATCTTCTTTAGTGCCTTGAACAGACCCTCACGACTGACCAAATCAAATGCCTTTGTGAGGTCGATGAAGGCAATAAACAGTGGTTGATTCTGTTCACAGCATTTTTCTTGCATTTGTCGCAATGAGAATATCATATCAATGATAGACCGGTTCTGTCAAAAGCCACACTGTGATTCAGGTTTACTAGATCTCCCAGGACTTGAAGTCTGCGCAGAACAATTCTGGCAAATACTTTTCCAACAATACACAGAAGTGAGATACCCCTATAGTTGTTACAGTCGCTCCGATCGCCCTTGTTCTTGTACAGTGTTATGATGCTTGAATCTTTGAAATCCTGTGGGACTTGTCCTTCTCGTCAGCATAGCTCAATTAGCTGGTGGATCTGTAGAGTGAGTGTGTCTTGCCCACTCCTGAAAACCTTTATTGGAATCCCATCCTTACCTGGGGCGTTACCAGATGCAAGTACATTTATAAACAATATAAAATGACACAAAGTAGTACAGCTTTCTTCTTCTTCTTCAGCGTTCTGAGCCATTGAGGTTCTTTGCTGCAGATACAATCCGTCTCCATTCGTCTCTCTGGTGGACCTTCTCTTGCCAGTCGTTGATTCCAAGTGCTTGTAGGTCTGTATATGTATTATCTCTCCACCGTCTTCTTGGTCTACCTCGGGGTCTACGGTCATTTATTTTCTAAGTGTAAGCGAGTTTTGTTTCCCTATTATCTTCCATTCTTTCTTTACATAACAGAAATACGACACGTACAGGACGTTGCGGTGATTAGCTTTCATCAGCAAACAAACACATTCACAAAACACAACATATAGTCATGAAGATCTCCTGTGACTACATTAAAATGTGACGACAGGACGAGAAGAATAAAAAGATGAAAAAATGAAAGCAATGAAGAGAAAATGAAAATTGGAAAAAAATGTTCCAAGCTGTGTATAGCTATACACATATAGCTTCTGATGTTTCCCTTTTCACTTGCCTTTTGAATGGACTCGCATAACTTGATCCAGTAGTCATTTGCAGCCTTTTGCACATCCTTCCTAGCTTGCTTCAGCTCACTGAGAGTTTTACGCATTGTTCTTTCCTTGTTTCCTAAGAGAGCTATCTTCTTTTTATCAATCAAAGGCTGCAGTGTCTGGCTATTTGCCGCAAACCAGTCCTGCCTCTTATGACCCACAGTGCCATAAACCTCCACCGCTGTTTTATAAAGAGTTTCTTTAAGTTTACCTCACCTTTCACTTGCTGTACAATTTTCTGATGTATCAATGAAAGTGTCTTCAAGTTGCTGTTGGAACTCAAAGCACTTATCAGGATCGAGGGTGTTAGTAATATTAATCCTGGGGCTAGACTTGTGTTTAGCTGTGTAGATTCACTTTGGTCTCAATCTAATCCTTGCAACAACCAAAGAGTGATCCATATCACAGTCAGCACTGTGATAACTTTGAGTTAATGATGTATGGTTCAGATGTTGTCTCAGTGTGATGATGAAGTCCAGCTGATGCCAATGGCTGGATCCTGGATGTTTCCATGTGACCTTATGCAGCTCTTTTGTTTTAAACAATTAAATTTGTAATACACAGGTCATTTCTGGTGCAGTGCTGCAGCAGTCTTTGCCCATTTTCATTCATGCGACTGATGTTGTATTTTCCAAGGCACACTGGCCATGAACTCGAGTCCTTGCCTACATGAGCAATGTAGTCGGATTTTGGAACTGCCTTGATCACAGAGTCTAGCTGCTCATAGAACGAATCCTTCAAATCATCAGAGGAATCGAGTGTCGGTGCATATGCAGTGATAATGGTGGCAAAACCACAAGAGGTTGTCAAGCACTGGGATAATAGTCTTTCATTACCTCCAGCTGGAATTTCAACCATTCCCAGCAGCGAATTATTCACTGCAAAGCCCACACCGTGTTGCCTTTTTTCTGCCTGCTCTCTACCCTTCCAAAAAAGGTGTAATTGTTTTTTCTAAGTGATATGGAACAAAAGAGAAAGCACCGGCTGCAGCAGGATATAATAATATGAACTGGAAACAACTAGGTACATTTTGCTCCTGCGAAAAGAAGAGACTTACTAAACACAGACGCAATGCGTATTGACATACCTTACACGTTAAGAAAATCCATCCTACAACGGTGAACAACCACGTGTGACTTATCCAAAAAATTAGAAGTATTCAATAAATATATAAAATGAAATAATAACATAACAAATAAGTACAAAAAGACAACACAGAATGGCCGACGTTTCGATTCCAAGAATCTTTGTCAAGGACAGGACAACACAAACAGATGAACAAGGAAAAACAAGAACAACAAAATAATGCAACTACTCACAAATATGGCAGTTGTGCCGGTTGAGAAGGCACTCTTTGGCTACCGAGTTTAAGTATAGTAAGGTTGCCAGCGGGCAAAAATAAAAAAAATTTTTAAAAAGTGCGAACAGTCCGATATGGATATAGACAGTTGGGTATGAGTGTATAGGGGAAGGACAGCATAGTTATACACAAAACAGTGGGATATGTATAGGCGGAGGTGTGAGAACAGTTAGATATGAATGTATAGAGGGAAGGTGGCACAGTTATACAGTAGCGTCTACAACGGTATTGATACTTGCTAGATGGAAGCATCCCAGAGAGTTCATTAATTGGCTTTCGATTTTTAGCCTGATGGAACTGTTGGTGGTTGTTCACCGTTGTAGGATGGATTTTCTTAATGTGTAAGGTATGTAAATGTGCATTGTGTCTGTGTTTAGTAAGTCTCTTCTTTTCGCACGGGCAAAATATACCCAATTATTTCCAATTCATATTTTTCCTAAGTGGCCCTTCCTCAACGAGGTGAGTCTCCTGCAGGCCAGCAATATCAATGTTAAGACAATTGAGTTTGACATCAATCACAGCCATTTTTCTCACATC
The DNA here is from genome assembly GCA_963921405.1 of Cepaea hortensis. Taxonomy (NCBI): domain Eukaryota; kingdom Metazoa; phylum Mollusca; class Gastropoda; order Stylommatophora; family Helicidae; genus Cepaea; species Cepaea hortensis. Next base: position 485,161,473 of record OY992876.1, on the reverse strand, counting down.
GTCAATATTCGTTAGGTCAGTGGAAAATCCTGGACACATGGTTCTTATGTTCCAGGTTGCAATTTGCAATTGTGCTCTTCCACCCAAAGCCATTGGTACAATGTGGGGTGTCGGGTTTGGCAGGCGCTGCCCAACATTCGACGCTAACAGAAAGCAGGTAGTACCGTCTGCTGTCATTACGGTAGCTCAGTTATATCTGACTAAGACCTGACTAAAATGATTAAACCAATGATTAGATGTAAAACCACCCCAATGTTACACCCATCTGTGAAAGAACTATTGTCTCTGTAAACCAAATCAACTGCATTTATCAATTCCAGTGTGAGTGCCAAGCAACTTACATAAGTAGAACGGAAAGACAATTAGCAAATCAATTAACCAAACATATACCAGTATGGATGGAAAATAGATTTAATGTAATTGCGATCATAATGTTAAAAAAAAAACACAGAAGATATTGCATTTGATGAACAATAAATGATTGCTCAGATACATCAAGGCATTAGTAATTAGACAGTTCCTTATAGCTTAGTGCAAACCGAAAGACTTCATTTTAAATTTGCAATTTTTTTTTTTCGCATATCCTTTACAGGGCGTCACTGTCAACATCAGCATCTTTCAGCTGATTGTTGATTTCATGGCAAGATTACGCTCAGTAGTTTGCCATTGCTTTCTGAGCGACCGGCTCACATACCCCGTAAGTTACAGATGCGGAGAGAACCGCTACCAATTCTCGCGCACGTCACGTTACTTACGAGAGTATATGGGATTACGGAGAAAGTCATGTAACCCCTAGACCAGGGAGACTGGCAAATTTGCAATGACTATGGGGAAAACTGATGTTCCACATTCAAACAATATCAGTGACTGTGTTGTGTTTCAGCCCTAGTATAATTCATTTATTCACTTCATTTCATTTGTAACTCTGCAGTAATCATCTGATGAGATGCAACAAAATATGCCAGGCAATAAATTGGACAACATATTGTTTGTGGCTTCTGTATATAAACTTTAGAAATATATTAATCTTGATTTCTGATTAATTCAAACTTAAGATCTAAAATACTTCAAATGTCAATTGGTCTAAAAATATGGGGCTAGCACCATATACCCAGTACAGCTCATGGTGTGAGAGCTGGTCCTTGACTTGACTTTCACGGATGTGATGTTTATGGTTGTTGTGTTCCTCTTTACTTGACTTTCACAGATGTGATGTTTATGGTTGTTGTGTTCCTGTTTACTTTACTTTCACGGATGTGATGTTTATGGTTGTTGTGTTCCTCTTTACTTGACTTTCATGGATGTGATGTTTATGGTTGTTGTGTTCCTGTTTACTTTACTTTCACGGATGTGATGTTTATGGTTGTTGTGTTCCTCTTTACTTGACTTTCACAGATGTGATGTTTATGGTTGTTGTGTTCCTCTTTACTTTACTTTCACAGATGTGATGTTTATGGTTGTTGTGTTCCTCTTTACTTGACTTTCACAGATGTGATGTTTATGGTTGTTGTGTTCCTCTTTACTTTCACGGATGTGATGTTTATGGTTGTTGTGTTCCTCTTTACTTGACTTTCACAGATGTGATGTTTATGGTTGTTGTGTTCCTCTTTACTTTCACGGATGTGATGTTTATGGTTGTTGTGTTCCTCTTTACTCAACATTTGTTGGTCTCTAATGATAGGGTATCACAGTGAACAGACTATCACAGTAATCTTGACAGGAACAGCCACAAGGCATGTGCCAAAATATCTCTGGTAGATAACTCAATGAAGGTGATGGTGGCCAACTATGTTTGCTTGGCCAGTCTTCCCTGCCCTAACAGCCAGTGTAAACCATTTCTGTATAGTGTATATACTACATACTATGTATAACTTGTAGCGTTATTGATTAAGATCTCTATTGATTTGTTGCAGGATAATATTCTTTGAATATGTAAGTTTCTGTTGGGCTGGCAACGTTGTTTTAAGAGATGTCTCTTGGCAACTGCTCTCTTACAATAAAATAAGGTGCTTGTAGTGGTGACTGGTAGCCATGGCAGTGGAGTGACTAGCATGCTTGCCTGCTGACCTGGGGGATCATGTATTTGAATACAAATTTGTGCACTTTTGTTAAAATTACCTGAGCTCTATAAAGTCAGCGATCCTAAAACAAGCAGCAGGGAATGTCTTGGGAAGTAAAGGCAGCCAACTTGATACCGACCACAACAGGCAATAAAATCTGATGAAGCCTTGGAGATGTGGTTGTATAGAAGAATGCTGAATATTAATTTGACAGCCAAAATGACAATCTGGACATTTTTTAGGGAAGCTGAGTGGCAAACATATCACAAACATCAGAAAGATGCAATCATCATTTTTGGCCACATTATGAGATGGCAAAAACTGAAACATGGTGTGACAACTGGAAAGATGTTTGGAAAGAGAGATAGAGGAAGACAGCGTAAGAATATTCTTGACATGATTCTCCTCCATCAGAGATTACAATTTGTGGAGAGGCATGATTGCCCATGCCAGCTAGCAAGGCACTAGACGATGGTGATATATCTTGCAAATATGAAGCTGTAGTCTTGACCTCTGATCTATCTGATGGAATGATTTTTTTTTCTTTTTCTGAAGCAGTGTCATGTTAGTGAATCAATTTATTTCTGGGAACTTCTTTTTGCAATATCTGATAGTATGTCTTGACAGATTAGAACACAAATTCTAATAAAATGGCATTCTCGTTGTACATTTTCAGTATGGGATCATCTGAGTAATCTTGAGCATGTGTGCATCTGTCATACAGAATAAAATTATTGTACACATTTGAGGTGATTTATTAATAATTATAAGACGGACGGGGAACAATAGTGATATTTTTTATTTTAAATTCTCCAGAAGACTGAGTTTTAATTCTTTAGGCTGATGTTTATTTCATCTATGCTTCTTTCAAACACAGCTGCGGGCGATTTGGTAGCAGGCAGTCTTGCATTGGTTTTTCACAAAATGGTATGGGTGTTGGGTGTTATGAAAGCAATGGCAAACTACTGAACGTAATCTTGCCAAGAGATCACAACAGCAAAAAATGCGCTGGTGTTTACTGCGACGTCCTGTAAGGATATGCAATTAACATTTTATGCATCTAATTGTTACACTTACAGTTATTTTATTCAACTTATCCTGGTTATATGAAACATCACAAGAAAACACATAACGATAAAAAATATTACAAATGATGATAGCATTAATGCTTCTTTTCTTCAAGATGAAGATCTGAATTACTCTAACTTAATAAATATGGAGTAGAAACCATTGAAATGTGTTATCTTTGGTTTTATGTGTTTTGTAAATTGACAGTAAAAAGAATATAAGACAGGTGTAGCATTTGAAATTGAAATGTGTCCGCAGGTCATGAACCACATGCTGGTCCGCATGGCCGAATGGGTAAGGACGTGTATCCTTAAACATCTGGTGTGCTGATGCTGAGGTAAGCGGTTCAACCCCTACACTGGACAGCTGGATTAAAATGTTGAGACGTAAATTACAAGTGAAGTTGGAGTGGGTTCGCCTGAAGGCGAGGGACACTGTTAATAGGGAAAGCTAATCCACACACAAAATTCAGTCCCGCTACTATATGTAAGAAAGCGAGCGAGTGCAAAAAAAAAATAAAATGAAGCACATGAACAATGTATGAGAAACCTTATAGTTATGATGTTTATGGTGTAGTTATTTTTACATATACAGCATGGAGTCTCATTTTTATTTAACATTATTATTTATATCTTTCTTCTTGAAGTTTATGGTTTATCTATTGTCGACATATGCATTATGCAATATATATATATATATATATATATATATATATATATATATATGTTGTTTGTCCATCAAGAATGATGATGGCCATTCATTTCATCCAGTAGGGTTGAAAGTGTGGAGCCGTGAGTTCTAAGATGGCTGATAAGGCTTATTTTGACTCGAAACGTTCTTTGACAATGTGGGCAAAGAATGCTTGATATTCCAGGCGGAGGATCTTGTGCAGTGATTTTTCTGTCCAGCCTTTTCTTCACAGCTCTCAGTCCTGGTTGAAGTTGTATGAAGAATGACTTGCTTGATGAGTTGGATTAAAGTGAGGAAGAGTTGTGCAATTCGTCGACCTCACTCTTTCACCTGAGTTCATCGGGATCCAGTGGCAAGACAAGTCGAGACGACTGGAGACGAATACATGTGCAGTGGATGACCAGGGCACTCTACGTGCCTTGCCGTGCTTATTACGTTCCACTTTGCTTTGCAGATATACGCTGTCTTGCCCATTGAATCATTAATGATTTCTTCAAAGCAGTCTACCGATTCCTGTCTTCCCATGCTGGGTAGGCATACGCTAGTTTACAGATTGGTTTGACACCAAATCGGCTACCCACGCCTGGTTTAGCCAGCCTGTCTCAGCTGCTGCCCTGAGGGTGGCTGCTGTCGCATGCCGACAGCTACTAGGAGCCACAAGCATGAGCTGGATGTCAGGCTTGGACCAATTGGGGATGGACCCTGAACAGGACATATGTGTGTCTGTGTATATTCCATTTCTCATTATTCTTTTTTCTGGCTGTTTATGGTTGATTGTTGTACTGTATATGTCATTGAATAGTTGTGCCTCATTTCTCCACAATGTCTACTATTGTACTATAATTGTCATCAAACATAATCATGTCTGTAAACAAATGTCTTTTCTGTCAACTTGTGACTATAAAATAAACTCCCAGGTCTCTGCCTAACATACTTGTATCAACATGTGACCTGTGTCAGTACTAGACTGATACGTTCATTTACTGGTGCTGAAGTGTGAGAGTGAAGGAGAGTTAGATGTGAGGGGCAGCTAGCTCTGTAAAATACCTCCAACTCTGTGATAGGACCATCAACATGTACAATTTCCATATCTTCTCCACCTGCTGTCTTGCAGGGTTCATAACTTTAGACAAAGTCTAGTGATTTTAGACAGTAAACAAACCTTCTGAATGCAAAAGGAAACACACGCTGTGCATGACCAGTACATTATGATTCCGTGACTTTCAGATAAACAGCGTAAATGTGTGTTTCATAGGATCAGCCTGGCACGGTAAGGGAAGTCATGTACATCTGGCAACTCCACTTCATGGCATAGTCATCATTATCAGCCTTGTCGGAGGTCAGCATGGCCGAATGGATAAGAGATTTTATTCTTGAGCATCTGGAGAACTGATACGGAGGTAGCGGGTTCAACCCTTACACCAGTCAGTTGAGAGTCATTGATTTCAGAATGTAAATTACAAGTACCTCTGAAGCCTGAGTGGGTTTGCCTGATGGCGAGGGACACTGGTAAAAGGGAAAGCTAATTCACACGCAAAAGTCAGTCCAGTGCACTAGAAGTGGTAACTAGCAGAACGTGATGATCTACGCTTGAGCTCAAAGCGAGCAAGCAACAAAACAATCAGCCTTGCCGACTGGCGTGGGCCATCATGCTTCTCCACATCTTACAGTCTCCAATGGCACGTGCCATGACCCAGTTTAAGGGTGTTTATTGAAGAGTGTTGAGCTCCACGCATCTTAGCGCGAAAGAAGACTCAGGTCACAAAATCATGCTTCGCAGGGAAAAGTCTCCTCAAAGCGCCATTCAGGATTCAGCTGAGATCCGAAGTGGATCAGTCAGAAGATGAGTAATGGCCATGGCAGTATTCACCCTGCCGCCATCTGTAGCTGAGTTTAAAAGTATTTGTTTTACTGCAAGAGTGAGAATATTGTTTTAAACTTCGAATGGTGTGAATTTGTGTAAACGAGTAAAAGATGAAATTATATAGACGAACCACACCAGTCTTCTGTTGTGATTGGAGTTAGTAGATATGTCATGATGTTAACTTAAAAAGTCGCTTAAAAGTCGACAGGGTCGACTTCATTGCACCGGGTTTTTATCCCATATGGCTCAGTCTCTTTCCGCAGCGTGGAAAGCATTGCACAAAGCACAAACTCCGTAGCTCCAGCGATGACCTTCGGGAGTCTCCAAAAAATGCACTCGTGAACCGAAGGACACTGCCCAGAATTGAACCCACATCCTTCAGAGCCTGATTCAGACGACTTGACCACTTTGCCACGGTGACTCCATGGTGTTGACTGACAATATAATCGGGTGGCTTAGTCCACGTATAACAACACCTAATCTCTTGAACGACCAACCATGAATCAAGCTGGACAACGTGAGGAGGCATGTCCTAATGCAACTGTCTGGGTTCTGGTTGATAACATCAGAATAGAGGAACCCGCCAGCAAGAGGACACTGTGCCAATGTATTCGGACCATGTTGAACACGCTGTGATATAGCAATGGCCCAGCTCAATAAACTGGTTCATGTCAATTAGTAATATTACTACCAATGACATAGCCCACCCAAGTCGGGTTATGTTAGGTATATCAATTTGTGTGCTGAGTCCTGTCGTGGGTTGGTGACGCCGACACAGAATGATCACTATGTCTAATGAACAAGCGAAAATAAAATAAAGAATTCTCATAAAGTTTCCATTTAAGATGTATTGTGAAAACAGAAAATAATGCTGTCAGAAGATCTCTTGTGGTAAAGAAAAGAAACGGTACTTAATTTGTAATTCACCACAAACAAACTGCATAGTTATTTTTAGCACTGACCTAAATATGTGTTGAGGTGCCTACATAGAGCCTGTTCTTTTGTATGGATGTGAAACTTGGACAATGAGCAGTCAAGCTGAAAAACATCTGATGGCTGTAGAAATGTGGTTTCTGAGGAAAATGCAAAGAATACCATGGACAGACAGAAAAACCAATGACCAAGTACTACAGGAGACAAATGAAAATCGTAAATTGATTAGAGAAATTAGACATAGACAGTCAAAATTTTTTGGACATGTTATGAGAAGAAATGGATTGGAGAACTTGGTGACAACTGGCAAGATCGAAGGGAACAGACCAAGGGGAAGACCGAGAAGTAAATACCTGGATGGCTTGGCCACATGGCATGGACGAGACAGGAACACTGAGCTGATCCACGACTATGGTGATCGAGTGAAATGGCGAGTCATGACTGCCCACGCTTTCCGGCATGGCACATGATTGATTGATTGAAATATGTTGGGATCGTCGATTTTCAGAACAAGGATATCAGGATTCACTTACATCGAAGAGGAATGCAGGCAGATAGGACATACACAAGATAAGACGAGTAGACCGAGATATTGATATACACTTTGACGACAGTGTTTCTGGGCCCAGAAATATTTATTGCATCCATCAATCAGACAAGCAGTCCACCACACACTCAACCGGAAGTGATCGACAACACATTAAATTTATATGATTATTTATTCCAATAAATACATTACAAAACAGCACTTGATTACCTTCTACTTGCAAGCGAGTATATGTGTGTATCTGTAAACCAGATGGAGAGGGCAGGGATCAAGACAGGAGAGGATTGTAATATTATTTATTCTGGAGGAGAAGAACGGCAAAGAGGTGTAGCCATTAAGTTGGACTGGCAAACACCAAATTCTGTTAAAGGATATTGGGCCGTGCCAGACAGAGTTCTATTAGTAAAATTAAACGGAAGACCTTTTAAAATAAATTTGATTCAAGTATATGCTCCAACAAGTGAATGCAGTGAAGAAAGTATAGATGAATTTTATAATGACATGGAGCGTGCTTTGAAGAAATGTAAAACATTAGAAATAAATATTATAATGGGTGATTTCAACGCAAAAGTGGGAAATCAAGGTGATGGATACAGTGTAGGCAGCCATGGTTTGGGAGAGCGAAAAGAAAGAGAATGCAGACTTGGGCAAAAGAACAAGAAATTCGTTGTAGGAAACACCTGGTTTAAACAGCATCCTAGAAGATTATGGACATGGAGGAGTCCAGAAAACAGGATTAAAAACCAGATAGATTACATCCTGATTAGCAGAAGGTTTTTTAATGCGCTAACAGGTGTAAAAACAGTTCATAATGCAGACTGTTGCAGTGATCACAGATTAATTACAGGCACACTGAGGGTAAAGTTAAAGAAAGTCAAGTATACAACCAGAAACACTAAATATGATTTGTGCAAATTTAAAACTGACAAAGAAATACACAATAATTTTAACAAATAAGTAAAGAACAAATCTGATATATTGTCTGATCTAGAGATCCTATTTCAAGATGTGGATTCAATGGGAAATGTTAAAGAATTCAATCAGTTTAGCTGCAGACAAAACTATTCCAAAATTAAAGAAAATGGGTCGTCAGACATGGATGACTGAAGAAATTTTACAGCTAATGAAAACAAGAAGACAGAACAAAAATAATCCTGCCAAATATAAAGAAATTCACAGAAAAAAGTGAGAAAAATTGCATAGAAATTTAAAAAACAACACAAAAGTAAAAATACTAAACTAATGCACAAAAGAATTCAGGAGTTTACTAATTAAAGAACATATACATCAGCTGGCTGCCTAAAGACAAAAGATGGAAAAATCATAATAGAAAAAGATCAGATTTTACATGCATGATCAAATTATGTGAAAAACCTTTATGATAACAGAGAAGACAGTATATTCAAAATAATAATGAAGGACCATCAGTTTTGAAGATGGAGGTTCCATCCATCCATCATGTGCCATGCCGGTAAGCATGGGCAGTCATGTTCTGCCATCTCACCCGATCACCTGAGTCATGGATCCGCTCAGTGTTCCTGTCTTGACCATGCCATGTGGTCAAGCCATCCAGGTATTTACTTCTCGGTCTTCCCCTCAATCTTGCCAGTCGTCATCAAGTTCTCCAAGTCATTTCTTCTCATAACATGCCCAAAAAATTTTGACTGTCTACGTCTAATGACTAATCAGTTTACGATCTTCATTTGTTTCTTGAAGGACTTGTTCATTGGTTTTTCTGTCTGTCCATGGTATTCTTTGCATTCTCCTCAGAAACCACATCTCCACAGCCATCAGTTGTTTTTCAGTTGACTGCTTACTGTCCAAGCTTCACATCCATACAAAAGTATAGGTTCTATGTAGCACTTCAACACTTTTTCTCGTTTCAATTGATAATTTTTCTATTGGTCAGTATGCTTTTCATCTTTCAAAAGGCTACGTTCGCAGTGGCAATTCTTGTTCTAATCTCTTCAAGGCATCTCCCATCAGATGTTATGACTGTACTGAGATAACTGTATCGATTCACTTGCTTAAGAATATGACCATTTACTCGTATATCACATTGTTGTTTTTCCTTCTTCCCAGTGACGACCATAATCTGTGTCTTCTTAATATTCAGTTCTAACCCTAGTTGTTCACTTTATCCTCAATGTTCCTGTAAGTAATCTGTGGTCACTGTAACAATCAGCACTGGGAACTGTTTTTGCTATTGTTAACACATTTCTAAATCTTCTGCTAATCAGAATGTAGTCAATCTGGTTTCTAATCCTGCTATCAGGACTCCTCCATGTCCATAATCTTCTAGGGTGTTGCTTAAACCAGGTGTTTCTTACAATCATTTCCTGTTCTTTTGCCCATTCTACGAGTTTGTATACTCTTTCATTTCTCTCTCCTAAACCATAGTTTCCTACTGTGTATCTATCCCCTTGATTTCCTACTTTTGCATTGAAGTTCCCTATTACGATGTTTATTTCTGAATTTTTACACTTCTTTAAGGTAAACTCTATGTCATTATAAAATTCTTCTACACTATCTTCACTGGATTCTCCTGTTGGGGCATATACTTGAATAATATTTATGCTAAAAGGTCTGCCACTTAATTTAACTAGTAGAACTCTGTCCGACACGGCCCAATATCCTTTAACAGATTTTTATGTTTTCCGGTCCAAAATAATTGCCACTCCCCTTTGTCGATCTTCACCTCCAGAATAAATCATCTTAAAATCTTCATCTATCCTAATGCCTGCTCCTGTCCATCTCGTTTCGCATATCCCTAAAATATTAATTTTTTCTCATTAAATTTCTTGTTTTATGTTCTCTAATTTTTCGTCGCCGTTTAAACGTCCTAACGTTCCATGTTGCTAATTTTAACGTCTCTGTCCTTGTCTTGTAATGATCAGTCTTTAAGCAAATCATAATGTACTAGGCACTTTTAAAGAGGTAGTTTGCCGCTGCTTTCCTCTATGGCAGTGACCGTACTGGTCAGATGACCGCAGCCATTGACTCGAGAAGAGCTCCTCTGCCTGCCATCGTGAAACTTGAGACCATAACCAACAAATATCTGTCGGGTGCCCTCAAAATTTCATCCGCCACCTAGCTTCCGTGGCTTCTTTAGAACACTTCCAATAAACGAAAACACCACATAATCCATAGGAAAAATACTAAAACAGTGTCATCCTGAAGAACAAATGCGTCATGTCGTCGCCATTTTACAGGAAGTCTCGGACTGTTTGAATCACTTGTAGTATATCTTCACTTTCCTTCTTTACATGAGCCAAGTATCCCGCCTCCTAGTGGATGCTGCGCTGCATTTCTTTCATTTCTTCCAGAAGTCTTGTGTTGCTGCAGGTATATTGTACTTTTTGTTTTTATTGGTTGGCTTCAGTGTCAGGAGTTTGTTGATTTGTTTCTTCAGATCAGATGTCTGGCCTCGATTGTATTCTGCATATCCAGTACTTTGAACAGTTCAAATGGCTCTTTGAATATTAAGGGGTTGAATGATTGTCACACTGGTTTAGCACTTTCTGCATGCCATTTCACCATCCTGTGTTGGACAGAGAGGAGCATAGATTAAATCGGTCTCAGTTGTACCCCAGGCTTGTGCAATTTAAGAAGGCCTTGAAGTTGGGGGTTTATGAGTCCTGTGGAATGACTAACTGAGCAGTCGCCACACTAATGAATTTACTATCTAAAAGTGACTGAATATCTTTCCTCACTTTTGCATTCAATTCTTCATGTTTGCTGGCTTTAGAATCTAAGTAAAATTTGGTTGGATTTGATCAAATGTCTTCTATTTTGTTGGAAGCAGGAATTTCTGAGATAGTTGTTAAGAATAGCTTGGATTGCCAGAGTAACAGAACAATGATTGCCTGGAAGAGGCTAACGATAGTAGAACATTATATACAACTATCAGAAAGACACAAAGAGCATTTTTTAGTATTCTGATTAGAAGAGAAGTGTGGGAAAGCATTGTGATGACTGGAAAGAGCAGTGGTAAAAGACACATAGGCAGACTGAGAGAGATGATGCTGGATGACTTGCATGATGATATTGAGAATTATTATCAGCAGAGTTGATCTTAAACAAGGACCAAGATCTGAGGAGATACATGAACACCTATGGTAGTTGGCATTACACATGATGATGATGCAGTCTCATATGTTTCTTCAGTTTACAAGTCTGAGGAAAAGAAGCACCACAATCATCACACTTGTAGGGTTTTTCTCCTGTATGTGTTCTCTTATGTATTTTCAGACTGCCAGCTTGCGCAAAAGAAGCACCACAATCATCACATTTGTAAGGTTTTTCTCCTGTATGTGTTCTCTTGTGTATCTTCAGGTGGCCAGCTGCTGTAAAATAAGCACCACAATAATCACACTTGTAAGGTTTCTCTCCTGTATGTATTTTCTTATGGTTCTTTAGATTGCAAGCTTGAGTAAAAGAAGCATCACAAACATCACACATGTAAGGTTTCTCTCCTGTATGTATTCTCTTATGGTTCTTTAGACTGCCAGCTTCAGTAAAAGAAAAACCACAAACATCACACATGTAAGGTTTCTCTCCTGTATGTATTCTCTTATGTTTCTTCAGATTGAAAGCTTGAATAAAAGAAGCACCACAATCATCACACATGTAAGGTTTCTCTCCTGTATGTGTTCTCGTATGTCTCTTTAGAGTGTCAGCTTCAGTAAAAGAAGCACCACAAACATCACACTTGTAAGGTTTCTCTCCTGTATGTGTTCTCTTATGTTTCTTCAGATTGAAAGCTCGAATAAAAGAAACACCACAAACATCACACTTGTAAGGTTTCTCTCCTGTATGTGTTCTCTTGTAATTCATGTTCTGTTGGCACTCTAGATGGTCATCTTGAATCAAAAGATCATCCCATTCATTACATTTGTCTGGCATCCCTTCACTATGTATTCTCTTATATGTGTATACATAAACACTTGGACTAGAAACATCAGACAAGTCTTCTGTGTGAGTTCTTTGAGAGCTATAACTGACATAATGAAAAGTGCCATCAAGAGATTGTGGAAAGCTCTGTGTATGTTTTTCTTGTGTTTCCTTATTTTGCTGCTGACAATCATCAATAGCCAGAGATAGTTTATTGTTTGTATCAATCACAGAAGACACATTTTCTGACATTTGACAACAATTTTCATGATTTACTGATGCTTCACAATTGTTTTCAACCATTCTTGATTCTGAATTGCTGTGTTCTGTCATTTCTTGTATGATGCTACCCTCAGCTATGTCTACCATTTTACTGAATCTGTGACTCCTGTCCTCACACAGAACATCTAATATCCCTTCTTTCACAACCGTCGTGTCTATGCTGTCATATACCCACTTTTGTGAATGCTCTTGTATGGAGAGGTCAGGAATACTTGGTGGCCATGAGTGTGATTCTGAAATACACAAAAGTAAATAATTAATAGTTTCATGAATATACAAGGTACTGAACAGATGTGTATGTGTGGTCAAACAGGCAAGCACTGCAACCGTAAGCAATCAATTTCAAGTGAATGGAAAATGGAGAAGAAGAATGACTAATGAGCTAATATATGTTCTAAGCTGATGTATGATCTAGGTTGTATGATCTAAGCTGATGAATGATCTAAGCTGATGAATGATCTAAGCTGATGTATGTTCTAAGCTGATGTGTGATCTAGGCTGATGTGTGATTTAAACTTTTGTATGATGTAGACTGTTGTATGATCTAATCTGAGATTTCTGGTCAAGATGGCGATGGACAGTTGTGTTATTTTGTAACCGCTCAGTTTTTCATGTAGGAGCTGGATAATTTAATCTTGTGCCTGTAATTTCTCCACCAGGATGTACACCAGGAGTTACTCCTCAAGATTTTTGCTGGCGCTAAGGAGTTTGTGCATCTGAGTGAATCAATCCTTGAGTGTATTTTTACAGCATGTGGGTTCATGTGTTGTGTTTTCATCATGGTGGACTAGCTTTTGTGCAGAGGGCAAACAAACTACCAAGGTAACCAAGGTGACCGGGGCCAGCGTAAAGACAAGGCAGACATGCTGGAGCCAGATGATCCAGGCTCAAATGTGACCGTCTGGTCTCGAGAATACTCATATTCTATATTGGAATTGTGCCAGTGCAAAACAATGAGGCCACATTCTGGAAAGCCTGGCATACAGGAACAATATTGTAGCCCTTCAGGAGACAAGACTGGGTGTTAATTTAATCCATATAGCCGGCATTAAATGTTTTTACAACAGGCGACACCTGGGAATGGTGATTCTTATTTGAGACAGTATAGTGGCTTCAGAGGTGGACATGTCCATGGGGACAGTTATGAGATACAAATACAAGCTGTCCTCAATCCAGTCAACCATTTGTGTTGGTTAATGTTTATACCTGTAATGCGAGGGTGGATTCCCAGAGGTTGCAGTGCTTGAGTGACATATTTTTTCAAGAGAGGAATGTCATTTTATGTGGCGATGTCAATGCTAAAGGCAGATCATGGGGAAACATTTCCTCCAACTCACGGGGGGGGGGGGGGGGGGGGGGGGGGGGGGGGGAGGCTGGAACTCAAGGCTGCACATGAAACCATTGACCTGGTTTGTATTACCATTGGCTGTGTCACCAGGACAGCAACAAGTCATCAGGTGATGAGGGCAGTGTTATTGATCTGGCACTGATTTCTCCTTCACTCACTACAGTGTGTAGATAGGGTGTACTAGGTTACCATGGCAGCAACCACCACCATTGCAGAATATTGGTAGAGAAAGGCAGAACCAGGCAGCACAAGTCAATGGTCAAGACTTTTAAGTATGACAGTTCAGGGCAAGATGTGGCGAGAACAATAAGGTGCGACATGCTCAGAAATCATCATGGCAGGCTAGAAAAGCTGGGAGCAGCCACCTTGGTGGAATTTTGAGATAGAAAAGGCTGCGTGGATAAGCGTGGTGCTGTAAGGAAATGGCAAACTGCCAAGAGGAACAGAGTTGCCCATCCTGGTCTTATCTTGCACTTGGAAAGAGAGATGGACACAAAAGTTAGCTATTTAAAAAAAACTGGTTAAAGTGGTCAATAGTGGCAAATGGGCAGAGTTGTGTCAAAGAATAAGCACAGACAAGTCACTGAAATTGTTCTGGTGACTACACAAAAGTATGAATTGGGTAGTCAAGAATAAGAGTATTCCAGACTTCCAAGGTGCTGACCTCATCTGGCAGAGGACTGACGAGAATAAGGGCAAAGCCCTTTTTGAACGCTATCTAGAGCGGAGCAACCAGACAGACATGAGAGGCCAAAATTTGCCAAAACTGTTACCCCAGATGGGTGTAAATCCCAGAAAATTTCAGATGAAGACACAGTGACAATGAAAGAGATCAAGGCTGTGCTTCGACGAACAAATAACAGCACACCAGGACCAAATGGTATAAGGTATGATGGCATTAGTATGTGTACCAACAATGAGGTAGAGGAACTTGCAGGTATATACAACAACAGTATAGGGAGTGCTAGCATCAAGGAGGAGTGGTTACACAGCTATCTGATTTCCTTGCCAAAACCTGGCAAAGATCACACAAAAATTCATGGATATCAGGTAATAACCATGCAAAATACAATAGGCACGCTACTGGAGAAGTTAAGTGCCACAAAAGATCAAGCCAGCTAGAGGGGCAAAGTTTTTTCCTACCTATCTTTGGAAGGTGCCGTCCAAATAAGACAAACCTGCACCAATGCAGCAGATTTTGCCCATGATGTCTATGAAGGTTTCCATTCAGGCATTGAAACATTTGCTGCAGTGATTGATCTTGAACACACGTACAACAGAGTACTATTGGATTTTTAAATATTTCAGCTTCTTGAACTCAAGATAACTCCATTCCTCCTTAGTTGGATCGTCACAGCCCTCTTCCAATGGAAAGTAATTTTTAGATGTGGTAGTTGGACTTCTGAACCAACAACAATATATCCTGGTCTGCCAGAGGGATCACCTTTATTTCAAGTGCTGTTCAGCGCCTACACTGTGAGAATAATCGGTGAGCAGATCACAGTACCGGGGAGGACATTGTTGTATGCCGACAATATGTTAGTGTATCGTCAGGGTAAGGATAAAGATCAGGTTGCTGTGGAACTACAAACCGAACTCAATCACATAAGTACTTGGTGTGGTGAAGCTGGGGCTGTGGTCATCCCAACGACGGCAACACTGACATGGTTCTCTTTGAACAACCATATTGTCAACACTCCAACACCAACTGTACAGCTGTGTTCAGAGACTGTGGAAAGAACGCAGTCAATGATTTACCTGAGAAAACAATTTGATCCAAGCCTTGCTTATAATGAGCACATAGACCAGGTGATAACAAAGGCCAAGCCTTTGGCCGCAATGCGGATGATAGCGGTGGAAAACTGTGAGCAGCGAAATCTATGTTTTCTTTACGAGGGTCTGTTCCTTTCTGTTTTTGAGTATGCGATGGCGATCCTGACTCTCAGCCATAAGCCGATGGAAAAGATATAGAACAAAGCAATGCATATTATTTTTGGATGTACAAGAGATACAGCATGCAGGGCGATGCGTTACCTTCTTGATCTTCCAACCATGGGGGACAGAATACAAATTTGCAGAGCATGTGCCTACCTCAGAGTTAACGCAAACACACGACATCCACCACATGGTGAAATTAAGAAGGTGAAGGACAGCAGGTTAAAAGGAGGAAAGTCTTGGATGGGTCAAGCATAAGACTTTCTTCAACAGGTGTGTTTACTTGAGGACTTAGAACCTGGTGAGGAGTGGGTACAAGTGCCAACAGAGCACTGTACATCCTTTTCTGTTTGCATCCAACTAGACAGAAAATGCAGACAAGAAAATTTGGCTGCTGTGGAGGTAGAAGTACAGGCTTTTGATCTTCAAGAATTCTTTAGAGGGTGGTACTGTCATTTACACAAATGGGTCAGTCGTTTGACGAGTGAGAAGTTCATGGGCCTTTACTGATCAAGCCGGAGGGAGCCATTTATACATCATTATTGTAGACAGTTTGATCGTGCCATTACCCGAAATTAAAGCAGAAGTGATGTACGGAGTCATTCCACGATGATTCACCTTGTCCCAGAAAACGCTATCTATTTACCATGCATTCTTTCAACGTCATTCATTCATTCAAATCTCACGTGACAATAACGCACGTCATCCTGGGTTTTTCAGGAAAGGTTTGCCTAATATTCCGTGGACAGCGATTGGTTGAAATCATCGTGACCTTTTATATAAATAAAAATATATTTCATACTTACTGTAATTAATTTGTGTGTGTGTTGTTGATAGAATTGCATCAATTATAAATGTATTGTTTGAATTCTGCATACAATTTTTAATATATCTAAAGTTTCATCAAATTTAATTGTGGATGAAAAACAACATTTTCTGCGAAGAGTGCCTTTGTGAATGGGGAAACGCATGGCCAAGTGCCATGGATACTGCGCATGCACATATCGATCAGAATGGCATGTACACTTTCACTTTTCAACACTCAAGACGTGCAATTTGACCTACTAAAGTTAAAGAGAACACAAGTTTAAAGATTATTAATAATTTATTTGCATACTTGTACTATTTTTTAATCAATTAACATGACGGAACATATTTTTGAAGTCAGTTTTCATAATCTGCCTATAACAGGTTGGTTGAGACCAACCTCGCAAGCGGAGAAAAATGGAAATGGCACGCTGAACCGTAATTAATTTTTTTTCTGGCGCTTTCAATAGAAAACCATCAATTGTAGATGGATCTTCAAATTCTGCATCAAATTTATCAGAAACTTAGAAAGTTTCATCGCTAAACTTGCTTTAATTATGGTTGAAAAACAGGCGAAGATGTTACGATCATAATGAGAGCCTTTGTGAATGGGAAATGCAAAACAGCGGCTTGACTATATAAATAATCTTTGTAGAACAATCATTGTGTCCTCGCTAGCGTAGTCATAAGCGTTCCGCCTGTCACATGGGAGACCGGGGTTCTATTCCCGGCTGGGTACTTTTTTTTTTTTAAATTTTTCACAAAATTATTAGGTGATATAATAGAAACTATTAAACATTACGAACTAAAATATTATCTAGAACTAAGAAACTGGAAGTTTGTGAATAAAGTGTGCTCTATGGATCTGTGCAAGCTGCCGACTGCCGGGGAGCGCATCCCACAGAGGCAGCGGAATGATCATGTATTGGAATCGATTGATGGAATAGATGTCTTTGTTTAATGTAAATTTTAATTGCCATATAAAATATCGCCCTTGAATCAGCATAGTTTCATCGCTAAACTTGCTCGAATTGTGGTTGAAAAACAGATTTTCTGCAAAGATGTGACTTTGTGAATTGGAAACCCATGGGTCATGACGGCCGTGCATATCGATCAGACTACACTTTGTAACACTCAAAACGTGCAATATGAACTGCTAAAGTTAATGTTAATACAATTTTAAAGATTAATAATAATTTATTTGTATACTTATACTATTTTGTAATCATGTAACATCACGGAACATATTTTTGAAGTCAGTTTTCATATGACCGTTTGAGACAATCTCACACGCACAGACCGCTGGTGGAGGTAATGGACACACTGGAGAGCGTCAATATCGGGTAAGGAGCATGAGAAATCGCAACTCGTCTCACCTTCACAAAAATGTGAATATCTTCACTTAGAAGTGACATACAGGCATCATTGAAGTACCATTAGATTTTAATTTTCAAAGTCTATCTACTGTGGTGGTCTCATGAGTAAATACTCAAATTTAAAATCGTGATAGGACATCCGACGTGCTAATTACTGTGACACAACTCCTACATCCCAATTTCTGCCATGAATTTTTGTTTGGTCCAAACCCACTTTTTCATCATTTTTGTTTGGCAGTGAATCAGTTAATGGTTTTTTTTTTTTATTTGCATATCCTTTACAGGACATCGCTGTCAAGAGCAGCATCTTTCAGCTGTCTGTTGATTTCTTGGCAAGATTACGCTCAGTAGTTTACCATTGCTTTCTGAGCGGCCGGCTCAGTTATCCTGCAAGTCACCAGCGGGGGGTGAACCGCTCCCAGTTCTCTCCCGCTACGAGACTGCGTGATAAACGGGATTACGGAGAAAGTGTTGTAACCCCTCGGCCAGAGAGACCGGCAGTTAATGGTTATTGGTGTATTTCAGATGTATTATTATTATTACTATTATTAATATTAATACTATTGGTGTTACTATTTTTTTTATCTTGCATATCCCTTTCAGGACATTGCAGTCAACACCAGCATTTTTCAGCTGTTGATAATGATATTGTTCTTGGCAAGATTACGGATCATTACGCTCAGTAGTTTGCCATACTTTCTGAGCGATTGGCTCACATACCTCGCAAACCAACGCGACGCGACTATTTAGAGTTGTTATGGTCAAAAGCAAACCGATCTTCTTCTTCTTCTTCAGCTTTCCGAGCCATTGAGGTTCTTTGCTGCAAATACAATTAGCTATTTCAGAATTATCGCCCTTTTTTTTAGCTCTTCACTTTTTTTTGTGTAATTTTGCGAACTTTTTCCTGCGCCCTCGAACGATCACTTCCGGTTTGACATGTACTGCTAAAAGACCCAAAAAAACGAAAGGAGTTTGGTACGATGAAAGGGACGTTATTCTCATATATTTAGCAGTGGTTCTGCTAGATAGCCGCCAAATTATTACACCATAAAAACGATTTATCTGGATGGTTCTTTTCACGATTAGTAAGGTAATTTGTCTTATAACTCCTGACTATGAAATATTAATTCATTTTTTCGTGCATATTTGAATCCCCCGTTCAATTTTACATAAATATGAAGAGTTTCAACATTGCAGGTGTTTGCACACGATCAGGACAAAATATTTCGTGACACCGCCTTGATAAGACAAAATTCAAGATGGCGGCGCCCATACCATATGATACAATAGTACTAAACTTTAGCGGACCTATATTTATTTATAATTAGAACTGGTAATTTAAGTACTAACATTAAACAGAATACAAGTGTCATGTGTAGCAGTAATGTATCTGTGTACTTGCATAATATTTCAACATTTTAGATGACTGAAAATAATTTTGAAAGCCAGTTTTCAGACCCTTCTGTAAACTTGTAAAGTGTTAGTTAAGTAAGGAGTACTTTTTTTCTAAGCTGCGTTACAACTTACAGCACTTAATTATTTACATTTAAATGCAGTGCTGTAAAATAAGTTATATGTTTTAAATAAGTTAGTATTTAATTATTAATTGCTGACAATTAGATACAGAACAGTGTGCTGTAATTACTGTAATTGTAGAGCAGAAGTAGAAATAGAAATCAATTTTTAGTGAACAGTTAATTATTTAATATTTTAATTGTTTTATTATTTAATATCTTAATAATTAATTAACTGCTGCTTAATTTGTGCAACAGTCACAAACTTAGTTACTTACATTAATGTTTATAATATTTAATCAACAAAAGAAAGCTGTCGCAATGCAGTTAGTACATTAAGACAATATGATACATTTTCATGAATTGTTCTTTCACTAACGACGAACATTCCACGTGACATTTAATTAATATAATAAATATGCAGCTATTTTTAACTAGCAATTAGGTCACAGCACATCATAACAAAAAGTCTTATAAGTCAAGTGCATCTTTGTCAGAGACTCTGAGACTCTTGTGCTTTGTACGATGCTTTCGCCAGGCCCCTGTGTGGAAAGAGACTGAGCAAACCTGGTGCAATGAAGTTGATCCTCTCATTCCTCTCGACATTCTATCAAAAGAGGAATATTACCTTTACTTTCCTGTTACCAAATCATAAGTAGAAACCCCATTTTAAAATATTCTCTGTATATGCAAATACTCTCCCCCGATGGTGTTTCCACCTTGTCGTGGTGGGGGAGCTTGAGTTTCTCAATGACCCTGAGAGCTATGCCGGTGGTAGCGTAGCTACCAGCAGGGCCTCCCAAGCCGGACAGGTCAAAGGGTAGAGAACAGACAAAGAGAAACACCCTGGTCCTCCAGGTTGGGGGTTGAAGCGTGGGGTTAACATCCCCACCTTTGTAAAAACCTTTCTTTGTTACGAAACAAATACATGAGCCTCGATATCGGACTGACTTATCTGGACAACGACCTTGGAACGTTAAAGGACTTTTGAGATTTGGAACATGGAATGTACGGACACTATATCGAGCTGGAGCGGCCGAAGAACTAACCCGGGAGCTGATTGAATATCAAATGGATATAACAGCAATCCAAGAAATAAGGTGGCCAGGAGAGGGTACTTTAGAGCAAAATGGAATGATTATAATATATGGAGGAAACACCCAAAATAAACATGAATTAGGAACAGGATTTGTCATCAAAAAAGAGTTATGGGGGAACGTTTTAAACTTTAAAGCTTTTAATGACAGGATTAGTAAATTACGAATAAAAGGTAAATGGAAAAGTATAACGATGATTAATGTACATGCACCTACTGAAGAGAAAGAAGATGATATTAAAGAAGACTTTTATAATGATCTGGAAGATGTCATAGAAGAAACCCCCAAACAGGACATCCTGATTGTGCTGGGAGACTTCAATGCAAAAATAGGTAGAGAGCAAACTAATAAAAAAGTGGCCGGTATGGAAAGCCTACATACAACTTCAAATGATAATGGATGGAGAGTCATCAACCTGGCAGAAGCCAAAGGACTGCAGGTTAGCAGTACCAGACTACAAAGAAAGGATATACACAAACAAACTTGGAAATCATGTGACAAGAGAACCTATAATCAAATAGATCACATTTTAATTAACAACAGAAATGCATCAAACATACAGCAAGTCAGAAGTTATAGAGGAGCTGAGTGCCACAGTGACCACTTCCTCGTTGGAGCAAAATTTAAAATAAAACTTAACAGATCTTTCTATACTAAATTACAAAGATTACACCCAACATATAACAGAGAAAAACTGCAAGACATTACAGTCAAAGAGAAATTTACAGATGAAATAAAATGTAAACTTGAAACTCTGCAAAACCCTTTGGAGGAAAGCATTGACCAAACTTGGTTGAACATCAAGAATACAATTCAGTCTAGCGCAGAAGAATGTCTCGGTGTGTTAACCACGCATAGAAAGAACAGATGGTTCAATCAAAAATGTGAAGAAGCAGTCATTAGGAAGAAGAATGCCAGACATGTATGGTTAAATGACATCAATAACATCCAAAAGGAAGAGCATTATAGAAATGAATGTAAAGAGGCTACAAAAATAGTCAGACAGCAGAAGCGAGAATATATGAGTAATATAATCAAAGATATGGAAACTAATCACCAGAAAAATGAATCCAGAAAATTTTTTAAAGAACTGAAGTCAATGAAACGAGGGCACCAACAAAACACATATGGTTTAAAAGATAAAAATGGGAATATGATAAATACCAATGAGGAAATGTGCAACACATGGAAAGAATATTTTATTGAATTACTAAATTGTGAAGCTCCAAGTAACATTTTCTCACAAGAAGAGGTTCTAACATGCGAACCACAAATTGAAGAACCTACATTTGAAGAAATCCTATATGTAATCACACGACTTAAAAACAATAAGGCAACTGGGACTGATGGAATTGCTGCTGAATTTATAAAGGCAGGTGGCCATGCATTACATCTAAAGCTATACGAACTAATAATAAAAATCTGGAGGACAGAGGAATTACCCCATGACTGGAAAGAGTCATTATTGATACCTATCTTTAAGAAAGGAGACAAGTTCCAATGTGGAAATTATAGAGGAATATCACTACTGTCCACAAGCTATAAGATACTATCCGCAGTATTACTAAATAGACTAAAACCATATTCAGAAGACATATTAGGTGACTACCAGGCGGGTTTTAGACAAAACAGATCAACAATAGATCAGATATTTATCTTACGACAAATAGCCGAGAAACAATGGGAATATAAAAGAGATCTCCATAACATTTTTGTGGATTTTAAAAAGGCTTATGATAGTGTCCATAGGAATAGTCTATGGAATGCTATGCAGGAATTTGGAATACCAAGGAAGTTAATCAACATGACCAGACTATGCATGGAAGATACTTATAATATAGTAACATATAAAGGCAGGAAATCAGACCCCTTCCAAATAACATCTGGCTTGAAACAGGGTGATGCACTATCGCCGCTACTCTTCAATCTGGCTCTAGAGAAAGTTGTAAGGAAGGTAAAGGAGGAATGTGATATTGGAGGAACATCCAAGCTGCTTGGTTATGCAGATGATATAGATATTATAGGGCAAAGTGAACAAAAGACATTGGAAATATTAACTCACTTAAAGGAAAAAGCCCAACAGATGGGACTGGTTATCAACCAAGATAAGACAGAATATATGGTAATTTCAAGAGACGGAATGGCTAGAAACTCTGGCCACATACAAATAGATAATATGACCATTAAAAGAACGGAAACATACAAATACCTGGGTACGATCTTCAACTGCTCCAACATCATAAGGGAAGAAATACAAACTAGAATCAATTCTGGAAATAAGATATACTATGCACTACAACATCTACTAAAATCAAAGGCGCTATCTCGTAACACCAAAATCACAATATACAAAACACTGATCAGACCAGTTGTGCTGTATGGCTCTGAAACCTGGAGTACAACGAAAGGAGACGAAGCCTTGTTACAAACCTTTGAGAACAAAATTTTAAGACGCATCTTTGGACCCATTAGGGATACACAAAGTGGAGAGTGGAAAAGAAGAAGTAACAAAGACATTTATGATCTGTTTAAGTCCCCGCTAATCACTGGTATCATGAAGGCTAATAGACTACAATGGCTGGGGCATATAGAAAGAATGGAAGATATTAGGGAAACAAAACTCGCTTACACTCAGGAAATAAATGACCGTAGACCCCGAGGTAGACCAAAAAGGCGGTGGAGAGATAATACATGTACAGACCTACAAGCACTTGGAATCAACGACTGGCAAGAGAAGGTCAACCAGAGAGACGAATGGAGACGGATTGTATTTGCAGCAAAGAACCTCAATGGCTCGGAACGCTGAAGAAGAAGAAGAAGAAGATGATATGCAAATACTACTAATAATCATCATCAAGTGCCGGCTGGCGTAGGTGTTCATGGCTTTCCACAAATCTCGGTCTTTGGTGTTCTGGATCCTAATACTAAATTATATTATACACCTGAGAGAAGTGAGGAGTCTCGTTCATGCCAACGAACCAGGCATGCTAATACAGGAAAGTACTCTTACTAATAATTTAATATATTAAAAAAATTAGTTGTGAAACACAAAAAGCAATTAACCAAAGAATCGCCATCACTTGTGACACTCGTTCTTTAACCATTTCCTGTGACATTCAAGATTCTTATTGTCACACCTTTGCCACAGCCTGTGTCAATTTGATAAAACAATTCAGATGCACACCTTCCTGTGGTGAGTTTCTATATATTTGAATAACGAAGACACAAACAATAGATTGCACGATTTATTGCCTGGCATATTTCGCTGCATCTCGTCAGGTACATACTGCAGAAATCTGAAAATATAAAAAAGATAAAATTACACAGAGTAATGAAGCTTACATAAAAGAATAACGAAAAACAAATGCCTACACAAAATACAATAAATAATCACGGAGAAGACCCTCCAGTGACTACATTGTTAATTACGTCACGGCACATCCTATAAAAAAATAAAACATACGTCAAGGTAGGCCTCGCTGCCCCGGACGCAATGATATATGGCACAATGTTGTCCGTTTAAAAATAAACAAGCCACGGTAATAGAAGGCAAATATTAATCAATTGGCGGCCATTTTAAATTGTTAATTAGGTCACGGCACATCCTATAAAAACAATAAAAAATACCCCAAGTTAGGCCTCGCTGTCCCGGACGCAATGATATATGGCACAACGTTGTCCGTTTAAAAATAAACAAGCCACGGTAATAGAAGGCAAATAATAAACAGTTGGCGGCCATTTTAAATTGTTAATTAGGTCACGGCACATCCTATAAAAAAAATAAATAATACGTCAAGTTAGGCCTCGCCGCCCCGGACGCAATGAGATATGGCACAATGTTGTCCGTTTAAAAATAAACAAGCCATGGTAATAGAAGGCAAATAATAAACAGTTAGCGGCCATTTTAAATTGTTAATTAGGTCACGGCACATCCTATAAAAATAAATAAATAATACGTCAGGTTAGGCCTCGCCGCCCCGGACGCAATGATATATGGCACAACGTTGTCCGTTTACAAATAAACAAGCCACGGTAACAGAAGGCAGAATTTCTCAAGTTTCCAATCTTAGGGCCGCGATAAATCCTGACTTATCAGTTAATTTATCATTGCACTTCCTGTTATTAAATTACGTCACCATATAATTCATAACTCCGCTTAGAATCAACGTACAGTCTTCGTTGAGATACCGTTGGATTCGTCTCGTCAAGCTCTATCTAACTGGTATGATTTCATAAGTAAAAACCCAAATTTTAAATATTGACCAAAATACCTAATACAATAATCCGTCTCCATTCGTCTCTCTGATGGACCTTCTCTTGCCAGTCGTTGATTCCAAGTCACCCAAGTGCTTGTAGGTCTGTACATGTATTATACTATTATCTCTCCACCATCTTCTTGGTCTACCGATAGATATAAATATTATTATACAAGTATACGCACCAACAACAAGCAGTAGCGATGAAGAAACACAAAACTTTTACAATGAAGGAAGTAGAAATGGCGATGTCACAAATGAGATCACAAGAAATAAAAATAATACCAGGAGATTTTAATGCAAAAGTAGGAATGGGAAATATGGCGGATGTAATGGGGAATTGTGGTTTAAGTACAAGAAATGAGCCATCTCCGTAGTGACGTTGTTGCGGACGCGATTCGTAATGCCGCTTACTTGCGTTCAAAACACAACGGCTACAGATTTGGCAGCAGACCGTGTCGCGCTGGTTTTAACGTTCTGATATGGGAGCCGGTCTTTCAGAAAAGAATGGCAAACTACTTAAAGTAAATACTTGCCAAGTCATCAACAATGGCAGTAAAATGCTCGTTTTGACTGCAACGTCCTGTAAAGGTTATGCAACTTTAAAAAACAAAACAACAACCAAGAAATGAAAGAGGATAGAAACTAATAAGAATCGGCAACTATCAATGATATTATCATTGGAAACACCTGGTTTAAACACCATAAAAGAAGACTTTACACATGGAAAAGCCCTGATAAGAAAATAATCAACCAAATTTGTTAAATGCTTATCAATAAAAGAGTTAGAAATGCGTTTATTAATGTAGACCAGTGGTTCTCAACCTTTTTTGGCCCGTGCCCCCCTTCACCATATTTTCAGAACGTCATTCCACCCTTCCTATCAAAAATTTGGCCCATGCCCCCCCCCCCCCCTTCACCGTATTTTCAGAACGTCATTCCCCCCCCCCCTTTCATATTTCCTATCTAAATATCCCCCACCCCTACACAGTATACGTAAAAATGGAAGATACATTTAATAGCATATACTAAAACAAGTCTAGACATCCACATAAAACATGATTTGTGGGTCTACTTACTTTATAAAATGAATTTTAGAAGGATGAGACGTACATAACTGTAAAGTATGAAGGGAAAAACAATATCAAGTAATCGGTTCTTGTATTAACGCGATCTTGAAATGGTCTTCATTCCCCCCCCCCCCTGGAAACCCTAAAATTCTCCCCTGGGGGGGGGGATTCCCCACCAGTTGAGAACCACTGATGTAGACAATGCCTGGTGCCGACTGTAATAGTACTATAGTGATCATGTACCACTATGTAGCCAAATAAAAGTAAGACTGAAGGGTGGGGGAAATGTGGTTAAGAACATGAGACTTTAAAAAGAGGTTCTGGAAGTAGATAAAGAAATTCAAGAACAATACAGAGTGACTGTGGAAAAATAGGCACAACGCAATAGCTAAAATAAAGAGTATGAACGTACAATGGGAAATGTTAACTGATTCAGTGCCGTTGGATTATTAATAGCCTTAAGCTCAGTCCCGTACGTGCCACGGGCTTATATAAAGTAGTGTTTATTATGCAACTCCCTTTAATTTGATGTTTAATACAACACGTCTGCTGCCATCTTAACAACTTTTAAGTCATAAACCATGCTACTAATCTTCTACTTAGAATTATAATGAGAAGAACAAGAAAGAAAATAAACATGGACACTGTTAACATTATTGATTTCTGAAAGGAAAGGGTATAGACAATGCGATATATACACTATAGACCAGTGTTTCCCAAAGTGGGGCCCACGCCCCACAGAGGGGCAATTCGATTGATCAGGGGGGCAATTCGATTGTTAAGGGGATCAATTCGAAAATGGACTCGTTCAGAGTTTAAGTTAACCGTATGGCGACTCTCAGTCGCTACTCGAGCTGGGTAAACGTCCAGTATAAGTCAAATCTGTCCGCCATGTTAGTAGCTGTGATTTCATTGTTAGACTTTAGAGGCAAACTACTGGTTATACTGGGCTGGCATTAAGCATTTTGCGCTATTTGTTCTGAATGGTGCGAAATGCTTAGTGCCGGGATCTCAATTGATCTTATTTTTATTTATTTATTTCAGCCCATAGTGAAATGAGTGGTGCAAGCAAGAAAACAATTTGTCAGTATTCGGAGGAATATTTAAAATTTGGTTTCATACACGATGAACGGTCACCTTTTTGTCTTTTATGCCAACAATGCTTGACCAACGAATCAATGAAATGAGGTCATCTTGAGGCACATTTGAAGGCGAAACATAATGCTCATATTAATTCAGATATCAATTACTTTCAAACTTTAAAGAAAACTTTTGTAAAAAGAGTAACATTAAAGTCTCTATTTACTGCTTATAATGCAACTATCAATCGTACTCTTAAGGCTAGTTATCAAATTTCATTACTCATCGCTAAATCTGGGGAAAGTCATACTATAGGGGAGAATTTAATCAAACCATCAATATCAGCATTTCTTAAAACGGTTCTGGTAAAAGATGACAAAGACTTTAAAGTCAGCTATGCCACCAAGTAACAATACTGTTAGCAGAAGAAGAGACGAAATGAGTGAGGATATTGAAATACAACTTGTTGAAAAGCTGAAAACAAGAAAATTCTCGGTGCAAATGGATGAATCAACTTTGAGAGACAGTGAGGCCGTACTTATAACTAACATAAGATGTATTGATAAAGGTGATTTTGCTGAAGAAATTATGTTCTGTAAATCATTAGAAAGCACCACTACCTCCAAAGATATATATAAAAGCTAAAAAATTACTTAGATGTCAATAATATCCATCCATCATGTGCCATGCCGGAAAGCTTGGACGGTCATGACTCGCCATTTCACTCGATCACCAGAGTCGTGGATCAGCTCATTGTTTCTGTCTCAACCATGCTATGTGGCCAAGTCATCCGGGTATTTACTTCTCGGTCTTCCCCTTGGTCTGTTCCCTTCGATCTTGCCAGTTGTCACCAAGTTCTGTAATTCATTTCTTCTCATAACATGTCCAAAAAATGTTGACTGTCTACGTCTAATTTCTCTAATCAGTGTATGATTTTCATTTGTTTCCTGTAATACTTGGTTATTGGTTTTTCTGTCTGTCCATGGTATTCTTTGCATTCTCCTCAGAAACCAAATTTCAACAGCCATCAGATGTTTTGCAGCTTGACTGCTCATTGTCCAATAATATACCAATGACTTCTCATTGTCCAATAATACACCAATGAAAAATATAATATCTTGTGCTGCAGATAGTGCTCCTAATATGACGGGGAAGCAAAATGGTTGCTTAAAATTGACGAAAGATGAGAATCCAGAAATGCTTCTTGTGCATTGTGTTATTCACAGGGAAAACCTGGTAGCTAAAAACATTTCACCTGTTCTAAATGAAGTACTAAATTTAGTTATAAAGTGTATCAATGCCGTTAAGGCTAGTGCCAAATATTAATGACTCTTCAAGTTATTTTGTGAAGAACGAAATGAAGACCATATGAGACATACTTCACACTGAAGTAAGATGGCTCTCGAAAGGGAACTGCTTGAAAAGATTTATAGAACTATTTGATACTCTTAGTGATTTTTTAAGCGACAAACCTGAAATGAAAAATCTGTTAACGGTCGATGGTAAGACATTTGTGAGTTATTTAGCCCTTATCTTTGAAAAAACTAAATATATTAATTAAACAACTTCAAGGAACAAATAAAACTCTTGCCGATGCAAAAGCGAAGATATCTGGTCTCATTACCTTTATTGAATTATATCAGACATATATTTACAACAAAAATTGTGTAAAGTTTCGTTGGCTCCAAACATGTGAAGTGACTGATACCGCTATATATGTTATTGTCGATCATCTGAAAATGTTATCGGCTGATTTAAAAGAAAGATTTTTCTAATTTGAAACAAATTGATTTCCCAACATGGATGATGCAGCCAATGTTAGTGGATTTGTCTGATATTTCAAACATGCAGTATCAAGATGAACTCGCAGAAATGCAAAATCATGAGTCAATTAAAACTTTGTTTAAATATAAAAGGAGCGATGGCATGGCTTTTTGAGGAAACCGAAATCAAATACCCAAATGAAACCAAATGTGCAAGAGAACTATTGTTACCGTTTCCATGTTCATATTTAACTGAATGCGGATTTAGTGCCATAAATGATTTGCTAGTAAAAAAAAAAAAAAAAAAAAAAATCGGCTGGATATAATAAAACGGGGAGACTTGAGACTGAAGTTAACTAAATTGGAACCTGACATAAAATCTCTTTGCAGCAAGCATCAAGCGCAAGGATCTCATTAAATTTAAATAATAAATAATTACTAATAATTAAAATAATATAGAAACATTTTCATTAAAATTATTTTGTACTTGAATTTCAGTTCTCAGTTTTTTGAAAATTTACTTACTGTGTTTGCTCAATAATTTCCTAGTGATTTCTTCCTAAAACCTATTATTCAAGTTTCTTTAGTGAACATTGCAATTTGTGAATATTAAAAATTATGTATATTTTTTGGGGGGGAGGGGGGAGGGGGGGGGGACATAAGAACTTTAGAAAGGCTTAGGTGGGGCATAGCGCAAAAAAGGTTGGGAAACACTGCTATAGACACTAATATAAAGATAAATAGAGACACATAGCTACTTAGATTTATGCTAAGGCATTTGATAAAGTAAAACATCATGAACTGTTTAAAATGTTGCAAGGTATCAACATTGAGGGGAAAGATTTTTTTAAAAATAAATAAATAATATTTACTGGAACCAAGTAGCAGAAAATAAAATGTGAAATAAAGAGGGCATTTTAGAAAGAATAAAGCTAGGTCTCTTATCACCAAATCTCTGCTCCCTCTATAGCTAAGTAATAATGTGAGAGATCAAAGAGAAGCCGAGATATTAATCGGAGGTAATAATAATAATATAAACAATATACGCTATGCAGATGACACAGTATCGGTGGCTGATGATAACGCAAAAGATGTACAACAATTGATGGACATCGTAGTAACAGAGAATCAAAATAAGGACTCTTCTTGAATATTTAAAAAAAACAAACTGTAACATTGGTGATATTATAGAAAAAAAAAAGGTGACACCCAGATGTGAAATGGGAATAGAAGGAACATTCTTAACGAAGTGGGTAATATAATTAATAATAATAAATAATTAATATAATATTAGTAATATTAAATGCCTAGGGGCATTTATAATATCAGATCCAAGATGCAGAACACAGCTTAAAGTTAGAATAAGGCAAGTAAAAGTCGCATTTCAGAAAACGAAGAGTATTTTATATAATAAGTCAATATCATCGAATGTAAGAGAGTGCTGAAATGTTATATAGAACCAGTTTTGTTGTGTGGCAGTGAATCTTTGAATGTAAATGAACAAATTAGGAAGAACCTGGAAGCAACAGAGATGATGATCCTGAGACGAATGTCGCGAATTACGTGGACTGCCAGAGTAACTAACATAGATTGCTTGAAAGAGGCTTATGAAGCTAGAACTTTGAATATAACAATAAGAAATAGACAAACAACTTCCCTTGGTCATGTGATGTGAAGAGAGGCATTGGAGAACATCGTGGCGACTGGAAACTTCTAGGTGAAGAGGTAGGCCAAGAGAAATGGTGCCGGATGAATTGGGACCATGGCATAGATGAATATCATCAGCAGAGTTGATTCAGAACACCAAAGACCAAGATCTGTGGAGAGACATGAGCACCTACGCCAGATTGCATGGCACTTGATGATGATGATTATTTTATTATTAAAAAATCCTATGGTATTTTGCTGTACGCGTCTTCAAGCTCAATCGCTGCAGCAAAGGTTTCAATGCCTGAGTGGAAACCTTCATAGACGTCATGGGCAAAAACTGCTGCATTGGTCACGATTTCTCTTTTTGGACGGTACCCTCTCAGGGTAGGTGGGAAAACACCTTTTCTCTCTAGCTAGCTTGATATTTTTCTGGCAACTACCCCAACTCATGCTTTTATGTAGTCGCCAGAACAATTTCAGTGACTTGTCTGTTTGGCATACTCTGCCTATTTTTCACCTTTAACCACCTTAACTAGTTATTTTTTAAATAGCTTACTTTTGTGTGCATCTCTCTTTCTTAGCCCATGCAGGGAAAAGGATGGGCTTGGCATTTAGCCGTTTCTTTACAGCACTGTGTTTATCCACCCAGGCCTTTTCCACTTCAAAATTCTATCAAGGTCTTTGCTCCCAGCTTTTTTCCTGATATGAAGTTTTCTGCGCTTGTTGCACCTTATTTTACTCACCACATCTTGACCTGTTTTGTTATACTGGAAAGTCTTGACCGTTGACTTGTGCTGCCTGGTTCTGCCTTTCTCCACGAATATGCTGCAATGGTGGTGGTCGCTGCCGTGGTACTCTAGGACACCCCATCTACGCATTGTAGTGAGTGAAGGAGAAACCAGTGCCAGATCACTAGCACTGTCCTCATCACCTGGGCGACTTGCTGTCCTGTTGACACAGCCACTGTTGATACAAACCAGGTCAATGGGTTCAAAAGCAGTCTCGAGCTCCTCCCCCCGTGTGTTGGGGGAAATGTTTCCCAATGATCTGCCTTTAGCATTGAAATCGTCACATAAAATAACATGTCTCTTGAAACCTAATATATCTTTTACGCACTGCCATTTCTCTTCTTTTCATCTTGTAGTCCAAGTCGTTTCATTGATCTATCTGCCATCAATTTGCCAAAGCCCATCAGCGAATTCCTCAACTCTCAAAGGGCTATTGTCTAGTCACGTGCCTCAATTTCTATCAGCTGCGTTTTTATTGTTTGCGTTAATGAATTTACATTCCGTAATGTCAAAACTGCCAAGCACTTCTTCAATACATTCTACAATTCTGACACTTAAAGATCTGCCTTTGTTGTTAATCTCCATCCACTTCTTTTGCCTCTTAGCACAGAGTCATCCGTGTAAATGTTTACATCACCTTTTCACAATGAAGAAGTAAAAGAAGAACCAAGTAAAAATCCGAGCATCTAATGCACCAGAAAGATGATGCATCATATCATCTTGACCAAGGAAACAAGTTTGTGTGTGTGTCTGTGTTTGCTACTTGAGAGAGAGAGAGAGAGAGAGAGAGAGAGAGAGAGAGAGAGAGAGAGGGGGGGGGGGGGGTAGGGGAGTGAGAGAGATCCACACATGATACTTCCCGTCTATAATGTTGTAATTGACACGTTCCACTTTATACGAAGCATACCTATCTTTACCCTGCTTAACATGCTCTGTGAGTCCGTTACAACTCGACGTATTCAAGGAATGGCCTCACCTTTCCAGGAGGTGGCTTCTTGTGAACCGCCTTGTCTGCTTTACCGTGATGTAGCTAGCAATGTTTCTCTCTCTCCAAGATAAACATTCTGTGCCTTGATTTAGATCCACAAGATCCCTAGTAGGAACCTAGTGAGGGTCTGTGAAGTTTTAGGACAATCGCATTATTCATGCCGTAGTGCACGGCGGGATAGGTGGCCAGTCAATGTATTTATCTGGTTAGGCATTTAATAGCAGCCGATGGAAGATGTATAAGGAAGTTAAATGTAGAATAGTCCGAGCACAAGCAGGATTTCTCATGCAGGAGTGCGGGGGAGGGGAATGAGCAGGCTGATAGGCTGGCAGGGAATGCACCCCTTGGTAGTAGATTACTTATGGACAAGGGAGAAGGTGGTCGTGCGCCTGTGGCACCAGGTGGAGGAACATATTGAGAATCTCTATATGGAAAGGATGAGATTGTGGGGAACTGGCAGGGGTTCTGGTAGAATCTCAAAACTGAGAGGGCAGACAGGGAGAACTTTCAATCAGACGGCGGTGGGAACGATTAGTAGTGCAACTCTTCGCTGGCTGTTGAACGAAGGGATGGTGCGCATATGGGAATGTACTGAGTGCAGTGATGTCAGTTCTTAGCTCAACTCAACCCAAGCAGGATTTCAGCAAGATGAATAATATTCTCTGTAATTTATCCTTATCAGCTAAGGCGAAGAAAAGAGATTTTAAGAGTATATTACCCATATGACCTGATGTTGGGTGAAGGTCTTTGCTTGAATATAGGATACAAAGCAGAAGGACATAGTAGTCATTGCCAGTTTCATTTTGCAATCGTCCATAATATGGATTTTCTGCTGTTGTCGTTGTGTAACTATGACATATTTATTCGTCTTTTAAAGAATGCTGTTTTCATATATATATATATATATATATATATATATATATATATATATATATATATATATATATATATATATGTGTGTGTGTGTGTGTGTGTGGGTGCGTGTGTATCAAGACAGCCAAAACAGATATGTAAATGTAATTGTACTGTTCTTCATCCTTGTGATGTAAACCTCTAAGTTTGAAACCATGGTCCCGCAAAGAGTGATGTAAATGCTGTCACTGTCAGCTATCTAGAACAGATATGTACGGTTAGAGCAAGATTCTATACCCAAGAATAGTTGGGCAGATCTGTAAGATATACGAGGGTAAGTTGATAAGTAAGTCACAAATGGCTGTAGAAAAATAACTAAATATGATAACTTGAAACCAGTTTATTTTTTTTTTACATACCCCTTTATTTCTCAACATAGTTTCTA
This sequence comes from Cepaea hortensis, assembly GCA_963921405.1. Taxonomy (NCBI): domain Eukaryota; kingdom Metazoa; phylum Mollusca; class Gastropoda; order Stylommatophora; family Helicidae; genus Cepaea; species Cepaea hortensis. Next base: position 485,128,167 of record OY992876.1, on the reverse strand, counting down.
CCAACTTTGATGCATTTAACCCCTCGTTTTATCAGTCCTCCCAAACAGGCTCCATAGAATTATGAGCTTTGTTTTCTAAACCACGTTTTCACTTCACATTCAACTTCGGCATCATTCACGAAATGTTTCCTGCCAAGGGAGGTTGTCAGTGTCTATGCTCACAAATGTTTGTCCAGTAAAGCGGTGCATAGCTGGATAGAAAAGTTACGAGGGCAAGTCAATAAGTTACACAGTTCTGTGGGATAGCCAGTAAATTTAAAAAAAAAAAGCACGCACTTCTATGCAGCCGGTTTGGGAGGGCTGACAAAATGATGGGATAAGTTTATAAATATTGGTGGGAATTATGTTGAGAAACCAAGGGACAATGTATGTATAAAAATAAACTGGTTTCAAGTTGTTATCATGTGTAGTTGTTTTCCTAAAGCCATTTGTGACTTACTTATTAACTTATCCTCATACTTGATGGCTGATGCCATTATGGTAGTGTTTATATGAGGACTTGTGGTGTGTAGCTGTCAGCACTAAAACCCAGTTCATGCAGTCTATCTAAGGTGTGTCATTTCTTATTACAGTTCCAGATTGAGTATTGCTGAAGCTGCTGGATTTTCATTCCAAGCTGACAAGCCAAGTCCAGAGAGCATACCTCTTTGTGATAAGTGTAGAAAGATGGAGTTGGAAGGAGCAGAACCAGATTACTCTAATGTTAAGTTGTCATAGTTACAGACCACCAGCATTATACTATCCTAAGACTACACCTTGGTCTGTGATTCTAAATGACATGTTATCCTTTAGATGAATATTAACTATACTCCACATCTTGGATTTATTTATATGCTAAGGGTCAGTGAACGTCCATTTTACTGAAGTCAAGTAAACATATCTTTTAGCACATAAACTGCCAGGATATCCGTGATTGTGGGGCCACCAAACTCCCCTCGCCACCTTCAGCTAGCCATCCACAACAACAGAGTTGAACAAGTGTCTCTTTAATCCAACAGTTGGACAGTATTTTAGATATAGATTCTCAGGCTGGGATTTCCTGGTTATACAGTCTGTTTACAAGTTTCTTTTCTTTGCCACAGGAAGTCTTCTGACAGCAGTATTTTATTAGTTTTCAGCATAAATCTTCTTACACGGAAACTTGGGAATTCTTTATGTTATGTTCACTCGTTCATTAGACATAGTAATAATTCTGTATCTGCGACACCAACCCACGACAGGAGACAACACATGCTATTGGAGACTGCAGATTGTGGAGAGGCATAATCACCCACGCCATTCCGTAATGGTGATTTTACTTTTCACTCACTTGCTTTGAACTCAAGCGTAGTCCATCACATGCTACTACTTCTAGTGCACTGGACTGATTTGCATATAGATTAGCTTTCCCTATTACCAGTGTTCCTTGCCATCAGGCGAACCCACTCTGACTTCAAAGGTACTTGTAGTTTACATCCACAAGTCAAGGACTCCAAACTGACTGGTGTAGGGGTTGAAACCGCTACCTTGGCATCAGCACACCGGATGTTTAAGGATGAATGCTCTTATCTATTCAGCCAACACACCACAACTTCAAGTGCTACACCTGTTTTATATATATGCTATTAACTGCCAATTCAATAAATACATACACCAAATATAACACAATTCAAAGGTTTCTAATCCACATTTATTAAGTTAGGGTATTTCAGATCTCCATTGTGAATAAAAGAAGCATTAATACTATCATCATTTGTAACATTTTCTTTCTTCATGTGTTTTCTTGTGGTGTTTCAAATAACCAGTTTAAGTTGAATAAAATAACTTCATCGTGAATAAAAAAGTTGAATAAAATAACTCCATCGTGAATAAAAGAAGCATTAATACTATCATCATTTGTAACATTTTCTTTCTTTATGTGTTTTTTTGTGGTGTTTCAAATAACCAGTTTAAGTTGAATAAAATAACTTCAAACATAACAATTAGATGCAAGCCATAAAAGATGCATAAATGAAATAAACATAATGCATCCATCCATCCATCATGTGCCATGCCGGTAAGCGTGGGCGGTCATGTTCTGCCATCACACTCGATCACCAGAGTCGTGGATCAGCTCCGTGTTTCTGTCTTGACCATGCCACAAGGCCAAAGCCATCCAGGTACTTGCTTCTAGGTCTTCCCCTTGGTCTGTTCCCCTCGATCTTACCAGTTGTCACCAAGTTCTCCAGATCATTTCTTCTCATAACATGCCCAAAAAATTGTGACTGTCTACGTCTAAAGTCTCTAATCAGTTTACGATCTTCATTTGTAATGCATCAGCCTTAAGAATACACACAAACTCCACAATTTGCAATCTCCAATAGCATGTATTATGTTCTGTCGTTGGTTGGTGTTGCAGATACAGAATTATTACTATGTCTAATGAACGAGTGAACATAACATAAAGAATTCCCAAAAGTTTCTGTGTAAGAAGATTTATGCTGAAAACTAATAAAATAATGCTGTCAGAAGACTTCCTGTGGCAAAGAAAAGAAACTTGTAAACAGACAGTATCATTATTATCATCAGCCTTAAGAATTAAATCTCAGTCTGCTGGAGGAATTACAATAAACAATCTCACTATTGTTCATCATTCTTTGTGTAATTATTAATAACAGACAGACAGACAGACAGACAGACAGATAGTCAGGAACGGGAGCTTATATGACTACTTATATGAATTAAATGAGAGGCTCCCCACCAGGAGCTGGGTGAAGCCGGGCCGGGTCAGACAGACAGATAGATAGATCCCCGCCAGGTTGTGGGCGAAGCCGGGCCGGGTCAGCTAGTATATTTCTAAAGTTTAAACACAGAAGCCACAAACAATATGTTGTCCAATTTATTGCCTGGCATATTTTGCTGCATCTCATCAGGTACATACTGCAGAGTTACATATCGTAAGAAGTGAATAAATCAATTATACTAGGGCTGAAATACTTAAAACACATAGCCACTGATATTGTTTGAATGTGGAACATCAGTTTTCCCCATGATAATTACAAATTCAAAATGAAGTATTTCTGTTTTCACAAAACTGGCTGGAACTGATAATTATTAATACCTTGATGTATTTGAGCAATCATTTATTATTCATCAAACGCAATATACAAGATGTCTTCTGTGTTTTAACTTGATGATGGCTATAAAACAAATGTCTCAAAATTACAGAGCTAAGCATTTTATGATCTGCTGACTGTACAGTGACTCCTGAAAATTGATTAAATCTGTTTTCCAATAGTACTGATATATGTTTGGTTACTTGATTTGCTAACTGTCTTTCCTTTCTATCTATGTAAGATGCTTGGCACTCACACTGAAATGTAAAAGATTTGGCGTACAGAGACAATTATTCTTTCACAGATAGGAGTAGTATTGAGGTGGTTTTATATCTGATATATCTGATCATTGGTTCAGCAAAATTGAATGTTTACTTTATGCTGTATAATGTATTTGTTTCACCAGTGCTCCCTCGAAAGGCTAGTTGAAAAAACACATGAAATCTGGGCCCCGATGATTTTGTGGGAGTAGGTTTGTGTGGTTGGTAATGAAGTCAGCTGAATATACATTAGATTGCAGATTATGCTTAAGAGTTTTCAGTCTTCTTTTATGTGTCATCATAGCTAATCATTCTAGCTCGATTAAACAGGTTCCAGTACTGAGGCACACTTATAGTGACTAGGAGCAAAACTATTTAAATTCCAGTATTGACCCATCCATGTTCCCTTTCAATAGACATATCTTTGGATAATGCCAACGGTCAATGTTGAATTAGTAATTCAAAGAATGATAAGGTGTCATAGTGTTTGTGGTCAACAGGCGAAGAAATGTTCTTGTGGGCTTGGTTCATGATGAAGTGGAATAATTAAGCCGTATGTGCCAGGTGTCGCAGAACAAAGATTGCAATAATCGGGAAATAGGAAAATACAGTATACAGTGAACGCACCAGACTTGACTTGGTGATAGAAAAAACGTCACAGAGTAACAGACGCGGGACAGCGATGAAGGAACGAAGGCACACTATTATGATCAGGACAAGATCTGGTGAAGTGAATGGAGGAGTCTGAAAGATAGAGATGGGAAGAGATCAAGGAAGGACACAAGAAGTTCAGCATGATATGATCTTGGAGAAGCAAGCTAAAGAAACGATTCAACATCCGATGGGCGACATCTAAGTTGAAGAGTCACTGAAAGGTCACACAATAAACAATACCCTAAGTTACTGGCGTGAGTAATTAGCAATATTTCTGGTGAACTGTAAACATTATGGATATATGTAATAGGACAGGCCACATGTTTGACTGTAATGGTAGTTCTATTAAGTAGGGTGGCATGAGCAGTTATGATGGAATGCGTGATGTTTGCATTGTGTTGATGGCCTGCATGTCATAAAATCATGGGATATTGCCCGAAATAAGATATGGACTCAAAATTAAGGCATTCTGTCAACGTTCTATGTGACCAGTCTTACAGTTCTGTTGTTTGATTCACATTGAGTTATTTGGATAATTAAACCTAGAAGAACAGAGCCAAACTTGCCAATGGAAAACAATAAAGATATAGAAGAATAGTGTAGTTACTCCGTGGCAACCATGGGTGCACGTTCCGGTAGATACTAGACCCAGAGGATAAGATGAATGCCCGTTCAGGCAGAGACTAAGCCCGGAAGATAAATAGTGAAGCCTGTGACTATGTAGGAAAATATTCCAAAGGAAAGCATACTCAGTGTTACAAGAAATATGATATGTACATCACTCGGAAGGAGAAAGTTCCCCTCTTTGGAAACATGTTTACTGACCTCATAAGACTACATTGTTTTGGATGAATAATTATACAACATTTTAATCTGTACATCATGTTCGTAACAGACACACACAGAGGTCATTTTTAATTCTGAGGACACGAGACATTTGATAGGCAGGCATTAATACGTGGATGTAACCTACAGTCGCCAATACACAACGTCAATTTACGGCAACCGTTGATATAAAGTAATGCTGTAACGAACACTATTTATAGGGTGTCAGACATTTTTCATTACAGTAAGCAGGTTGCAGCAGTGATCGGTGGTTTCCTGTATCCAAGAACTGACGTTCGCAGACGAGTGAGTCAGACAACAGCCAAGACCCGAAGAGGCGTATCATCCTGTCTGAAGAACGACATCAAGGTGACAGAGGACAGTAGCTGAAAGAGCAAGTACTAACATCTGCAGATCACTACGAACAAGGACAGGAGCAGACACATAAGGTGCTAATCCTTTTAGATTGTCGGTATAACTTGATCTGTATCACGCATATTTATTATATGATTGTATATATATTGATAATAATATTGTTGTAACTTATTACACAATGATTGAATTTAGTGTACATTAAGTATGTCCACATTAGGTGAGTTTATTGCCTTAGGGGAAAAGTGCGGCTTAACTGGACCCGAACTAATAGCGTGGGCTGAGGCCAAGTTGTCCGATTTTCAAATACAGAAGAGGGATGAGAGAGCAGCAGCTAGGGAGGCCAGAGAAGCACAAGAAGCAGCGGCTAAAGAAGCCAGAATTGCACAAGAAACAGCAGCTAAAGACTACAGGATGTGAAAATAAGGAATTGGAATCGGTATTGGAAATATCTAGGTTTGTCCGATGAAGAACGGAAGGAAAGAACACGTCAAATAGATTACTATAAATCAGTAACAACATATGTCACACAGGAAGATGAGAATCACTGCCCAGTTCTACACATTAAAGAAACATAGATCAAATAGATTAAAACAAGTCAAGACAGATACATTCATTAGATTCACATGCAGTACACACAGCGACAGATGAGCATTGTAGTTTTGAACACTGAATTCTGTCTTTATAAATCTGTCGAAATTCTTCTATCTATAAATTTCTCTTATATGGTAATTAAACGACATAATACGTATACAACTAATTACAGATACTAATTAGTAGATATAATTTTTTACAAGCACGTAATACGTCAAACACATATAACATATCAGTCTACCACATACATCACAGTACGGCAATAATATATACATACAACACAACAATTCACATGGTCGAACAGCTTGTACACATCCTCCACAATATAGCAACTCAAAAAGGGTGTTTGAACAAATTTGATACTCTGAACAAACGGTCAGGACATTTCAGACTATCGGAAAACAGCTGATAGTAATTGATGTTAGCAATTGTTAATAACTATGTTATAACTATGTCATTATTGATTTGTCCAGATACATACATATTTAAGTTATTATTGTTACAGATAGTTAGAATACAGCAGTATCTGTATGGAGAGAATGGTTGTAACTACGTATATTGTCATCAAAATAAGATCTGAAGCATGTCGAGCAGACGAAATGTAATCCAACGTTGCAAGTTATCTGCGAGCGAAATCTTCATATTCCAGATAAGTTAGATTAATTATTAAGATATAGTAATGATATTTTATTGCTGTTGAAAATGAAATTCATGAAAATTGAAGAAAAAATAAAAATATATGAATTCCTGAAAAAAAAAAAAAATTCAGGAATATGAAAAAAGACGAATTCCTGAAAAAAAAAAATTCAGGACAATGAAAAAAAAATAAAATTGAATTATTGAAAAAAAAAACAAAAAAAAAAACATGACCAAAAAAAAAAAAAAGAACACGATTTGTCATTATTTTGTTTAATGCATTTTTCAGTATCACATGATGTATTATTGTTGTTTTGTCATGACAATACATATGTATTATGTACACTTTGACACAAACTCCACAGGTTTAGTAAACCAAATAGGTAGGGCACATGATGCAAAGGTTACTACTGATTTAATTTTAAGAGGAAATTGGATTAATTTTGATTATTCGGTGATTTCATTTCAATTGCATGGGTTATTATGCATAACTTTAACATGTAGTTATTTCATGAACAGGATAAATGGGAACGAAAAAAATATTAGCTATCTAGGTTTTCCGCGTTTCCATCCTGTTTCAGGATATTTGCGGTCAACACCAGCATCTTTCAGCTGTATGTTGATTCCTAGGCTAGATTACGCTCATCAGCACGCCACGACTTTCTGAGCGACCGGCTCCATACTCTCATAAGTCACTTTTGCGATTCGAACCACTGCTAATTCTCATCGCGTCACGTGACGAGAGTATTCGGGTTAGCGGAGAAAGCTGCTAACCCCTCGGCCATGGAGCCGGCAACCATACTATCTAGGTAATTAACTAAATAAAGCGATTATTATGTGATAGAATAGGATTAAATATGGCAGGTAAATATTAGGCAACCATACTCATAAGCCACAGAGGTCAACGAGGAATATACGGTAACAACATTAGAAAGTGCCGACAAAAATATACACATATGAAAACCCCACATGAAGCGTTACACGAAACAGTCGAAGTCGAAGCACAGAAGTTACGTCAACTGTAGTCAGGTCATACGCACATTGGATTATGGGAAGGTCGACTATGATTATGCACATAGAAGGCAAAAGCGATTCACTTAACAATGATGTCAGTGGAGGCTGGATGTGAGGAACACACACATTTAAGGAGCCACTAAGGATGTCCGGGGAGACATTGGGACTTAATGATGCTGGACTTCAATTCTCTGAGATAACAAGGAGTTTGGGAGCCACACATTGTCTACGGGGATAGATGTGATATGTGTCCGATTTATAATTTTTGTTGTTGTTGTGATGTCGTTCATGGCACTTCAACTATTCACAATGGAATAGGTTATAAGGATAAGGGATACGCTTATGTAGAGACACGGACAGTTATGTGCTACCTTTAGTGAACAATGTAGACAGATATGTGCGACCTTTAGAAGACAATGTAGACGGAGATGTGCGACCATGGACCAATATGACAGGTATGTTCGACTACTGCGACTCATGTCACAGACTGGAAGACTGAGTTTGTAGGTAAAATGTTTGTAATATTTTAAATTGACGAGGGGGGGGGGGGGGGGGGGGGGGGCATATGTGCCAGGTGTCGCAGAACAAAGAATGCAATAATCGGGAAATAGGAAAATACAGCATACAGTGAACGCACCAGACTTGACTTGGTGATAGAAAAAACGTCCCAGAGTAACAGACGCGGGACAGCGATGAAGGAACGAAGGCACACTATTATGATCAGGACAAGATCTGGTGAAGTGAATGGAGGAGTCTGAAAGATAGAGATGGGAAGAGATCAAGGAAGGACACAAGAAGTTCAGCATGATATGATCTTGGAGAAGCAAGCTAAAGAAACGATTCAACATCCGATGGGCGACATCTAAGTTGAAGAGTCACTGAAAGGTCACACAATAAACAATACCCTAAGTTACTGGCGTGAGTAATTAGCAATATTTCTGGTGAACTGTAAACATTATGGATATATGTAATAGGACAGGCCACATGTTTGACTGTAATGGTAGTTCTATTAAGTAGGGTGGCATGAGCAGTTATGATGGAATGCGTGATGTTTGCATTGTGTTGATGGCCTGCATGTCATAAAATCATGGGATATTGCCCGAAATAAGATATGGACTCAAAATTAAGGCATTCTGTCAACGTTCTATGTGACCAGTCTTACAGTTCTGTTGTTTGATTCACATTGAGTTATTTGGATAATTAAACCTAGAAGAACAGAGCCAAACTTGCCAATGGAAAACAATAAAGATATAGAAGAATAGTGTAGTTACTCCGTGGCAGTTGTCTGGTCTCTGGGATGAATAATATATCATCCACTTACCAGTGGTATAGAACTAGGTCTTTAATATTTGAGGCTCTTTGATTTTCCGAGTGCACAATAAAGTCGTCTGCTAGAATGGGACCAAGAGGACTCCTCATAGTCACTCTGTTAATTTGGTGGTACAATTTTTTTAAAGAAAAATGAATTTAATATAACATGCACAGCAGTAGTAAGTTCTTGAATTTGGATGTGGGTAGGCCTAGCTTTTGTTTCTTTTCTTTTATGCGATCACAGATGATAATCACTGTTTCTTCAATGGGAACGTCAGTGAAAATAGAGGCAATATCCAATGATTCCGCATGCTTTAGTTTAAATCGGCCTCATTGGTACACCAGGCTTGTCCAATTTAGGAAGGCCATAAAGTTGGGGGTTTTTGAGCCTCAAGGAATGACTGACTGCCTGTGCATTCGCCTCACTGATGAATTTACTCTCTGAAAGACACCGAATCTCTTTCCTCACTTTTGCATCCGATTCCCCAGGGTTGCTGGCTTTATGATCTAAGTAAAATTCGGTTGGATTTGATCAATCGTCTTCCATTTTGTTGGAAGCATCAATGACGTGATTCCTGAGATGGTTCTGATGAATAGCTTGGATTGAAAGATTAACTTAACAATGATTGTCTGGAAGAGGCTAATGAAAGTAGAACATTATATACAACTATCAGAAAGACACAATAGCATTCTTTAGTATTGTGATGAGAAGATTAGCATGGGAAAGCATTGTGACGACTGGAAAGACCAGTGGGAAAGACATGGGCAGACCGGGAGAGATGATGCTGGATGGACTGTATGGTGACTTTCAGTAATATTATCAGCAGAGTTGATCCTGAATAGGGACCAATATCTGAGGAGATACATGAACACCTATGTTAGTGGGCAGGGCACATGATGATGATGCAATCTTATGTTGCTTCAAATCACAGGTCTGAGTAAAAGAGCTTTCTCTCCTGTATGTGTTCTCTTATGTTTCCTCAGACTGCAAGCTTCAGTAAAAGAAGCACCACAGTCATCACACTTGTACAGTTTTCTCATGTATATGTCCTCTTGTGAGTCTTAAGGTGGCCAGTGTGAGTAAAAGAAGCACCACAATCATCACACTTGTAAAGTTTCTCTCCATATGTTCTCTTGTGTTTCCTCAGACTGCGAGCTTCAGTAAACAGAAGGACCACAATATTCACACTTGTACAATATATTTCCTTCATGTGCTCTCTTGTGAATCTTTAGGTTGCTAGCTTGAGTAAAAGAAGCACAACAATCATCACACTTGTAAGGTCTTTATCTTGTATGTGTTCTCTTGTGATTCTTCAGGTAGCCAGCCTCAGCAAAAGCAGCAGCACAATAATCACACTTGTAAGGTTTCTCTCCTGTATGTGTTCTCTTATGGCGCTTCAGATGGCCAGCTTGAGTAAAAGAAGCACCACAAACATCACACTTGTAAGGTTTTTCTCCTGTATGTGTTCTCTTATGACTCTTCAGGTGGCCAGCGTCAGTAAAAGAAGCAGCACAATAATGACACTTGTACGGTTTCTCTCCTGTATGTGTTCTCTTATGTCTTCTCAGACTGCTACCTTCAGTAAAAGAAGCACCACAATAATCACACTTGTAAGGTTTCTCTCCTGTATGTGTTATCTTATGTCTTCTCAGACTGCCACCTTCAGTAAAAGAAGCACCACAAACATCACACTTGTAAGGTTTCTCTCTTGTGTGTGTTCTCTTATGGTGCTTCAAATTGCTAGCTTGAGTAAAAGAAGCACCACAGAAATCACACTTGTAAGTTTTCTCTCCTGTATGTGTTCTCCTGTGATTCTTCAGGTAGCCAGCCTCAGCAAAAGAAGCAGCACAATTATCACACTTATAAGGTTTCTCTCCTGTATGTGTTCTCTTATGGCGCTTCAGATGGCCAGCTTGAGTAAAAGAAGCATCACAAACATCACACTTGTAAGGTTTTTCTCCTGTATGTGTTCTCTTGTGATTCTTCAGGTGGCCAGCCTCAGTAAAAAAAGCAGCACAAACATCACACTTGTAAGGTTTCTCTCCTGTATGTGTTCTCTTATGTCTTCTCAGACTGCCATTTTCAGTAAAAGAAGCACCACAATAATCACATTTGTAAGGTTTCTCTCTTGTATGTGTTCTCTTATGATGCTTCAAATTGCTAGCTTCAGTAAAAGAAGCACCACAGAAATCACACTTGTAAGTTTTCTCTCCTGTATGTGTTCTCTTGTGTTTCTTCAGACTGCTAGTGTGAGTAAAAGAAGCACCACAGAAATCAAACTTGTAAGGTTTCTCTCCTGTATGTGTTTTCTTATGTTTCTTCAGACTGCCAGCTTCAGTGAAAGAAGCACCACAGACATCACACTTGCAAGGTTTCTCTCCTGTATGTGTTCTCTTATGTTTCTTCAAATTGCCAGCTAGAGTAAAAACAGCACCACAATCATCACACTTGTAAGGTTTCTCTCCTGTATGTGGTCTCTTGTGATTCATGTTCTTTTGGAACTCTAGATGGTCATCTTGAATTAAAAGACCATCCCATTCATAAAATTTGTTCTGTGTATGTTTTTCTTGTGTTTCCTTATTTTGCCGCTGACAATTCTCAATAGCCAGAGATAGTTTAATGTTTGTATCAATCACAGAAATCACATTTTCTGACATTTGACAATTTTCATGTTTTAATGATTCCTTACAACTGTTCTCAACTATTACTGATTCTGAATTGCTGTGTTCTGTCATTTCTTGAACGATGCTATCACCAACTATGTCTACCATTTTACTGAATCTGTGACTCCTGTCCTCACACAGAACATCCTATAGTTCTTGTTTTACAACCTTCATGTCTATGCTGTCATATGTCCACTTTTGTGAATGCTCTTGCATGGAGCGGTAAGGACTTCTTGGAGACAAAGAGTGTATTTCTGAAACACATAAGTAAATAATTAATATCTTCATGACTATACCAGGTTGTTGTAATCTAACAGGCATATATTGATTGCAGCTATAGGCAATCAATTTCAAGTGAACAAAAGATGGAGAAGAAGAATGATTAATGTGCTCATGTATGGTTTAGACAGATGTATGATCCAAGTTCATGATGATCTAAGCTGATGTATGATCGAAGTTCATGATGATATAAGCTGATGTATGATCTAGGCTAATGTATCTCATCTCATCATGTTCCTCTTGTACCCTGCGGTGTCGAGGTGAAGTATAAACAGCAGGAGAGTACCCGCTTATGGGCTTCATGTATCGATATTCTCATGGACTCTGTTATTTCCTGCGTCCATCGTTTACGTGGTCGGCCTCTTCCTCTCTACTTCCCTCTGGTCTGTATATCATTGCTTGTTGTGGTATACTGTTGGTAACCTACTTGCTTGGCCAAACCATTTGACTTGCTGCCTTCTAATAAAATCTAATGCAGCTACAACCACCACTTTAGTCCTGATTTCTTAATTTCTGATCTGATCTCTTCTTGATACATTGAGTATTCTTCTCAGGAATATCTTTCTGTTGCTATGAAGTTTCTTTTCTCTTTTTCTGTCATTGTCCAGGTTTGGCATTGGTAACATAGAGTTGGTAGGAAGATTGTGTTGTAAAGTTCTTTCTTAGTAGTTATTGATACATGTGTGTTCTTTAGTATTGGTGCCATTTGTCCAATGAGTTGGTTTGCCTTATTGCACCTATTTTCAGTCTCGTTTTCTCATTTGCCATTTGTTGATATTATACTTCCTAGGTGCTTGAAATTCTATACTTGTTTCAAGGGGTGTTCATTTAGGTGAATAGTTGTTGCTTTTTCTTCTTTAGTAATAGTCATTAACTCTGTTTTACTTGTTCTAATTTTCATGTTATGAGGCAGATGTATGATCTAGGTTAATGTATGATCAAGGCTGATGAATGATGCAAGTGACTGTGTAAGTAACAGATGAACAGGTACTGCATGATTAGTTTATTACTGACATGTTTCACTTATGAAGTCTATTATAAGTACAGTTATCTCTAAACAATTTATAACAGCAAGCAATATGGATATTTCATTGCAGTCACGATCAAGTGTTAACATCCTGACTGAAACTAACATGGTACAACTCTAGGTGACAAATTAAAGAAAACAACCTAAGGTGGCACACCAGAATAAAAAAATAAAATAAAAACTTGAAATATAATGTTAGGGACAAAAAATGTGGGGTTGCATTGTCTAAGAAAAATAACTTTTAAGTGGGATGCCTAAAAATAAAATTCCCACACTGTAAATCAGTGTTACTATTCCTCATTGTAACTCAGTGTTCTTGGTCCACACATCTGCTACAGTGCACTGAACTCCACGAGGTGTTCACCTTCCCATTAGGATAGCAGAAACACCAGTTATTTAGACTAAACTTTCAAAGGGCAAGGTTATGAAACCTCTAATCATTGGCTAATGCTCACTCACTAGACTTGTACATTCATCATTATCATGTGCCTTGTTGGCTGGCGTAATCATTTATATCTCTCCACAAATCTCTATCCTTGGCACTCAGAATCAAATCTGCTGATGATATCCCACCATGCCACTGTCTCAGTCCATCCAGCATGCAATCATCACAGTGTTTTCCAATTCCCCTCTTCTCACCACACGACCAAAGAATTATGTTTGTCTCCTTCATATAATTGTATATAATGTTCTAGTGGCATTAGCCTTCACCAGGTAATCACTGTTAATTACTCTGGAGGTCCAAGATATTTACACCATCCACATCACTGCTGTTTCTAAGCTGTTCTGATTTTGTTATTCATGTTCAATGATTCACTGCCATACAGTAAGACAGATTCTATATAATATTTCAGAACTCTCTTTCTGAAATTCATTGATGGTGACTTATTGCCTAAGATACTTTTTATTTTCTGAAATGGAGGTTAAATTTATCAGCTTGGTTAAGTGTTTCCTGTCTTTCATCATTTGTTGGGTTGGTGTTATCTTTTTCTTTGATGTCATTATTTTCTTTTTCTTTTTTTCTTGATATTCAAGAAAAGTCTCCTTATGCAGTCTCTTATAATATCTAAAACAGGCGGACAGATTGGCTGGCTCTGCAGAACTTGGTGGGGTATTGATACATGACAAGGCAGACGTGGTTGCGGCCTTGTGGGAGCATGTGCACACCTCGGAGGAGCAAATGGATTACCATGGTCTGGCAAGAATGAGACAACGAGGAGTGACGAAGGGATCTGGCCGACGCTCAATGCTCAGAGGAAAGGCGAGACGGAATTATAATCAGATTGCTACTGGTACTATTAGTGTTGGAACTCTTCGCTGGCTGCTGAGGATGGGGACGGAGTACTTATGGGAATGCCCCGAATGCTGTGATGTCGATTCCTAAATCAATCAATCAATCATTATAATATCTAAAAGATATAGCTCTATTACACATTCATCTATCAACACCATGCCATTTCCATAGCATAGATTGTTTATATTATAACCTCCAACCCATAATCCTGGCCCCTCTTTGTCATACTCTTAGCTTCATCTGTTCATAACTGCCATCTTTATTTCCCATTTTAAATGCTGCTGCTTGTTTCCAGTAAAATTGCTGTATTATTATAAGATCTTTCCCAACTATTAATATCTTCTAATATTTTGATCATTTCATAATGAAATAATTTCTTCTTCATTTTGATCATTAAGAGTTCATATGGTAATGCATTTACAACATACAATACAATAATGAATTAGCTATGAATATCAAAGGTGTATGACATAGAAAATATGTAAATCACCAAAAGTGTTAATGTACAAAGCTAGCACAAATATTTATAGAGAATAGCAGCACTTTTTACACTTTGAAATGAAAAGGCTGCAATTTCCCTCTGTATCTTAGTACCCATACTTGAGTTAATAAAAATGTGCTTCAATGACATCCTTAACCCTACCAGACCGCTGTACCGATTTTTCTGTAATTTCCTAATCTGCCGCTATACCGAAGTACCTAATTTTTGGTATTTTGCCTAGTGCGTGAAAAAATGCGTCACAAACTAAAAATAACCAACCAATCATGGTCAAACCTCATGGTCAGCCATTGCAAATGTCAGCCCCCCCCCCCCCCCCCCCCCATGTGTTTGAATTGACTTTGTGTGGTTTAATGTGAAAAAATTATGAAAATTCGCAATGAAACGAGCGGCTGATGAACCAAGCACTTCAACAAGAAAGCAAAGTAGGTCTAGGCTTTTCACAGTCCAACAGGTGATCGATACTTTGGTTGGTTCAGACTTTGAAGAGTCAGAATTTCATCAAGAATATGTTTCCAGTTCAAGTGAAAGGTAGATCTATTTTCAACAATGTCTCCAAGTCCCATCTTATTCTAACCACTTGTTTGAATGTAACTAATATTTTTCTATATCATGTTGGTTTTTTCTCTTTAATGCTCAGGAGCCTAGGTATAGGGGACAGTTAGGTTCAGGACCTCAGGTCTGGTAGGGTTAAATTCAAAGAAATGAGAAATTAAATCATCTTTGCATCCAGCCTGCATTATATACATGTTAAGTTTGTCCATGCAATTTGAAACTTCCATTTATGATACAGTTTGCACTGGCAACCCACAATTATCATCATCATCTCCATCTAGGTCAGGACTGGAAAGGACAGGAGATAAACTGTTGGCATACACATCCCTAGAATATCAGCACTGGAAATGCTAGCACTACATGTAGTAACAATACCATTGTCAATGTTGACAAACTCTTCTGCTGAAATGTTCAGTTCCTGATATTGTCAATGAAGCAAAGGTTCCACAGACGTTTCAATTATAATGCCATTACACGCATTTGATACAACACATGTTTTCATCATCTGTATCATCTCCAACTTTAAAGCCTGCTTTTAGAAAACAGTTTGCAGTAGTCACAGGCAACACTTTACCACATGCAGATTTCAACATAACAATAGCATCCAGAAGGGTTATCTTGACGACCTATAATGAACCTTCCAGTCTCCCTGGCCAAGGAGTTAATGACATTATTCATAATCCCGTATATCCATGTGGGGAAAACAGCAGCTGCGAGATTCAGCAGCGGATCACGCCGCACTGGTAACTTACAGGGATTTGCCAACTAATCGTTCAGAAAGCAATGGCAAACTCATCATCATCAAGTGCCATGTCGACTGGTGTAAACGTTCATGACTCTCCACAGATCTTGGTCTTTGGTTTTCTGGATCAGCTCTACTGTTGATATTCCTCCATGCCACTGTTGCAATCCATCCAGCATCGTTTCTCTTGGTCTGCCTCTACCTTTCTTCCCCTCGATCTTTCCAGCTGACACAATGTTCTCCAATGTCTCTCTTATCATCACATGACCAAAATAAGTTATTTGCCTCTTTCTTATTGTTGTATATAATGTTCTAGTTTCATCAGCCTCTTTCAGGCAGTCGTTGTTAGTTACCCTGGCAGTCCAAGGAATTTGCGACATTCGCTTCAGGAACCACATCGCTGTTGCTTCCAATCTCCTCCTAATTTGTTCATTTACATTCCCAGATTCACAGCCATACCGCAAAACAGGTTCTATATAGCAACTTAGCACTCTCTTTCTTACATTAAAAGACACTGACTTACTGCATAAGATATTCTTTATTTTCTTAAATGCAGCCTTTGCTTGCCCTATTCTGCTCTTAATCTCTGTTGTGCATCTTCCATCTGATGTTATAAATGTCCCTAGATATTTAAAACTATCAACTTGGTGAAGAATTTTCCCTTCTATCTTTATTTCACATTTGGGTGTTACCTGTTTCTTTGATATCACTATTGTTACTGTTTTCTTGATATTCAAGGAGAGTCCTTTCTTTTCACTTTCTGTTACTACAATGTCCAACAGTTGTAAGCAATGGCAAACTACCTAGTACACCAACAGCAGCTGAAAAATGCCGGAGTTGACTGCAATGTCCTGTAAGGGATATGCAACATAAACCTCCCCCTCAAAAAATGAACCTTCAGATTTGGAATAATAATTTGGTCACAAGGCTGGAGTTTGGATGTCACATTTGGTGGTAAAAATAAAAATTCTGTTGCTTTTAGATTTTGAACATTTAGATGGGCTGAACGGTTGTCAAGCAGCAAAAGAAATTTGCGATGTTGACTTTTCATAGAATAATCAAATGCATGTAGCCACTTGGTGAAAATGTCTGATGTCATCCAGGCTTTTGAATTAGCTGCATAATCAAACCATTAAAACAGTGTGGATTTTTTTAATTTACTGACTACAAGTAATGGCAATTTTAATTATACATCCATATTTGTACACACAATTATGATTCTTTTTTTTTTGTTTTTCTCCCACATGACACTTTTAATTTATAATGGAAATAGTCCTGTTAGACGGCAATCTCCAAAACAATCCAGTTTCATCAGCATTAAATACATCAGCAGAATTATACCTACTCATGGCTGTTTTTAGCACCTCCTCCGTCCATGACTAGGTAGTGGTTTCACTAACAGAATACCTTTCCCCACACAAAGCTTTGTAAGTAATGTGCCATTTTTTAAAACCAGCCAGGACTACATTTCCAGCCAGTCCGACCTTCCAGAAGTGCTAACTCTTCTGCCTTTGTAGTTAATATAGGTCCATTTACAGGAACATTTGCTGATCTCACCATGGTAAACCATTTTAGAAGTGCTGTGTCAAGCACATCACATGCCACTTTTCGGTTCTTCATTCTGTGACAATCAACCTGTCCACCATAAAACATGTTTCTGTACTGATCCTTATTTTTTTTAATGATTTCTGAAAGTGTTGATTTTAGAATGTTGAATTGCTTTGCATTTCCAGTTTCTTTTTGTCACTATTTTCCACTTCTTGTAATTGCTCAATCTTTCTTTTCAAACATCTGGATTTTAACTTTCCAGCCATTTTGAGAGGGGAAATAGCTCAAATTATAACACGGATGAAGCGTGCAATTTCCAAAAACAAGAGCCGAAAAGTTTTACAAATGTCCAGGTATTTGAAAGATTTCACCTTAAGCAGGTCAAATTGTATAGTCGGGACATGTTTAACGGTTCAGAATGTCCACAAATTCTTGACTAACGAATTCCACTTAACGGGACATTTGTTTTACAAAGACACAGAATAAAAATTGACGGGGATAAACACATTGTTCTTTACACAGTTTCCATCTTTATTTTCATTCTTGTTCTCATAATTCTGAGCAGATGTTTGGTGACATGGTAAATGATGTTGAGTGGTCAAAATTCTTCTTATTATTTAGCTTCTGGTCTTTTCAGCAGAGCTATACATACAGAATATCATTAGGTATGTATCCACTGTTGTAAATATCGTTCATCATGCTAGTTAATATTTCTACTCCAAATTCTCCCAGTACTTCTAATTCGTCCATCATGATTCCACATGGCTTAGCAGTTGTTTCTTTTTGTCAAATGCTTGATAGCGCCAGTGACTTCATCTTTTGGTATAGCTACTTTCTTCTGTCAGTTCCGCTCTTTCTCCATCATTTAACTCCCTTATGTATTCATTCCATCTCTTTATTATAACATTTTCTTCCAATAATATTTTTGATGATTTTTATTTCAAACATCCTGTGTTTACTCTTATTTTTCTTCTTGTCAGCTCATTAATCTGTCTGTGCATATTCTGTGTATTTTTAAAAGAATTCAGTTCAATTTTGCTGCACTGCTTGTTTAACCATTCATTTCCTTTTATGCACTTATTAACACCAGGTATTGTCTTTATTTATTTATTAAGGCATTTCAAAACCTCTTATTTATCAGTACAGTCAATCTGTAGAGACAGACAGAGAGAGAGAGAGAGAGAGAGATTATAGTGTGTCAAGGCATACCATGAGCTGGAATGTACATATTGTATAAAGAGCCACCAAGCACTCTGTCCACAGTGGACAGTGTATGAGAATTCCATGAACATAATTAAAAGTGAGTGACTCTGCTGACTGTGGAGGTTTGTTTGTTTGGGTATGTATCCTCAGAACTAAACTACATGTCAGCTGCCACCAGAGTTGTGTTAAATTAATCTCAGCATCTGCCAGACTATCATGTGAACGAGCCAAGCTGTTGTGTTTACAGTCTTATCTATGTCGTAACCCCCTAGAAATACATAGTACCCTCTTGGCACCAAGTACTATTTTTATTTCTTGTGATTTTGTTAGAGATTTCACAATTTCTACTAATATCGTCATAATATGTTTGTATTTCCACTTCACTACTGCTTGAGTAATATTTATGTCTCTTGGTTTGCCTTAGAATTTGACAAAAATAATTATCTGATGTTAACAAATAACAATTAACTGATTTAGCCATTTCCTCATCAAACATTAGCCTTACTCATTTTCTGTATGTATTACCTCCTGAACAAATAATAGTGTATTTGTTATTACTTCCAATTGATTTCCCATATTCATACAAGGGTCTTTTACCTCTGCCTATGACAGCAATTTTTGACTGTCATGACAAGAGAATTTTGTGTTGAGCTGTATGACTCTGAAACCTGGAGTACAACTAAAGGAGACGAAGCCTTGTTACAAACCTTTGAGAACAAAGTCTTAAGACGCATCTTTGGACCCATTAGGGATACACAAAGTGGATAGTGGAAAAGAAGAAGCAACAAAGATATTTATGATCTGTTTAAGTCCCCGCTAATCACTGGTATCATGAAGGCTAATAGACTGCAATGGCTGGGGCATATAGAAAGAATGGAAGATAATAGGGAAACAAAACTCGCATACACTCAAGAAATAAATTACTGTAGACCCCGAGGTAGACCAAGAAGACGGTGGAGAGATAATACATGTACAGACCTACAAGCACTTGGAATCAGCGACTGGCAAGAGAAGGTCAACCAGAGAGACGAATGGAGACAGCTTGTATCTGCAGCAAAGAACCTCAATGGCTCAGAATGCTGAAGAAGAAGAAAAAGAAGATGACAAGAGAATTCCATGCTCGGCTCAGCTGTAGATTTATGCACTGATCTCAGTGGATACTTGGTCACACCTATGACCTTATTTTCCCCAGTGTCTCAGTAGATTTACATTCTGTGATATAAGGCTTTGGCCATTCAGAAGGCAAAGGCAAACTACTAAATGTAGAATTATCTAGTAAATCAAACAGAGCCAGATAATGCTGGGGTCTATGGCTGAGCAATAAAGCTGATGTGATTCAAGGATTTGCTGACATACATGATATGAACAACTTCTATGACTCACTAAAAGTGGTCTTCGGCCATACATCACCAGGCATAGTTATCCTCTATAGTGAAAATGGGGGAACACTGGTCACTGACAAGAAAGAAATTCTTCAATGCTGGGCAGCAACATCCTAAATGCAACCTCTTCCATCAATGACAAAACCATCAACTGCCTTCCCCAAGTCCCGACTAATGATACTCTTGCTGACTTGCCAACCATAGTGGAAATAAACAAAGCTATCCATCAGTTTTCTAGCGGTAAGGTGTCTGGTCCTGACTAAATCCTGGCAGAGATCTAAACAACAGGTGGACCGGTTCTGATAGAGCAGCTTCACCAAGTCTTTACAAACATATGGATGAAGGAGACCATGCCACAAGATTTCAAGGACGAGTCAATAGTCCACCTCTTCTCAATCGCCTCACAGCCCATCTCGACCAAGGTCTTTGTCCTGCGAGTCAATGTGGCTTTAGAAAAGAACGAGGAACTGTTGACATGATTTTCGCTGCAAGGCAGTTGCAAGAAAAATGTCAGGAACAGAACTCTGAAATGTTCTCCACTTTTATTGATCTTACCAAAGCTTTTGATACAGTCAACAGAGAAGGACAGTGGAAGATTATGGTGAAATATGGCTGTCCAGGATAGTTTGTCCAAACAGTTTGGCTATTTCACTAAGGTATGCAGGCAAGAGTACAGGAAAATGGTGAACTGTCTGAGCCCTTTCCTGTCACCAATGGAGTGAAGCAAGGCTGTGTCCTGGCACCAACACTGTTCAGCCACATGTTTTCAGCCATGTTGACCAATGCCTTTGAAAACAATGACATTGGAATAGACATCAGCTACCGCATGGATGAAAAGTTGTTCAATCTCAGAAGGCTGAAAGCTAAAGCCAAATCTACCAGCGACACTGCCAGAGAGCTCATTTTTGCTGACAATTGCGCTCTATATGGCAACTCAGAGGCAGACATACAACACAATGTTTCAGCTTTCTCTTATGCCTGTGCTAACTTTGGGCTCAATATCAACATGGAGAAGACTGTAGTTATGTACCAGCCAGTTATATGGATTAATTACACTGAGCGAATATCAAAATAAATGGTCATAGACAAAGTGTTGTTGACAAATTCACCCATCTTGGCAGCACTGGGTCACAAGCTGCCACAATTGATGACAAAGTGAATGCAAGAATCTCCAAGGCCAGCATGGCCTTTAACAGACTGTACAAAAATGTGTGGGACAGAAAATGGAATAAGCCTGCAAACAAAGCTGAAAGTCTAGAAATCAGTTGTATTATCCACACTGTTATATGCTTGTGAAACCTGGACTGTTTATCAGCGACACACTAGGAAATTAAACCACTTCCAAACAGTCTGCCTTAGGAAGCTCCTGTAGATCAAACAGCAAGACAAGATCCAAGACTCTGAAGCCTTGGAAAGAATATCCATGTCCACTATCCACACTATATATTGAAGAATCAGATTCACTGGGCTGGTCACTTGACTTGCATGCCAGATCACAGGCTCCTTAAATGAATATTTTACAATGAGATGTGCTGTGGTAAATGCTCCCAAGGCAGCCAGAGGAAACACTTTAAAGACACTGAAGATTTAGCTAAAAGCTTTTGGAATTCATCACAACACTTGGGAGATTGCTGTCAAAGACCAACATTACTGGCATACATCATTACACAAGGGTGTAGTCACTGTGAAGCAAACTGGACTGTAACAGCTGTGAAAAAAAAGACTGAACTAACAATCCACAGCAGGAGATGTTCCTCCTGGAACGTCGAGCATTCTTTGCCCACATTGTCAAAGAACATTTTGAGCTGTCACGGAATGCCATGATTTGCACCAGACTGCCTCTCGTTCCACAAAAAACTGGATGAATTACAGAAGAAGGAACATCATTGTCTATGATAAGGAAACTGTGGCAAGCTTATTATAAGCATTGTACAAGACCACAGAGCCATGACATAAGATTGCTCACAAACACAAGGCGTGGAATGCCAATCTAATTGAATGTGAAAATGACCCATGGCTGGCAATTAAAACCGCCCAGGTGTGAAATTAATGCAGGTAGAAGTGTCAAGACCCAGACGTCCAGCCGACCGAGCTCTGCCTTGTGAAACAGACTAGAGGCGCAAAGTGTGAACTCACTGCTTGATAAGACTCCCTGGGATAAACAGTGTCAGACTGACTAGGACCTCTCAACCACAAGGGGTGTGAAAGTCAGGTCGAATAGAGACTGCCCATGGTCACAGGTGTGATGGCCAGTTGTTCAGAAATTATTTATGACGGACAAGCTGAGAGATAATTTAGTCTGCACTGTAGAAGGTGTGAATTGGAATTTACGCCAGAGTCCAGAAACACCCTGGATTTATAATACCTCATGCTAAGAGCGGCAGGTGTAGGATTCTGGACACCGCAGGCTGTGTATATACATTATCAAAGTTAGATAGGAGTAACTAACAGCCGGGGATAAGTAGACGGGGATTTATCAGTCTCAGTTGATCTACGTAGTTTTGAATCAGGTAATAGAAAGTGACTTTTTATATGTATACATTTCATAAGACGCATCCTCATGTTGTCTAGGATCTTCTCTGAATGGTATTTTGCAGTCACTATTCACCAGCCATTAGATTTACCGACTTGTGTTTATCTATTTGAACTAGCCAGGTCTCTTTTTGTTGTGTCATTCGTTGTACAGAATATAGTCAATTGACTATATTTGTTTTACTTCTTACCATTGCAGTGGCTAAGTAGTGACTAAACTGGGCAGACGAACAATGCGGCTGTCCTGTATGGTTACTTCAATGAGACTTGTTTATGTGTTTCATTTTGTATGTATACAATATTATTACTAACTCATTGTTAAGCCATTTGTGGGAATAACATTATATGCCTATTTTGAATTAGTATACTTTATGTGTATTGGATATTTGAGATGTTATTAGTCATATGCAAATTGTCATATGGTAATTGGATGTTATGCTATGGTGTTATGTGCCGCGTGCATTGGCATATTGCCTATTGATTGTGTGTGCAGCAGAGGCGCAATGGTGCAAACATTACCCACACTCAGTATTGGGTTATGGTCCGCTTAACCCTTTCAGTGTGTTGTGAACAAGCATTCATGGTAACTCATGGAGGCCTTTCACAGAGACTGATCATGGCACTTAAGCCCATAGATCAGATACTCTTATTATATCACTACGGACCCCTGGATCTGCTAAACCAAATTTTGGATGGAGCGGCTGTGAGGAGCTGGGTGTCTGAATTAGTGACATTAACTTACGACATTTCATTCCTCATGACAGGACGTTAAGAGATGGCAGGAATTGTCATAACTACCAGCGTGTCAGACTGAAAACGTTCTTCCCAGACTAGACTGTAGGACAGAGATATAGAGGAGAGTGAACACAGTAAAGCAGGAAGAGAGACACGACCAGACTTGTCATTGTGAGTGTGTATATGGATGTGATAGAATGTATGTATTACTTAGGATTGTAGAACTAGATAATACACATTCTTGATTTTCTCTTCCAAGCCCTCAACAGGAGCCCAGGCTTTCCCATGCAGTTACACAAAGGAACCTGGTGACATCAGGATGGACTATTGTTCCAACCACCGACCGGCTGCACTGATTCGAATATAGCTAAAGTTGCTTACCTCCCTTGTAACCAAGACACAGATTCAGACATGATACAAGTAACATGAAAGTTATGTAATATTTTTCATCATTTCACTTACATAAATGTTATATTGTAAAAACTTCCATAAATTCACCATCATCATTATGAGAACCATCATGTTTAATTATTAATGAAAGACAATAAACGTGACTAGTTTGTTTTAACTCATTTTTCAATCGTTAAACTATTTTCCAAGGGACGCAATTGCCTTGCTAACCTTGGTGGGGGATTACTTAAGTACCAGGGAGGGGAAATGTGTGAGGGAGAAAACCAGGGTGGGGCTAGTAGTCAATTTGTAGATGTAAATCTAACTCACCTAACCTTCTCCTTCCCACTCCTTGGCAGATAACAAGAGCAGCTAATTTCATTTTATTTACGAGCCACTTGAATCTGTATTTTTGGATATCCATTGCCCCGGGAAGGTTAATCCAGTGAACAAATGCCTGCAGAAGTCGGATGTGTCGGCCTAATGGTGCAAGAACGCAGCTCTGCTGTAAACAGGCATAATGCAATCACGTCCGGAAAAAAATCTCCACATGAACGCAGAAGAAGAAGAAGAAGGATGTCCAAGGGCGTAATTTTTATTTCAGCCATAAATATTTTGTCCCAAGTCCATTTCTGACTATTTGGGGTGGCCTGCCAGTGAATACTACATTTAACTAGGTGGTGGCACACCCCTACTTCTGACACGAGCCAAAATAAGCCTTACCAGCCATCTTAGAACTCATGGCTCCAAACATTCATCCCACTGGATGAAATACATGGCCATCATCATTCTTGATGGACAAACACCACATTATTTTACAATTAATCTTACCTTGACCTACATAGCCATCAGGTTGTTCTATCTTGACTTTTGATGGTAGTTTACTCTCCATCTTTCAATCTGAAAGGATCTGTAAGTTACATATTATGCAACAATAAACCATATAAATTAATTTGATATTTTGTTTTTTTTAAAGATCTTTAAATATCTAATAATGATTAATGATACAAAATGTCTTATGATTACTTCAAGACATGATTTCTGATATCGCCCGTGTGTTGCAGGGGCCCATACAGGGGAGCAAAGAATAGTAACACTGTTGCCTACCATGCACGTCATAAGAGGCAACTAAGGAGACTATGGTTCCGTTGCCCTGCTACTGAGTGAGTGCATGGCGTGACACTGTGAGCTGTGAATTTCGCGTGGAATGCTTTTACATCTGTTCGCAGTTTGTAGCGTTACCTGCATGTTCGGAACGATGGCAGCCGGCTGTTGCTGGATTGACTGTTTTGCCTGTTCGGTTCACAAGTGCATTTTTCAGGAGACTCCTGGGAGTCGTCACTGGAGCTACGGAGTTTGTACTTTGTGTGACGCTTTCGGCGGGTCGCCCTGCGGAAAGAGACCGAGCCATATGGGATAAAACCTGGGTCAATGAAGTCTTTCTGGTGCCTGCCAATCCATTGACAATGAATTGTAATTCTCGTGGAGGACTTTTGTGTTGGCATTCTGGCGGCAGCGTTATGCACAGTGTACCTGTGTGGGCTGTTGGATTGTTGATACTCCTGTCTATTCCATTGTTCACATAGGGCAGTGAGGAGCATTTTGTGTGGTATTCACTGGTACAAGAACGGAGCATAATAGGGACGACCCATTGCTGTGAAGTTGGGAACCGTGACTGACTAACTTACTAACTAAGTAACTAACTAACTAACTAACTAACTAACTAACTGACTGACTAACTAACTAACTAACTAACTAACTAACTAACTAACTAACTAACTAACTAACTAACATGATTTCTGATATGTTATTCGTCAAGTTCCCTTTAATAATTTGAGTTTGGCAATTGACCACAGTGTAATGATATTAGTTTATCATGACAAAAATAACAACAATACATGACAGCTTTATGAAAAATGCTTATTATTTGTCTCATACATAATACACACATTAAAGTTGATGCAATACTTATAGCTGCAGCTATTCTTGGTTATATATTGTCCCCCCTTCCATACATCCAATAACGAGTCTCTAATTGGAGAGAAAAACAAAAGAATCATGTCATTAATGTTTCTTCTCAAATGTTGCTTTTGAGCAAGAATTCTACTTTGTGAGCTCCTACCATAAAAGTTGTGAGCATGCCTATATTTGACAATTAGACAAATTTGGTCCCAATATTGTCTTCTTGTGCATTGAAGCTCGATGATTTGGACTTTATTGATGGCATTGCCTTCTTAGGGTAGCTGGGTAGGGGTAACCCCTATCAAAGGAGAAGTAAGGCACCTCCTTGGGCAAGGTGGAGTACCCAATCAGGGTTACGTGAAGCCATGGATGCAGGTGGTGGATGAAGATGGAGAGAAGCCGACAGATAGTTGTAGGTTATGGTCTCCGCCTTCATGACGGTAGGCAGAGGATCTCTTTTTTTTTGAGGAGACAATGGCTACAGTCATTGACCAGTATGGTCACTGCTAGGAAGGAAAGCAATGGCAAACTACCTT
The DNA here is from genome assembly GCA_963921405.1 of Cepaea hortensis. Taxonomy (NCBI): domain Eukaryota; kingdom Metazoa; phylum Mollusca; class Gastropoda; order Stylommatophora; family Helicidae; genus Cepaea; species Cepaea hortensis. The sequence continues at coordinate 485,102,079 of OY992876.1, read as the reverse complement.
CTTTACAGATGCCAAGAAAATCATGTTGTGTGGACTTATCGATAATCAGAGAAACTGCGTAAATGGGTGCTCCATAGGAGCAGCCTCGCCTGGTAGGGATAGTCATGCGCACTAGGTGACTCCAGACTGTCAACAGGCTACTAGGTGCAAAAGATTAATATCATTGAAAGTAAGAACTTGGAATGTTAGAACAATGAATGCAGATGGAAAATTAGAAAACATCAAAAAAGAAATGGAGAGAGAGAAGATTAACATATTAGGAATATCAGAAACGAGATGGAAAGGAGCAGGGATAAGGACAGGAGAGGATTGTAAGATTATTTACTCTGGGGGAGAAGAACAGCAAAGAGGTGTAGCCATTATATTAGATAAGCAAACATCAAATTCTGTCAAAGGATATCGGGCTGTCAGGCAGAGTTCTATTAGTAAAATTAAATGGAAGACCTTTTAAAATAAATGTCATTCAAGTATATGCCCCAACAAGTGAATGCAGTGAAGAAAGTATAGAGGAATTTTATAATGACATGGAGTCTGCTTTGAAGAACTGTAAAAAATCAGAAATAAATATCATAATGGGTGATTTCAACGCAAAAATAGGAAAGCATAGCGATGGATGCAGTGTAGGTAACCATGGTTTGGGAGAGAGAAATGAAAGAGGATACAGACTTGTAGAATGGGCAAAAGAACAAGAAATGGTTGTAGGAAACACCTGGTTTAAACAGCATCCTAGAAGATTATGGACATCAAGGAGTCCAGACAGCAGGATTAAAAACCAGATAGATGACATTCTGATCAGTAAAAGGTTTCGAAATGCGTTAACAGTCGTAAAAACAGTTCCAAATTCAGACTGTTACAGTGATCACAGATTAATTACAGGCGGCACATTGAAGGTAAAGTTAAAGAAAGTCAAGTATATAGCAGGAAAACCTAAATATGACTTGTGCAAATTGAAAACTGACAAAGAAATACAAGATAATTTTAACATAGAAGTAAAGAACAAATTTGATTTATTGTCTGATCTAGAGATCCTATTTCAAGATGTAGATGATCAATGGGAAATGCTGAAGAATTCAATCAGTTGTTCAGCAGAAAGAAAACAGAGTAAAAATGACAAACAAGAATACGCTAAGATAAATAAATAAATAAAAGATAAATGTGGGAAGGCTAAAGAAAGTTGGTTAAACGAGCAATGCAAAATAATTGAATTAAATTCCATTAAAGACACAAAAATATGCACAGACAAATCAGTGAGCTTACAGGAAGAAAAATAAGAATAAATACGGGGTGTTTGAAATCAAAAACAGGAAAGATAATATTAGAGGAAGATGCTATAATGAAGAGGTGGAATGAGTATATAAGAGAATTATATGAAGGAGAAAGGGAAGAATTAACAGAAGATAGTAACTTAGAAGGTCCACCTATTCTGAAAGAAGAAGTCGCTGACGCTATGAAACGTATGAAGAAAGGAAAAACAGCTGGGCCAGATGAAATCACAATAGAAGAATTAGAAGTATTGGGAGAATTTGGAGTAGATATATTAACCAAAATGTTGAATGATATTTACAGCAGTGGATATTTACCCAGTGATATGCTGAAATCTGTATTTATAGCTATACCAAAAAGATCAGGAGCAATTGATTGTGAAGATTTTCGTACAAGTAACCTTATAAACCATATCACTAAGCTTCTACTCAGAATCATAATGAGAAGAACCAAAAAGAAAATAAAAATGGAAATTAGTGAAGATCAGTATGGATTTGTGGGAGGAAAGGGCACAAACAATGCAATTTATACATTACGGACACTAATAGAAAGGTCAATAGAGAAACAGAGAGACATATATTTGTGCTTCACAGATTATACTAAGGCATTTATAAAGTAAAACATGATGAACTGATTAAAATGTTGGAAGATATCAACACTGATGGAAAAGATTTAAGAATAATAAAGAATGTTTACTGGAACCAAGTAGCAGCAATTAAAATGGGAAATAAAGTGGGTAGTTATGAACAGATAAAGCTAGGAGTACGACAAGGGTGTGTCTTGTCACCAGATCTTTTCTCCCTGTATAGCGAAGTAATAATGAGAGAGATCAAAGAGATGCCAGGAATACTAGTTGGAGGTTATAATATAAATAATATACGCTATGCAGATGACACAGTATTGGTGGCGGATAATTCAACAGACCTACAACAATTATTAGACGTTGTAGTAACAGAGAGTGCAAGGAAAGGACTCTCCTTGAATATCAAGAAAACAGTAACAATGGTAATATCAAAGAAAATGGTGACACCTAAATGTGACATAGAAATAGAAGGGAAAATCCGTAACCAAGTTGATAATTTTAGATACCTAGGGGCATTTATAACATCAGATGGAAGATGTACAACAGAGATTAGGAGCAGAATAGGGCAGGCAAAAGCTGCATTTCAGAAAATGAAGAGTATCTTATGCAATAAGTCACTATCACTGAATGTAAGAAAGAGAGTGCTGAAATGCTATGTAGAACCAATTTTGCTGTATGACAGTCTTGTAATGTAAATGAACAAATTAAGAAGAAATTAGAAGCAACAGAGATGTGGTTCTTGAGACGAATGTTGCGAATTCCTTGGACTGCCAGAGTAACTAACGACGACTGCCTGAAACAAGCTAATGAAACTAGAACATTATATACAACAATAAGACAGAGACAAACAGCTTTCTTCGGTCATGTGATGAGAAGAGAGGCATTGGAGAACATCGTAACAACTGGAAAGATCGAGGGGAAGAGAGGCAGAGGTAGACCAAGAGAAGTGAGGCTGGATGGATTGAGACGGTGGCATGGAGGAATATCAGCGGCAGAGTTGATCAAGAAAACCAAAGACCGAGATCTATGGAGAGCCATGAACGCCTACGCCAGCCGGCACGGCACTTGATGATGATGGTTCAGCAGAAAAAACTATTCCAAAATTAAAGAAAGTGGGCCGTAAGACATGGATGACTGAAGAAATTTTACAACTAAAGGAAAAAAGAAGACAGAACAAAAATAATCCCGCCAAATATGAAGACATTCACAGAAAAGTCAGAACCTTATGTAAGGAGGCAAAAGAAACATGGCTTGAGAAAAATTGCAGAGAAATTGAAAAACAACACAACAGTAAAAATGCGAAACTAATGCACAAAAGAATTCAGGAGCTTACTAATCAAAGAACACGTACATCAGCAGGCTGCCTAAAGACAAAAGATGGAAGAGTCATAATAGAAAAAGATCAGATCTTACATGTATGGTCAGATTATGTAAAAAAAACCTTTATGACGATAACAGAGACGAACAGTATGATGTTCAAAATAATAATGAAGGACCAGCAATTTTGAAGATGGAGGTTCAGAATGCTTTTAACCATATGAAATCTGGCAAGACCCCAGATTCAGACAGCGTCGCAACAGAAATGATTAATGCTTTAGAAGAATATGGAATAGATAAAGTTGCCAGTCTGCTTAATACAATATATGATACTGGAAATATACCTCAGGAGTTATGTAATTCTGTATTTATTGCAATCCCAAAGAAATCAGGAGCCTTGGAATGTGATTAACATCGAACAATTAGTATAATGAGTCACATCATGAAGATATTGCTAAGAATTATCATGCAAAGAGTTAGGAGGAAAATACAACCTGAAATAGTAGAAGAACAATGTGGGTTTGTAGAAGGCAAGGGTACAGTAAATGCTGTGTATATACTGAGAACCGTAATCGAACGTTCTATAGAAATAAATAAAGATCTACACCTTTGCTTTATTGACTACAAAAAGGCTTTCATTAAAGTGAGACATGTCAACATGATAATGATGCTTGAAGATCTACAGATTGATGGAAAAGACCTTAGACTTGTAAAAAACATACTGGAAACAACAAGCTGCCATAAGAGTTGATAATGAAGTACGCCAATATCAGCCTATTAAGAGAGGTGTGAGACAGGGATGTGTAATGTCTCCAGATCTGTTTTCCCTGTACAGTGAAAGTATTTTCAGAAATATTGAAGATGTGGAAGGAATCAACATTGGGGACGATGCATCAATAACATTAGATATGCAGATGATACAGTCTTGATTGCAGACAATGAACAGAACCTGCAAAATTTAGTAGATGCGGATGTTACACACAGTGAACAACTAGGGTTAGAATTAAATTGTAAAAAGACACAGATTATGGTCGTCACTAGGAAGAACGAAATACCACAATGTAAACGTGAAAAAAGAGTGTTGAGATGCTACATAGAACCTGTACTTTTACCTGGATGTGAAGCTTGGACAATCTGCAGTCAGGCTGAAAAACATCTGATGGCTGTAGAAATGTGGTTTCTGAGGAAAATGCAAAGAATACCATGGACAGCTAGAAAGACCAATGAACAAGTCCTTCAAGGAACAAATGAAGATCGTAAACTGATTAGAGACATTAGACGTAGACAGTCACAATTTTTTGGGCATGTTATGAGAAGAAATGAAATGGAGAACTTGGTGACAACTGGTAAGATCGAGGGGAACAGACCAAAGGGAAGACCTAGAAGCAAATACCTGGATGGCTTGGCCTTGTGGCATGGTCGAGACAGAAACACGGAGCTTATCCACGACTCTGGTGATCGAATGAGATGGCAGAACATGACCGCCCACTCTTACCGGCATGGCATATGATGGATGGATGGATTGCCTTCTTGTCCAACACACTGAAATGGGATGCAAGATTTAACTAAACACATTGGATCGGTGGGCACAACATTTAAGTCTAAAAATTCATAGGCAAACTCAAAGATATTGAGGCAGAATTATACTCCTATTTAGGTTGCAATGTAGGCACAAATGGGTCAACATATAAAGATATTAAAATAATAATGCTAAGGCAAGAGGAGCTTTTATAGCAATAGGATATTTGAGGAAGTCAAAAGGAATGAAATAGAATATTGAATTATAACAGTTGAGTTGAGATGAGTTGAGTCAAGATCCGACATCATTGCACTCAGGACTTCCCATACGTGCTCCGTCCCCTCGTTCAACAGTCAGCGAAGAGTCATACTACTAATCGTACCCACCGCTATCTAATTAAAAGTTCTCCTGGTCTTCTCTCCCAGTTTTGAGATTCTTCCAGAACCCCTGCTGATCCCCCGCAATCTCATTCTTTCCACATATGGGTTCTCAATCTGTTCCTACGCCATCTCCAGCTGGTTCCACAAGCGCACGACCACCTCCCCCTTTTCCATAGGCAAAGTTCTACTAAGAGGTGCATTCTCTGCTAGCCTATCCACCTGTTAATTCCCCCGTACACCCGCATGGCCAGGGCAAAATATCCATACAATTCTGACGATCTGTGACCTTTGAAGCGACGAGAGCCATTCCACACAAAACATTCCTTTCTCCACCTTGCTAAGCATTGAATTATAACATTAAATCAGTACTATTGTGTGGATCAGAAACGTGGGAAATGACTTAAAATTACTACTAATATTATTAGTAATAAACTACACAGATTAATTAATTGTTGACTGGGCATAATAGAAGGACTTCAATGTAATATTACCTGTAGAAAAAAAAACAATGGAAGAAGAATAGGAGATTTTCAAAACAACCACTTTAAATATTGCAAAAATAACATGTGAAACCACGAAAAAATGCAAAACATGGATAAAGAAAATAACAAGTTGGTGGAACACAGAAGTAAAGAAAGCTGTAAAAGACAAAAAGGAAAAATATCAAAAGTGGGTGAAGAGCAACCAGGACCGTAATTACACAGAATATAAAATAGTAAGAAGACATGTAAATAGAATAGTAAATAGAGAAAAACAAAAAGGCTGTGAGCAATATGGAGATACCCTAAATAAAAACTGCAAGAAGCCAACTAGAAACTTCTACAAAACAGATCAGTGCAATGAGAATCTGAGGAGAACCCTTTGATCCAAGTGAAATAATTAACAACAGAAAAGGAGAGCCAATAAGTGAACAAAAACAAATCCTAAAAAAGATGGTGGCAGTACTTTGAGCAACTTTTCAACATTCCATCAGATGCCACAGGAACCGACACAGATGCCATCGAAGAACTAGGACCACATAAAATGAAAGACGAAATTGGAGAAGCCGTCAGTTTAGCTTCATTGAATAAATCACAGGGACAAAATACCAAATGAACTAATAAAAGCAGCAAGAGAAGTATGAACAGCATGACTACATACGACTATTTAACCATGTTTGGGTAAAACAACAGACACCATGAGACTGGGGAAATGGCATAATTACTCCATTTCAGAAAAACTAAGGCAGTAAAAGAGACTGCGCACAACAGAAAGGCATTTCCCTTTTGAGTCATACTGGGAAACTATTTTGTAAAATTCTTGAGAAAAGATTACAAACTACAATAGAACCCCAGCTAAGCAAAACACAACTTGGATTAGAGAAAACAAAGGATGCACAGATGTCATTTTTTGCATTTAGACAACTTATAGAAAAATCAATTGAATTTAATGAAACACCCTAAATAGCCTTTGTCGACCAAAAAAAGGCATTTAAAAGAGTAGATAGAAACAAGCTGTGGGAAAACTTTAAACAATGTGGAGTGAGTACACATCTAACAAACTTATATAGAAGCATATACAACAACAGGAATTCAAAGTGAGAACAAATGGAGGACACACAGAACCCTTCACCATAAGATCTGGAGTATGACAAGGTTGTGTCCTATCCCCTCTCTTGTTCATAACCAATACAGATAACATATGTAAAGACACCAGCCAAAAAGGGACTACAAGAACACAGGATGATGAACAGAACACAGAAGACCTAACGGCAAATTACACCATTCCATCCATCATGTGCCATGCCGGTAAGTGTGGGCGGTCATGACTCGCCATTTTACTCTATCACCATAGTCGTGGATCGATCAGTGTTCCTGTCTCGACCATGACACATGGTCAAGCCATCCAGGTATTTACTTTTCTGTCTTCCCTTGTTCGCTTTCCCTTGATCTTGCCAATTGTCACCAAGTTCTCCAATGTACTTCTTCTCATAACATGTCCAAAAAGGTTGCCTGTCTACGTCTAATTTCTCTAACCAGTTTACAATTTTCATTTATTTCTTGAAGCACTTGGTAATTGGTTTTTCTGTCTGCCCATGGTATTCTCTGCATTATTCTCAGAAAATACATTTCTATAGCTATCAGATGTTTTTTTTTTCAGTTTGACTGCTCATTGTCCAAGCTTCACATCCATACAAAAATGCAAGCTCCATGTAGCACCTAAACTCTCTTTTTCTTGTCTCAATTGACATCTTTTCATTGGTTAGTATATTTTTCATCTTCAATTCATTCAGTTATCAGTTGGGGTATTTTTCATATATTTTTCATCTTGCTAAAGGCCATGGTGATTCTTGTTCTAATCTCTTCAAGGCATCTCCAATCAGATGTTATGACTGTTTCGAGGTAATTGTACTGATTCACTCATTGAAGAATATTCCCATTTACTTGTATATTACACTGTGGTATTTTGTTCATCCTAGTGACGACCATAATCTGTGTCTTCTTACAATTTAATTATAACTCTAGTTGTTCACTGTGTGCAACAACAAAATCTACTAACTGTTGCAGATCCTGCTCATTGTCTGCAATCAATACTGTGTTATCTGCATATCTTCATCAGGAGGAGTGACAAACAAGACGTTCAGGTGACATAATCCATGTGTGGTGCTGAATGTTGGACAGACCACTGTCTCATTATCTCGAAAATAAACATTCACATCAAACCACCACGGCGTCCTCAAGGGGTGAAAATGCAAACAAATCTAAATGTCACCCACCTAAACAGCAAGAAAATGCAGCTATCGTTTGAAAATATGCTGGAAGACTGCCTCAAGCCCAATGCTGCAGCTAAACAGGATACAGAAACAGGGTGGAGAGCACTAAAGAACATAATTTACAACACTGCTATGGAAATCCTGGGTCCAACCCTCCGAAAGCATAAAGACTGGTTTGATGAAATTCTGAAGACATCAACCAATTGCTGGTTGAGAAACATCTTCTCCTCAAGGCACATTTGAATGACCTGAAGTCAACATTTAAAAATATTTACTACTACTGGGCCGCGAGCAGAAATGCTCAAATACTCAGATTCCATTGCACTTCCTGATTGTAGATCACGGCACAAAAGTGTTAATAACTCCACTTAGAATTGGCGTAGTCTTAACTGAGATACCATTGGATTCATCTTGTCAAGCTGCATCCAACCAACTGTGTTGGTTTGATAAGTAAAAACCCAACCCAATTTAAATATTAAATAGTGTAGGTAGTAGTAGCGAGTTCCATCATGCCGCGACTGGAAATGAAAACCGAAATGATATACGGAATCATACCACCATGATTCACCGTGTCTCCCAGTTTGTGCTAGTTCAGACCATGCATTCTTTTGACGTCATTCATTCATTAAAATCTCATTTGACAATAACACACGTCATCCTGGGTTTTCCAGGAATGGTTTGCCTAATATTTCGTGCACAGCGATTGGTTGAAATCATCGTAACTTTTAATATAAATAAGAATATATTTCATACTTACAGCAATTAATTTTTGTTGGGCGCTATGGCTTGAATTTAATCAATTATAGATGTAATTTTGAATTCTGCATACAATTTTAAATATATCTTGAAAGTTTCATCGCCAAAATTGCTTCCAATGTGAATGAAAACATTTTCTGTGACGATGTGTTTTTGTTCTCTGCGCATATCGAACGGACTGGCATGTGCACTTTGTAACACTATAACTGGCGATGTGTATATAATTTCATCTATTATAGATGTATTTTTGAATTCTGCATACAATTTTAAATATATCTGAAAAGTTTCATTGCCTAAATTGCTTCCAATGTGTATGAAAATAACATTTTCTGCGAAGCATGCCTTTGTGAATGGGGTAACCCATGGCCATGAGCCATGGTGACTGCGCATGCGCATATCGATCACAATGGCATGTACACTTTCACTTTTCAACACTCAAAATGTGCAATTTGACCTACTAAAGTTAAAGAGAACACAAGTTTAAAGATTAATAATAATTTATTTGTATACTTGTGCTATTTTTTAATCATTTAATGAAAACATATTTTTGAAGTCAGTTTTCATAATCCGCTTATGACCCGTGTTGGTTGAGACCAACCTCGCATGCGGAGAAAAATGGAAATGGCACGCTGAACTGTAATTAATTTTTTTTTCATGTCACTTTCAATAGAAAACAATCAATTGTAGATGGATCTTCGAATTCTGCATCAAATTTTTCAGAAATTTGGAAAGTTTCACGCTAAACTTGTTTTAATTGTGGTTGAAAAACAGGCAAAGATGTTACGATCATGAAACCCAAAACGGCGGCTTGACTATATAAAACTCTTTGTGGAACAATCATTGTGTCCTCGCTAGCGTAGTCGTAAGCATTCAGCCTGTCACGTGGGAGACCGGGGTTCTATTCCCGGCTGGGCATTTTTTTTTTTTTTTATTTTTCACAAAATTATTAGGTGATATAATAGAAACTATTAAACATTACGAACTAAAATATTATATAGAACTAAGAAACTGGAAATTTGTAAAAAAAAAAGTGTGCTCTATGGGTCTGTGCAAGCTGCCGACTGCCGGGGAGTGAATACCACAGAGGCAGCAGAATTATCGCGTATCGGAATCGATGGATCCAATAGATTTCTTTGTTTAATGTAAATTTTAATTGCCATATAAAATATCGCCCCTGAATCAGCAAAGTTTAATCGCTAAACTTGCTTGAATTGTGGTTGAAAGACAGATTTTCTGCGAAGATGTGACTTTGTGAATTGGAAACCCACGGGTAATGACGGCCTCGCACATCGATTGCGCTACACTTTTCAACACTCAAAACGTGCGATTTGACCTACTAAAGTTAAAGAGAACACAAGTTTAAAGATTATTAATAATTTATTTGTATACTTGTACTATTTTGTAATCATTTAACATGACGGAACATACTTTTGAAGACAGTTTTTATATGACTGTTTGAGACCATCTCGCATGCACACACACGCACACCCGCTGGTGAAAGTAATCCGACTAATCAGCCACACTGGAGAGCTCCCTTACGGGTGAAAGCATGAGAAATCGCAACTCATCTCACCTTCACAAAAATGTGAATATCTTCACTTAGAAGTGACATACAGGCATCATTGAGGTACTATTAAAGTTTGGGCACTCTTCCGAATTCCGGTCCCAAATAGTTCTGCAGTGAATAAGTGATTAGGGTTAGGGTTAGTTATATAAAATTATTCACTGCATAACTATTTGGGACTGGAATTCGGAAGAGTGCCAAATTTTGAATTTCAAGGCCTATCTACTGTGGTGGTCTCATGAGGAAATACTCAAATTTAACATCGGGATAGACTAGTTCTCCCTAGTAGTAATGAAATTAAATGATAGTAATCTAAAAAAAATGCACTATCACTAACCAACAGGCTGTAGTAAAGTATGTAAAATTTAAAGTATACTTGTTCATGCGTATATATTACTAAAGAACCTTGTTCTGTCTAGCAGTGGTGATCTCATTTTGTTTTAAATGGGGAAACAAATAACTAACTGGTTGTAGTTGTAGCCAATGTTCAGCAGCAGGAGCAGGATGTGAGAGAACGGTGTAGACTAGATAGAAACCAACATCAACAAACCGGCATATTTCCAACAACGGCCGGAATTAGTTAAAAACTGTGCTGTGCTCATATCGGTTTAAAAAATCACCGAAACAATTATTTTGCTTGCCCAAAGACCCCGTAGTCATATGTTCTAATCGACTTCGAGGAGAAGAATTATTTTTTTGTTTTGTAGACCAGAGTTCCCCAGACTGATCCAGCCTAACACAGCTACGAGGAAATGTTGCAGCCGCAGTGATATCTTGACTACATTCATTCACCCATTAAACGCCGAATGATGCTATAGTTATTATTAATTATACGATATAAAGCCAGCACCATATACCCAGGCATGGATTAAGATCTCTTTGGACTCAGAGATAATCACTTACAAGATTTTAGTAATTGTATATAATTATATATCATCATTATAATGTGCCAGCAGATTCCTTGTCCCGATTATACAGTGTCGCTAAGCCATTAAATGTACTTAACTCTTCGATATAACTATAACTATAACATTGCTGTGGTGTATTAACTGTCTACATCTAATTCTAATACATCTAATCAAGTTAACGGTTTTCTTGTGCTGCTTGAGGGCTGTCTCGTGTGTCTGTCCCATATTTAGTTTCCTCACAAACCGCATTTTCAACGACAGTAGATGTTTCTCAGCCTGTCTTCTTACTTATTGTTCATGTTTAGCACACATACAACAATATATGTTAGTTAGTCGACAGATCATCCTCATTGCACATCGAACCATTCAGTCCATAAGTGCTCGGATCCCCTCCTCAGCAAATCCCGCAGCGTGTAGCGGCTGACGACACCAGTTCTGTGTTGGTTTATCAATCTTCTTTGGCTTCCTGCGTAGTGTTCTTGTTTGGCCACACCTCTTTTAATTTGCTTCTTCTTCTTCTTTCGTTCGCTTGAAATATGTCTATAACTGCAGTGCTGTCTCTTGTATGAATTGAACTGTCTTTTTCAGTTCACACATCGGTCCATAGAGTTTATCTTCCACTGTCGTCTCTCTAGGCCAGAAGGTTTGCCTAGATATGTTATATTTTGGGCAGTCTTGGAGTATGTGCTCTGCTGTCTGCGACGCCAATCCACATGTACACATGGCTGTTTCACCAATCTTGAATTTTGTATACATGTGGTTGCGTAATCTATTGTGCCCTGTTCTGAGGCGCAGAATAATGACTTGTTCTGGTCTATCCATAACGTGGTAGTCATCTTGAGCAGGTTTTGGTGGCTTTCTGACTGATTTGATCATTCTTTTCTTTTGGTGGTATGTTACAGGCACATCAGGCTGTTCTTCTTTGGCTCCTTCCTTAGCCAATTGATCAGCTCTGTCGTTCCCGGGTACTCCACAGTGGGATGGTATCCACTGTATGGTGACCTTATGCTGACGGCTAAGTTCAGAAAGTATTGTCCTTAGTACTGGCAATTTCCCAGACAGGAGCGCCTCGAGTACTGATTTTGCATCTGTCAATAGCACCACAGGATGTGTACCATTGCTGGTATTTAGTAATTTCTCTGTTGCTATCTTGATTGCCTCAATTTCAGCATCGTAGTTATGGCAGTACTTTCCTGTCGGTACTCTAGCTGTGTCCCTGGTATTATTTGGGTATTCTATGTACACTCCCGCTCCTCCATTTCGAACAGCATTTTGTGCTGACCCATCGGTGTAGACTCGGATCCAGAGGTCCTGTGGGTATTCTTCATCAAGGAAGCTGAGAGTGGCTGTTCTGCGCTGCACACTGTTCTGATCTTCCTTGTCAAATATTCCTCTCACTTTTGTCTGGATTTGTAATGATAGTCTATGCTCATCTTTCCATGGAGTTCGCTCTGGAATAGTTGTTAGAGGGATACCAACTGTGGGCAGATCGGTGGTTTCTCTGCAGAGTCGTTTGGCCTGGTGGATACAACTACTTCTTTTCAACCGCCCCATAGCTAGGTTTTCAAATCTGTTCTTCATAGGGTGGCCTGGTAAGCTGAGGAACTTTTCTGCTTGTATTAGCGTTTTCGTATCTCTGCACTCACTCAGTGCTTGTGTCCTCCCCATCTTCTCCATTTGCACTATAGGGGTTGATCTCATCCCTCCTGTGGTGACTCTAAGTGCTTGATTTTGCACTTTGTCCAGCTCTTGTAGTGTGGTTTTTGCTGCCGAACACCATGCAGTTGACCCGTATTCCAGGTGTGGTCGTATGCTCTGTTGATAAACTTTGCTAAGTATTTTCCCACTGGCTCCCCATGTGGTTCCACTTAGCTTTCTCAGGATGGCTATTTTCCTTCTGGCTTTTGCTACTGATTTGTTTATGTGCTTTCTCCATGTCAGCCTGCCATCAAATGTTACTCCAAGGTATGTTGGTTCTTTATCTTCTCGTAGGGTTGTTACATTTATCTGGATGGTCCCTGCCTTTTGTTTTGGAGAGAGGGTAAATAGGGTGGTGCTGCACTTGTCAGTGTTTATGCTGACACACCATCTATTTGCCCATGCAGCAAATGTATCTACAGCTCTTTGTAGTAATCTGGTGGCCACTGATGCATGTTCATTTGTGCTCCATAGAACCAGGTCATCGGCATACATTGCGGCTTTAATTCCATACGGTAGATTAGCAACGAGATCATTGATGAAGATTAGAAAGAGCGTGGGGGACAATACTCCGCCCTGGGGAACTCCGTGACGCAGTAGTACTTTCTTGCTCTTTAGTCCGTCTATCTGTACTCGGGCTCTTCTGTTGTGCAAGTATGCTTTCACCCATTTGTACATTCTTCCATTGACTTTGCAGTTTCTCAGTTTATTCATCAGACCTTCTTTCCAGACTTTGTCAAAGGCTTTCTTCAAATCTATCCATGCCGCAAGCACCAGCTTCTTTTCTTGGAATGCATCCTCAATTTCTTGAGAGAGGTAGGTTGTCTGATCTTCCGTAGACTAGCACTGCCTAAAGCCAGCCTGCTGTGGCACAAGGATGTTTTTACTTTCAATGTACCTGTCACGAATTGGCAGCCTTTACTTCCCAGAACAATTTTCGGTTCACTGTTGATGGGCCATGTAGAGAATCAACAGACGAACAAAACTGTTTTCTCTATATTCAAGGCTATACTGTCTTGACGTAAGCTTGCAAAACCTGAAAGTAAACAACCACCAGGAATGGCTTTCTATTTGGGAAGTTAATTTGACACCAGTACCGGTCACCCCCAGATCAGTTTCACAGTCTTATCAATCCAGCCAGACGGGAGGGAAGACTCAGGGGACTGAATAGTAATTAAAACCAACCAGGCATGACGCAAGCAAACCTGGATTACCAACAGAGTTGTAAACTGGCTGTTGACCATGAGAACCTAATTGTTCCCTTGACATGACACCTGATAAGAATAGCTAGGAAATCGCCCAACTGCGATGGCTGACCCCATCTGGTAGAGACTAGAGGCGCAAGGTGTGAAATCACTGATAGGACTCAGTGGGCTAATAATTGTCAGACCCACAGGTGTGAAGGCTAGTATGCATGCAGAAAGAATTTTATGACTGGACAGACTTGGAGTTAATTGCAATTAACGTCAGGAGGAGATAAGAAGAATTTAGGTATGGAATTCCTGGGAGATAAGTGTCTACTGCTAGGCTAGGTATAAAAACCCACGATAGACCTTTTCCTTTTAGATTAAGTCTGACTTCAGAACAGCTCTCACAAGGAGCACTTATGTTATAGATCTCAAGACTAGAGACTACTGACTAGGTAGAGCCAGGACTGGCAGACGTCAGAATACCGGCAAGCTGTTTTCTTTTTTGAGTCTACTGGAGAGTGGGGATCTGGACCACAGTTCCAGATAGATGAAGTAACAAGTAAAGTTACGTAATGTTTCTCATCACAATATGTTATATGATTTTATCATCCTCATATTGACAATCATCCGATGTCTATTGTTATGATTAGCAAATAAATGTTGTAGTATTGTAACTCATAGTTCTGTCGTTATATTTTAATTCCAATTGTGCATACGTGTTGTGTGTGTACATTGGTGGGGGTTCACTTACACACCAAGGAAGGGAGCAGTCAGGGAGAAAAACCTGTACTGGAATAGTTGGCTTTACACTTTAATTCAGACGTAAAAATCTAGTCTCGCTAACCTTCTCCTTCCCATCCTTGGCGAATATTCAGCACAGTTCATTTCAATTTTGTAACGAGCCACTAGGAACTGTACGTTGGATATTCAAGGGCTTAATCTGTAGTTCAGCCATATAGATTTTGTCCCTAGTCAGTTTCTGACTATCTGGGGTTGCTCGCCAGTGAATAATACATTCATCTAGCCGGTGGGGCACCCCGACTTCTGACAGATTTGGGGTCCAGTCCGCGATCCTGAACCAGGATTCTAGTAATCATAGTGATTCTACTAGACCCTAGACAAACGATTTTTCAAAGTTAACTCTTGTAATCTTCAATCATCAAAATAGACTATCATCAAATGTAGCTACTTTTAGTTGAGGAAGTTACAGAGTATAAATATAACTTTTCAAAAGTTTATAACAGATAAGAACTTATGAGAAAACTACCATCATCTATCATTTATTGATAACTGTTTTTAACTATTATCAATTAGTGTTACCATTAATCATTTATTGATAATTGAACACTTTAATCATAGTTACATTGATGTGTTTGATGATTTAACTGCTTGACTGATTTGCAATTTTATGCTAATATATGCCATGTTCATTTTGACATGTATGCAGTGCATTTTAATGTTTATTTAGATAAATATTACTGTTGATTAATGTGTGGTATATCTCTCACACTTACTTCACTGCTGTCGCCAGGTACTACTTGAATATTATTTTCAGTTGTCTTTCACTGCTGAGGCTAAACTATACACATTGGATAGCGTAGACTGTCAGTAGTTAACTCTTGTCTTTCTAGCTTAGATCTGATTTTTGATATATACATAGGAGCTTACCTGAATATAGTCATTAGCAAGTATGGCCTTACGTTACCGGAATCCCAAAGAGGACATGAAGGCGCGCACAGATTTCTCAGAGTCCGCGAAAGGGTGGGGCATAAGAAAAGGCTTAAAGGGGGAGCAACTAGAAATGTATATCATAGCTGAATTAGAATGGTGGGACCAAGAAGAAGAAATTATGTTTAAAGAAAATGATGAGTTCTTTGGAGCACAAGAGCGTAGCAAAACTGAAGAAGCAGAGATTAATAAACAGCATATGGAAGTAGTCAATGCAGAGAAGCTAACCTTTCTAGCGGAACATAAGGTAGGAGATATGGATGCTCACCCAACCAGGAAGGAAGGGACATCTTTGCCAACCACCGCGGAATCAGAGGTAGTGGACCGGGAACTACAGGTTCTCATTCGACCCAGTCCTAAACGGAAAAGAGGGAAGAAAAAACGTGCCAAGGGCATTTCCAACAGTCACAAACGTGATAACTGTTTGCACCACGGCAATAGTCGTTTGACAGTAGAGGACCTTCAGGAAAACCACTTGACTGCTACGAGAAATGAATCTCGAGAGAAAGAGGAACTGAAGACAACCTTTAATGAGGTCGCAGGCGGAGACCTAGCCGATTCTCAAATTCCCTTCTGGTCACAGAATCACGAAGTGGAATTACATCTGACTGAAATAGGGAGGAAGGAAGGAACAGAATCCCAGGTGAATTTCACTGCTGCAACGCGGGAAGAGTCACTAATTATCAGTTCAGATAATTTACCTAGTAACAGTTACCCAGAGGACAACTGTTGGCACTACGGTTTGCCAGTACAAGACTCCCAGGAATCTCATTTTACTTCAACGAGAGGTGAAACTCAAGAGGAAGATGACCTGAGGACATCTTTTAAGGAGGTCGGAGATCGAAAGGTAACTGACTTTATTATTCCCTTCAGCCCAGACGAGGAAGAAGTGGGATTAAATTTGACTGACAGTGTGATGAAGGATGACCCGGAACCCTTTGTGATCTTTGAGGCTGCAGCCCAGGAAAAGACACTAGACATCAGTTCAAATGATTTACGTAGTGTGATGGATTGTGTAGACACCAGCCCATCACAGGATTTACCTCAACTGGACTTAGCCCATGAAAGCATGACCAGAGAGGAACATCCAGACCAGGAAACATTTCCAGTTGTTATCTGACAGTATACCAGTTCGGAGACTCAGGAAACACAGGGAATTGCCAGGAGCCAGAATATGGACTCTGATATTGTGCAGACAACATTGTCTGTAGTTGCTAAAGAAGAAAATTCTTTGCACAAGATGGAGGAAGAAACGCCTATCATCTCATTAGCTGAAGTTATCATGGAATTCCAGCAACAGGAACCTGAAGTAACAGAAGTCAAGAGTGGTTTGGAATCAACACGCTTAGGACTCAATCTACCCTTCAGTCAGGTCGATTTGATAGGAGTAGATCAGCTATTTGTGGATACTTTATTCAAAAGTAACACCACTTTATCGCCCTGGAGTAACTGTGTTATTTCTCAGGGCAGGACAACTTGGCACACTAAATTTCCAATTTCCAGCACGGTTTTCACACGAAACTCTAATGCAGAGAAACTCAGCCCGTTAACTGATTATCAGGGGAAGAAACCGCGACACCGAGGAGGGAAGATTGTTACGCCCAACTTTGAAGGAGGAAAGCGCCAGTTGAATTTACATCATGGGACCATGATGTGTAACATTATTCCTTTCAAAAGGAAGATATTGATGAATCTGTTAAGGATCTATAAAGGATGGAGGAATATCACGGCGACAAGCTTTGCTGTGGCCAGCTTATGCAAGACCTCACTACGGGTACATCCTCGGCTGAAAGGAGTAAATCACGTGAGTGAATGGTGTAAAACAATTGCTGCCCCGAGGCGTAGAAGAATCCCGTTGATTGTGATCTTTCCCAGAGGGGTAAAATTACAACCTCCTGACAATTACCGGATTTTACCAAGCTATTGCATGGAATCCCGGCCGAAAACCAGGTACAAGGATCTATCCAGAGTATCTTTGGGTTATGGAAATGGGACGTCTTTATGCAGGACAACCCACTGCCACAAGGAATATTGGAAACCTTTAGGCCGATACAGAACGGAGAGTGCTTAGGCATTATTCTGGGATGTACGGCGTGCTTTGACAAAAGATTTCTGGCAGAAACTTTTTTTTTAAGGGGAAAGCTCTGTCACGAATTGGCAGCCTTTACTTCCCAGAACAATTTTCGGTTCACTGTTGATGGGCCATGTAGAGGATCAACAGACGAACAAAACTGTTTTCTCTATATTCAAGGCTATACTGTCTTGACGTAAGCTTGCAAATCCTGAAAGTAAACAACCACCAGGAATGGCTTTCTATTTGGGAAGTTAATTTGACACCAGTACGGTCACCCCCAGATCAGTTTCACAGTCTTATCAATCCAGCCAGACGGGAGGGCAGACTCAGGGGACTGAATAGTAATTAAAACCAACCAGGCATGACGCAAGCAAACCTGGATTACCAACAGAGTTGTAAACTGGCTGTTGACCATGAGAACCTAATTGTTCCCTTGACATGACACCTGATAAGAATAGCTAGGAAATCGCCCAACCGCGATGGCTGACCCCATCTGGTAGAGACTAGAGGCGCAAGGTGTGAAATCACTGATAGGACTCAGTGGGCTAATAATTGTCAGACCCACAGGTGTGAAGGCTAGTGTGCATGCAGAAAGAATTTTATGACTGGACAGACTTGGAGTTAATTGCAATTAACGTCAGGAGGAGATAAGAAGAATTTAGGAATGGAATTCCTGGGAGATAAGTGTCAACTGCTAGGCTAGGTATAAAAACCCACGATAGACCTTTTCCTTTTAGATTAAGTCTGACTTCAGAACAGCTCTCACAAGGAGCACCTATGTTATAGATCTCAAGAATAGAGACTACTGACTAGGTAGAGCCAGGACTGGCAGACGTCAGAATACCGGCAAGCTGTTTTCTTTTTTGAGTCTACTGGAGAGTGGGGATCTGGACCACAGTTCCAGATAGATGAAGTAACAAGTAAAGTTACGTAATGTTTCTCATCACAATATGTTATATGATTTTATCATCCTCATATTGACAATCATCCGATGTCTATTGTTATGATTAGCAAATAAATGTTGTAGTATTGTAACTCATAGTTCTGTCGTTATATTTTAATTCCAATTGTGCATACGTGTTGTGTGTGTACATTGGTGGGGGTTCACTTACACACCAAGGAAGGGAGCCTCCAGTCAGGGAGAAAAACCTGTACTGGAATAGTTGTCTTTACACTTTAATTCAGACGTAAAAATCTAGTCTCGCTAACCTTCTCCTTCATTTCATTTCAATTTTGTAACGAGCCACTAGGAACTGTACGTTGGATATTCAAGGGCTTAATCTGTAGTTCAGCCATATAGATTTTGTCCCTAGTCAGTTTCTGACTATCTGGGGTTGCTCGCCAGTGAATAATACATTCATCTAGCCGGTGGGGCACCCCGACTTCTGACAGTACCACTGCAGTCTGTGATTGATGATGCGCTCCAGTGTTTTGCAGAGACAGCTGGTGAGGCTAATTGGTCTGTAGCTAGAGGCAATGGGACTATCTTTCCCTGATTTTAGGAGGGGTATCATGATTGCTTCTCTCCAGGCTTGTGGAACACTGCCTAAGGTCCAACTGTTATTGAAGATCTGCAACAGCTTTGCTTTGGCCTCTGTTCCTAGGTTCCTGATCATTTCATTGGAGATACCATCAGCTCCTGGTGACTTTCTCATTTTCAGTTTTGATATGGCTAGCTCCAGTTCGCTGATTGTGATGGGTGCCTCCAGAACCTCATGTACTATTTCCTTCTGTCCTGTATGTTGCCGTTTCTCTTGAATCTCTTGTTGTTTCTCTGGACTGATTTTGATATTGTTATCTTGTGCGAATGAGTCCGCAAAATGGTCAGCTGCTTGCTTTCTTGTTAAGATGTTTCCATCTTTATGTAGTGCAATTTTTGAGTTTCTCCCTGTGCCCTCATCGTTAAGTTGTTTTATTAGCTTCCACAATTTCCTTGTGTCTCTTTCAAAGTTCAGAGACTCTGTTTTCTCCTGCCAGCTTTTCCGTCTAGCCTGCAGCTTGGCCCTTTGAAATTTGGCTTTTGCATGCTGGAATTTATTGTGGTGCTCTTGGCTGGGTGTGGCCTCTGCTTGCTTTCTACATACTTCCACATCATTATGCAACTGTTCCAGTTCACTACTCCAGTAGGGTTTATATTGTTTACGGGCTCCTCTTGGTACTGTTTCTCGCGCTGCCTGTAGTATGCATTTCCCACTCTTCAACTACTTTATTTATGTCTTTCTCAGTGTTCAGGTTTCTAACCAGTATGCTGGTGCGATGCTTGTACACTGCCCAGTCTGCTTTCTTGTAGTTCCACCTCGAGAGGGTGCTGCTTTCACTTACAAGCTCATTTTCTACAGTTAGAAAGACTGGCCGATGGTCGCTGTCACCAAGTTGTTTCCCAACAATTCGTGTAATGTTCCACTCCAGGTCTGGTGAATGAAAAGCCAGGTCAGGTGTAGTTGTAGAGTGCCATGATCTCGAGTAGAAAGTATGTGGGTCGGACGGCTTGTTAACCAAGATGAATATATTCTCATCCTGCCAGTCTTCCAGTCTCTCTCCTCTCTGGTCCATGTGATCATAGCCCCAACTCTGCGAGTGGCTGTTGAAATCCCCGCACACAATCATTTTTTCTGTTAATGGTAGTGTGTCCAGTGCCTGTGGACGGTCACTTGGACAGTAGTAATTGATCAGATGTAGGTCTGTATAGCCTGTTTTAAGTTTAAGTGTCTGATACTCAGTCCCTTCCATATAGACTTCGATTTGGGAAGCAGTGATGTTATTTTTTACAAGGGTAAGTATCCCACCTTTTCGCCTGTCCTTTCGGTCAGACCGGTAACACTGGTAGCCTCTGATTTTGAAGGCTATATTTTCGTTGAGGTGAGTTTCTTGCAAGCAACATATGCTTACTTTTTCTTTGTCCAGGATGTTTTCTAATTCTACTCTTTTGTTGCTGACTCCCTCCGCATTCCAGTGCATTATTTTAAGTCTTAGTTTAGTATGGCCAGCTGTTCTATTCTCATGTCCCCTGGCTACACAGGACATCTGAGAAGGACCTCCAGTAGTTGGGGTTGGACCCTTTCGAGACATAGGGCCCGGCACTGCACCTGCCTGGGGGTCCAAAGCAGGGCGAGTACCATAACGTTTAGCAGCAGTCGACATATTCCATTTTGCGTAATTGCGTGGCATCCTGATTTCTGTGGTGCGCCTCCTGGCTGGTTGCCTCCGTCTTCAGCACCTTTCCTTTGCTAGAGCAGACTGTGGTCTCACTCGAGTTTAGATGTGTACACACGCACACACGTGTCTGCACATGCATGTATGTGTATACACATCTAGAGCACACTGGTTATTTTCCGGCGCCAGATACTCGCCGTCGCCCCTTCTCCTGTTAGTTAAAACAGTTCCGCCACGTGAAGGCCAGGAGTTGGACTTTTGCTGCAGAGGTTATGTATTCACGAGCCATTGGGGTATTTAAGCAATGTTGGGCGCTCACCCCAACACTGCGCCCCGGCTACATACAGCAATTTGGAACCTTTTAATTTGCTGTTCTCGCAGTCTGACTATGGTTGTAGATTCACAGTCATGACTTTGTTCTCGCAAAAGTCTTACTTCTCGTAGAGCATTCAGAATGTCAGCCTGGTCCATGGTGAGTCCGCCCTCCACGGTAGCCTTACCTGCGAGCTTGTCAGCCCGCTCATTTCCTTGTACTCCCGCATGCCCTGGCATGAAGATGAAACTAATCTTTGCCAGCCGAGACCGCTCCGCAGACAGCAACCACAATCTTCGGATCCATCCCATCTCTATCCTCTTGAGCATGCTCATTGAGTCGCTAAGAAAACATGCCCTAGTGAATGTCTGTGTCTCGAGCAATGTTATTGCTTTACTTACTGCCATGACTTCCATAGTCAGGCTACTTGTGGTCTCAACAAAAGCACCAAAGTGCTTCTTCACACTTCTCCCTCCGGCCTGAGCCGTAAAGACCCATGAGCTTCTCACATGTCTAACGACCCACCCATCTATATAAATGACAACATCACCGTCTAACGAATTCTCAAAAATCAACGCTTGTACTTCCACCTCCACAGCAGCCAGATTTTCCTGTCTGCATTTTCTGTCTTGTTGGATGCAAACAGAAAAATAATACGCACAGAAATCTGTTGACACTTGCATCCACTCCTCGCCAGGTTCTAAGCCCTCAAGTGAACACACCTGTTGAAGAATGTCTCAGGCTTGACCCATCCACGACCTTCCTTTTTTAATCTGCTGCCCTTCACCTTCATAATTTCAGTATGCAGTGTATGTTGTGTGTTTTCGTTGACTCTGAAGTAGGCACGTGCTCTGCAAATTTGTATTCTGTCTTCAATGGTTGGAAAATCAAGAATTTAGCACATCGCCTTGCATGCTATATCTCTAGTACATCCAAGAATAATGCGCATAGCTTCGTTCTGTATCCTTTCCATCCTTTCTATATGCTTACGGCTGAGAGTCAGGATCGCCATCGCATACTCTAAATCAAACATGACCAGCCCCGCGTATAGAAAACATAGATAGCGCTGCTCAAAGTTTGCTGCCGCCAGCATCCGCATCGCAGCCAAACCCTGCTTGGTCTTTGTTATCACCTGGTCTATGTGCTATTTATAAGCAAGGCTTAGATCAAAACGCATCTCTGTGCCACGAAACAATTGTGGACATGAACCAAGGTAGCGGTCTGAGAGAAAGAATCCGAGTTTTGGCGCATAATGGTAGTTTGATCCCTTAAATAACAAAGCAAATGAATCGATTAGTTGAGTTGAGTTTACCGAGTACTGGTCACTAGAGTTCACGATCACATCACGATCACGGGGAAGAATAGGTGACTGAATGTTGAACTCTTGAGCGAAGTGTAGTTTGAATTTACTAGAGATCCAGGGCTTAAATCGATAACAACTGTTAAGGGTTAGGAGCGTTGTTATTTCCTTTCAAGAATGAATAAACAGCATGCAAGATATTTGGCGGTGGGCCATGCATGAATTACTGACCCTGCAAAACCGTGATCTGCTGTACAACTAGAGAATGTGTTTTGCTTGCTAAGCGCTAGAGGCAGTGGGGCGATTTGCCAAGATTGTGGTCAGGAGTGTGTAATGATTTTCACAGCCACCGGTGATGTGTGACAGAGAGGGATAATTAATTCACAGGAGGACAATTGTAGGTTGGAACATTTTTGTATTTAAGCCGTATGTTAGTGAGATACTAACTATGTTTATACGTATCGAACAACAGACAAGGGAATACGCCATGATTGGCACAACTAGAGACTAGAGGTACCCACGAGAGACAATCGACGACTAGGATCTGAGCTAGCTGCGTATTAAACAAGGCGAGGTTTTTCCATCGTGGTTGCTGGTACAGCTGGGTACACTCAATAAAAACTGTGGATAATATGAAACGACTTCCAGCGCCTGACGTTCGAATTGAGTAACAGTATAAATAAGTTCTGTGTTAATAGATACGAGCCACAAACATTGTATAGACATCATATGTAAATAGAAATATGGCACCCTGGGTAATTCATTGCCTTTTTTTAATTTCTTTTCAGTCTCTGAACACAGATTTACAGTTGGTGTTGGACCAACACCAACTGTGGGTATTCTTCACCAAGGAATCTGAGAGTGGTTGTACTGCGCTGTACATTGTTTTGTTCTTCTTTGTCAAATATTCCTCTCATGTTTTGTCTGGATTTGTAGTGATAAGCTTAGTTCATTTGTCCATGGTGTTCGATCTGGAAGTTTTTATAGGGATACCAACTGAGGCCAGATCGGTGGTTTCTCTGCATTCGTTTGGCCTTATGGATAAAACTGGCTCTTTTCAAACGCCCCATAGCTAAGTTTTCAAATCCGTTCTTCATAGGGTGGCCTGGCAAGCTAAGGAACTTTTCTGCTTGTATTAGCGTTTTCGTATCTCTGCGCTCTCTGAATGCTTGTGTCCTCCCCATCTTCTCCGACTCCACTATAGGGGTTGTTCTCATCCTTCCTGTGTGTCGCGTCTTCCTCTAAAGTGTCGTCCCTGGAGTGAGGAGAGTCAACACCCACATTATAATATTTTTTTTTCCCTTTATCAATATCCTGGAGAATCCACCAGCTTCCGTCCAACACACTCCATCAGCCCGTGGACACCTTTTCCTATCACTCTCTCACTGTCGTACTATGCCCCCTCTCATACTTCCCCAACGCAACATACTCAACAACTCTTGCTTCCAAAAAATTAATAAAGATTAATTTATTAAAAGAAAAGTGTAACGTATATGAGACGTGTCTGTGAAGAAAATGTGTGTCGTGTATTCTGATGCAAATGTATAGGTCAGCCTTCAAAGTTCAGGATCAGAGTCCACTCATCATGGCAAGGATTACACGACATCACACGAGTCAGTACAATAGACCTCACCAATTGCCACTTCTTTTCCGCCAGACTTGTTATCCTCCATGAACCTTGATAACCATGAAATCTGAGTCCCATTCGAAACTACAGTCCGGGAACACTATTAATGTTTGTTCCTAACAAAAAACTGTTCCTAATAGTTTGTAGAAAACTGAGATCTCATAATTCCTGCACAGTACAAAAAAAAAAAAACAACAACAATAGAACACTGTCCCATAAACATGGCGTTTGTCCTTCTCGCGAAATGTTCTATGGATTTCCTTATTTTCTCGTTATTGTCTTAACGTTATAATGTTTCTAGATATGTGGAACAACTACACTTAAATGTTATCTTTCCTCCAATGTGAACCTCAATCACTATTGGTGTGTTAAAGACTGGTATGACCTACAACTCATTCGGTACTTATTCTGTAGGATACTTCTATCATTCAGCTCCCCTGAGCAATGTTGATCATCTTCCTCCAGCATAGGCTCATTGATAAAGTTGCTGGCCAATCTTCCTGTGCCAAACTTTATCCGGGATCGGATTTTTCCATGGTTCCGTGTTCTTCCTTCCAACCAGAGGGAACCTGTAAAATAGATCATACAACTGGTGATAGCCTCCCCATCACTGATCTCTATTAGATGATCGTGGCCATCGGCCTCGCTCAGAAAATACAGTGATCCTAACTCTGTCAGGGACAGATGAACTGAACACATAAGGTTATCATCAGGCCAAGACAAGACAAAAAAAAAATCAACAAACAGAATGCGGAACCCCGCCCACCAGGGACACCTACTGGAATATCCCAATTATCCCTCATTACTCAATTCTCAACTAGTAAAGCTTATCAACACTTCACTAATCTATTTAGTTTTCCACTAACAGTGCTAATCATCACACTCTAGTTTTAACAAGGCTACAGCCTATATTAATTATAACTAATAAGACTATATTGACTACCTTATGCAAAACCGCTGCTACACTTTGCCATAACGACACATGCTAGTTAATATTAAATTAATCTAACACTGTAGAGCTCTCCCGCAAACACGTCCATCATAATCCACGGTTTTGGTCAACACTTTCTCCCAATCATGGTTTATGGCAAAACCTAAAATTGGTCACGTGACGGTATTCATTATGTCCACACAGGTGTTATTTGGACATATCATCCATTGTCAAGAATCTATCCTCCCTGGCGTAGTCACTGTCAGAGTTGTCATCACTTGTTTTGACATCCCCAACAAGCTAGCGAGTTACTGTATGTTCCCAACAACAGTTGTCAATAGCAATCTGCCAATCTGCGTGATGTCCGGAAACTATAAATGACAGACTGACTGTTTTCTTCCGAGCTGAGTACTTCCGCTTTCAATCCGACCTGTTTATAAACTATCAAAGTGGTGTATCGAGTCATCCCACTCACTTCCCCTACACATCTGCAGCTGTTAACTTTGCCCGACCTGTGATGGATGACATCCGATTGCAACCAGGATCCGACGGGTTCCATCTGTATTCGAATGTTGACAAACTGTCAAAGCGATGCAGGGACCCGTCTCACTCACCACCGAGTGTTCCCGATCCGTCGACCAGATGTAAACACGTGCAGTTACATTTTCTGGATTTGTTGAAACAACCTTTGGCCTCGAACATGCCGCTAATTCAGAACGCCTTTTATTCTCATCACTGGTTAAATCACGTTGGTCTATTATGTGACACCGTGGTGACTCTAATTGCTTGATTTTGCACATTTTCCAGCTCCTGTAGTGTGGTTTTTGATGCTGAACACCACGCAGTTGACCTGTATTCCAGGTGTGGTCGTATGTTCTGTCGATAAACTTTGCTAAATATTTTCCCACTGGCTCCCCATGAGGTACCACTTAGTTTTCTCAGGATGGCTATTTACCTTCTGGCTTATGCTACTGCTTTGTTGATGTGCTTGATTTATTGATTGATTTAGGAACTGACATCACAGCATTCGGGGCATTCCCATAAGCGCTCCGTCCCCATCCTCAGCAGCCAGCGAAGAGTTCCAACATTAATAGTTCCAGTAGCAATCTGTTTATATGTCCGTCTCGCCTTTCCTCTGAGCGTCGAGCGCCGGCCAGATCCCCTCGTCACACCTCGCTGCCTCATTCTTATCAGACCATGGTGATCCATTTGCTCCTCCGAGATGTACACGTGCTCCCACAAGGCCGCGACCACGTCTGCCTTGTCATGCATCAATACTCCACCAAGTTTTGCCGAACCAGCCAATCTGTCCGTCTGTTCATTCCCCAGCACACCGGAATGCCCCGGAGAAAAGATCCAGGTGATGCTTGCTACCCGTGACCTCCGAAGCGAAGCAAGCCACTCTGCGCAAAGCCTGCCTGTCCTCACCCTTCTCAGCATGCTTTCTGAGTCAGTTACAATCACAATCTGTGTATGTATCGTGTTCTCCATCCAGCGGAAAGCTGCACTGACCGCCTCCACCTCCATTCTTAAATTAGATGTTGTGGTATCATACGCCAGGCTCTCCTGCACCAAACGTCGACCATTAGTATTTGCTAAGAATCCCCAGGCACTTCTCCTGCCTCTCAACACCGAACCATCCGTGTAGATAATCACATCACACGGGTGAGCATTATCCTGAACTAGTTGCTGGATTTCCACTTCCGTGGCCCCTGCTGGCTATTCTCTACACTCCCGGCTCAATGTGATTATAACTCTGCACAAGTCTGACTGCTCCGCTGGCACTCTGACCCACTCCTCTCCTCGCCTAATGTTCTCCAAGATGCACACCTGTCTGATCGTATCCTCCGCCTGAGCCATCCATGGTTTCCCTCTTATCAGTCTCTGACCCTTAACTTCATCCAGCGCCTCGTGCAACGGGTTATCTGTGTCTGCAGCTACTCTGAGGTATGCCTTCGCCTGCATCACCTTGTGCCTACCAGCAACAGTCGACAGTACAAGGATGTAACGCATACACACTACTGGGGTGTCTCTGGTGCATCCCAGAATGACCCGCATAGCTTCGTTCTGTATGCGCTCTAATTTCACCAGTTGACTCTTTGAGACAGTGAGCAGTCCTAGTCCATAATTAATACTGAGAGGATCAAGTACTGGTATAGTGGTATAGCGTGAAGAGCATTCTCTGCTCTGTGTCCATTGCAGCCATAGTTTTAAGTGCATTGAGTCCCTTTTGAGATCTTGTAACAACCGTCTCCACATGGTCCTTGAAGGACAGACTCCTGTCAAATGTGATTCCCAGATACTTCGGTTTGTTCTCTCTGTTGACGCTGCTACCATCTATCGTGAGGCTTGATACATCATCTCTCACAATCCTGTTGAACAGAGAGCACCACAAAACAGCTGCCTTTTCCGGGTGGATGACAGCACTCATTTCAGTGCACCAATCAATCCCTTGATGATGTCCCTTGATGATGTTGGTGATGATGTCCCTCGATGGTGTTGATGTGCTTTCTCCATGTCAGCCTGTCATCAAATGTTACTCCAAGGTATGTTGGTTCTTTATCTTCTCTTATGGGTATTCCTTGTATCTGTATGATCCCTGCCTTTTGTTTTGTAGAGAGGTTAAACGGAGTCTGCACTTGTCAGTGTTTATGCTGACACACCATCTATTAGCACACGCAACAAATGCTCTTTGTAGCGATCTGGGGGCCACTGATGCATGTACATTTGTGCTCCATAGAACCACGTCATAAGCGTACATTGCCGCTTTAATTCCATGCGGTAAATTAGCAGCAAGATTATTGATGAAGATTAGAAAAAATTGTGGGGGACAAGACTCCGCTGTGGGGAACACCGTGACGCAGTAGTACTTTCTTGCTCTTGAGCCCGTCTGTGTGTACTCGGGCTCTTCTGTTGTGCAGGTATGCTTTCGCCCATTTGTAATTCTTCCACTGACTTTGCAGTTTCTCAGTTTCTTCATCAGAACTTCTTTTCAGACTTTGTCAAAGGGTTTCTTTTGATCTATCCATGCAGCAAGCACCAGCTTCTTCTCTTGGAATGCATCCTCAATTTCATGAGAGAGATAGGTTGTCTGATCTTCCGTAGAGCAGCACTGCTTAAAGCCAGCCTGCTGTGGCTCAAGGATGTTTTCACTTTCAATGTACCACTGCAGTCTGTGATTGATGATGCGCTGCATTGTTTTGCAGAGACAGCTGGTGGGGCTAATTGGAGGCACTGGAACTATCTCTCCATGATATTAGGAGAGGTATCATGATTGCTTCTCTCCAGGCCTGTGGAACGCTGCCTAAATTCCGGCTCTTATTGAAGTTCTGCAACAGCTTTGCTTTGACCTCTGTTCCTAGGTTCCTGATCATTTCATTGGAGATACTATCAGATCCTGGTGACATTTCCATTTTCAATTGTGACATGGCTAGCCTCAAAGCCTATGGATAGCTGTAGAAAAACGGTGTAATTGAGGTCTTCATGGGAACAGACTCGTCCCCTAGAGAATGCCATGTGCATAAATTGAATCCAAGCTCTCGTCATGGCACTGAATTCAACAAACATATCCACTGGCTCAAGTACAGTCATGAAGTGTTTGTGCCATGAGAACAGCTGGAAAATTAAAGAATCTGAAGCAAGAAATTCATAGACTGGAAATGAACATTTTTGCGTGGCTTTTCAAGTAGTCGCTGTGTAGACTATGCTTTAGATCAAAGTGAGCTGACGCCAAAAAACAAAAACAAAAATACCAAAAAAAAAAAAAAAAAAAAAAAAAAAACAGTAAGAAGAAAGCTATAAGGTAGAGAATGTGTGGATGGGTGGGGGATGTTTGGGTGGGTGAGTGTATGTAGGTTGGGATATGGTGGGGGTGTTTGGGTGGGTTTGGGATGTGTGGGTGGGAGGGAGATTGTGTAGGTCGGTGCGGGATTTGTGTGTTGGTAGGTGTGGGATATGTGACTTGGCGAGGCGATGTGTGTGTGTGGGTGGAGGATGTGTGGTTGGAGGGGGGGGGGCAGTGTTTTTGGCTGGTTGGTCAGGGGTGTATTGGTGGATGTGGGTATGTGGGAGGGTGATTGTTTGTGGGTTATCGGATCGGTGGGAGATGTGTGTGTGGGTGGGGAGATGTTTAGGTGTGGAGATGG
Organism: Cepaea hortensis; assembly: GCA_963921405.1. Taxonomy (NCBI): domain Eukaryota; kingdom Metazoa; phylum Mollusca; class Gastropoda; order Stylommatophora; family Helicidae; genus Cepaea; species Cepaea hortensis. The sequence goes on along the minus strand of OY992876.1, from coordinate 485,072,878 downwards.
ATGGATGGGGGGCATGTATATGTGCCTGAGGTGTGTGTGTTGTTGGGTGGGGGATGTGTGGGTGGATGGGGAATGTGTGGGTGGGTGGGGTATGTTTCTCATAACATGGTAATATGCATTGTTTATGTTTACAACATTCGTTTGACAATGTTATTTTCCTATGTGAATGTAATATGCACTATTGATGAACGCGAGATGAGTGATTGGACGCGCCAAATGTAAGACGGGCCTGCGTGCCCAATTTGTTACCCTTTGAAAATAAAGTCCATCCATTTTCACTCTCTGTCTCTCTCGCTCTCTGTCTGTCTGTCTGTCTGTCTGTCTGTCTCTCTCTCTCTCTCTCTCTCTCTCTCTCTCTCTCTCTCTCTCTCTCTCTCTCTCAAGTAGCAAACACACACACACAAACGTGTTTCCTTCGGTCAAGATGATAATTGATACGATGCATCATCTTTCTGGTGCACTGGATGCTCGAATTTTTACTTGGTTCTTCTTTTACTTCTTCTTTGTGAAAAGGTGATGTAAACATTTACACGGATGACTCTGTGCTAAGAGGCAAAAGAAGTGGATGGAGATACATAACAAAGGTTAATGGACAATGTTTAGTGCAAGAGCGCTTGACATATGATACCACAAACATTAGCTTGAAGAAAGAGATGGAAGCAATCATTGCGGTGTTCCGCTGGCTGGAAAATGAACAGTACACATATGTCATAATTGTCAGTTACACAGTCAGTAATAGCTTCGACAACAGCAGTTTGATCAAACTTTCATAAACAATAATAACAATAATTTAGTCCAGGTTTGGCTACGAAAACAATAAACATTGAGGCGTCAACACAGAGAGAGAGAGAGAGAGAGAGAGAGAGAGAGAGAGAGAGAGAGAGAGAGAGAGAGAGAGAGAGAGAGAGAGAGAGAGAGAGGGAAGTGAGAGAGATCCACACATGATACTCCCCGTCTATACTTTTGTAATTGACACATTCCACTTTATACGAAGCATACCTATCTTTTCCCCGCTTAAAATGCTCTGTGAGTCCGTTACAACTCGATTATTACGTATTCAAGGAATGGCCTCACCTTTCCAGTAGTAGGTAGCTTCCTGTGAACCGCCTTGTCTGCTTTACCGTAATGTAGCTAGCAATGTTTCTCTCTCTCCAAGATAAACATTCTGTGCCTTGATTTAGTTCCACAAGACTCCTGGTAGGAACCTAGTGTGGGTCTGTGAAGTTTTAGGACAATCACATTATTCAGGCCGTAGTGCATGGTGGGATAGGTGGCCAGTCAATGTATTTATCTAGTTAGGCATTTAATAGCGGCCTATGGAAGATGTATAAGGAAGTTAAATGTAGAATAGTCCAAGAAAAAGCAGGATTTCTCATGCAGGAGTGCGGAGGTGGGGAATGAGCAGGCTGATAGGCTGGCGGGGAATGCACCCCTTGGTAGTAGATTACTTATGGACTAGGGAGAAGGTGGTCGCGCGCCTGTGGCACCAGGTGGAGGAACACATTGAGAACCTCTATATGGAAAGGATGAGATTGTGGGGAACTGGCAGGGGTTCTGGTAGAATCTCAAAACTGAGAGGGCAGACAAGGAGAACTTTCAATCAGATGGCAGTGGGAACGATTAGTAGTGCAACTCTTCGCTGGCTGTTGAACGAAGGGATGGTGCGCATATGGGAATGTACTGAGTGCAGTGATGTCAGTTCTTAGCTCAACTCAACCCAAGCAGGATTTCAGCAAGATGAATAATAATATTATCTGTAATTTATCCTTATCAGTCAAGGTGAAGAGAAGAGATTTTAAGAGTATATTACCCATATGACCTGATGTTGGGTGAAGGTCTTTGCTTGAATATAGGATACAAAGCAGAAGGACATAGTAGTCATTGCCAGTTTCATTTTACAATCGTCCATAATATGGATTATGTGCTGTTGTCGCTGTGTAACTATGACATATTTATTCATCTTTTAAAGAATGCTGTTTTTATATATATGTGTGTGTGTGTGTGTGCGCGCGCGCGTGCGTGCGCGTGTGTGAAGACAGCCAAAACAGAAATGTAAATGTCATTGTACTATTCTTCATCCTTGTGATGTAAACCTCTAAGTTTGAAACTATGGTACTGCAAAGAGTGATGTAAATGATGTTTTCAGCTATTTAGAACATATATATGTATGATTAGAGCAAGAGTCTATACCCAAGAATAGTTGGGCAGATCTGTAAGATATACGAGGGTAAGTTAATAAGTAAGTCACAAATGGCTGTAGAAAAATAACTAAATATGATAACAACATTAAACCAGTTTATTTTTATACATACATTGTCCCTTTATTTCTCAACATAATTTCTACCAACTTTGATGCACTTAACCCCTCGTTTTATCAGTCCTCCCAAACCGGCTCCACAGAATTATGTGCTCTGTTTTCTAAACCACGTTTTCACTTCACATTCAACTTCGGCATCATTCACGAAATGTTTCCTGCCAAGGTGGGTTGTCAGTGTCTATGCTGACAAATGTTTGTCCAGTAAAGCGGTGCATAGCTGGATAGAAAAGTTACTAGGGCGAGTCAATAAGTAAGTTACAGTTCTGTGGGATAGCCAGTAAATGAAAACAAAGCATGCAGTTCTATGCAGCCGGTTTGGGAGGGCTGACAAAACGATGGGATAAGTGCATCAATGTTGGTGGAAATTATGTTGAAAAATCAAGGGACAATGTATGTATAAAAATAAACTGGTTTCAAGTTGTTATCATGTGTAGTTATTTTCCTAAAGCCATTTGCGACTTACTTATTAACCTACCCTCATACTTGATGGCTGATGCCATTATGGTAGTGTTTATATGAGGACTTGTGGTGTGTAGCTGTCAGAACTAAAACCCAGTTCAGGCAGTCTATCTAAGGCAGTGTTTCCCAACCTTGTTTGTGCTGTGCCCCACCTAAGCCTTTCTTAAATTCTTATCTCCCCCCCCCCCCAACATATGCATCATTTTTAATATTCAAAAATTGAAATGTTCACTAAAGAAACTTGAATTTTCTTTTAGAAGGGCTCACGGTTCGCAGAGGGGCCAGAGCCCCTCCCCCCCCCCTCTCCCCAGGATCCCTGTGTGTCGGGTAAATTTTTTTTTTTTGGCGGTTACCCCAGACAAGCTGGTTTCCCCGCCTCCCCCTTTTTATGTGTGGACCCTTAGTCTCACTGTGAGCTATTGCCCACAGTGGTCCACCAGGCCCACATCTAAGGTGAAGATATGTGATGGGTTTTTATTTGATCATCCCGGCCCCCAACCAGATCAGGCGCACTGCTGGGGGGAGAGTAGCAAATGGACCCGATCCTAGCCAAAGGAGCGATAGGTTTTAGGAAGAAATCACTAGGAAATTATTGAGCAAACACAGTAAATACATTTTCAAAACATATAATGGAGAACTTAAATTCACGTACAAAATAATTTTAATGAAAGATTTTTCTATATTATTTTAATTATTAGTAATTATTTCAATTTAGTGAGATCCTTGCGCTTGATGCTTGCTGCAAAGAAATTTTATGTCAGGTTCCAATTTAGTTAACTTCAGTCTCAAGTCTCCCCATTTTGTTATATCCAGCCGATTTCTTCCATTTTCGAATTGCCCCCCTTAACAATCGAATTGCCCCCCTGTGGGGCGTGGGCCCCATGTTGGGAAACACTGATCTAAGGTGTGTCATTTGTTTTGACAGTTTCAGATTGAGTATTGCTGAAACTGCTGAATTTTCAATTCAAGCTGATAAGCCAAGTCCAGAGCATACCTCCTGATGACAAGTGTAGAAAGTTGGAGCTGGAAGGAGCAGAACCAGATTACTCTAATGTTAAGTTGTCGTAGTTACAGACCACCGGCATTACACTATCCTAAGATCACACCTTGGTCTGTGAATCTAAATTATATGTTTTCCATTAGATGAATATTAACTATACTCCACATCTTGGATTTATTTCTATGCTAAGTGTCAGTGAATGTACATTTTACTTAAGTCAAGTAAACATATCTTGTTAGCACATAAACTGCCAGGATATCCATGGTTGTGGGGCCATCAAACTCCCCTCGTCACCTTCAGCTAGCCATTCACAACATTAGTGTTGAACAAGTGTCTCTTTAACCCAACAGTTGGACAGTATTTTAGATATAGGTTCTCAGGCTGGGATTTCCCGGTTATACTGTTTACAAATTTCTTTTATTTGCCACAGGAAGTCTTCTGACAGCAGTATTTTATTAGTTTTCAGCATAAATCTTCTTACACGGAAACTTTTGGGAATTCTTTATGTTATGTTCACTCATTCATTAGACACTGTAATAATTCTGTATCTGCAACACCAACCCACGACAGGAATCAGCACACAATACATGCTATTGGAGACTGCAAATTGTGGAGAGGCATAATCACCCACAAAGACAGAAGAAGAAGTGGCTAAGCGATAACACCTGGACGAAGATTCAAGAAAGAAAGCAAGCAAAACTAACACTTCTTTCTACAAAAGACAGCTTCATATGAAACCCATAAGCAAAATTACTCCATGTTGGATAAATAGGTGAAAGCAAGCGCACAAAAAGATAAACAGAACTTTATACACAACTTGGCCGCCGACGCCGAATAGGCTGCCAAAACTGGAAATAACAAAACCGTATTCCACATCATGAAACAACTATGCAATCACTCACCTACACCAAACAAACCCATCAAAGACAAACAAGGTAAACTACTGTTATCTGATGACCACCAAAAGCAACGATGGGCAGAGCATTTCAAAGAAATATTGAATAGACCTCAGCCTGACAGTGTACCCAACCTGGATGGAGAAACCACCATGCCCCCCACCAGGTTCCTCCTGTGAGTCATTCCCCATGGAAGAGATTAAAGCAGCCTAAAAAAAATTGAAGAACAACAAAGCTGTTGGTGAAGATGACATCTCAGGTGAAATGCTCAAAGCAGCAGATGAGAATACCTTACAACGTTTGTTACAGCTGATCAATTAAATCTGACAAAACGAATCCCCACCACAACAGTGGAAGGATGGTGTAATTTTTAAACTGCCAAAAAAAAAGGTGATATGTGTGATTGTAATAACTGGCATAGTATCACCCTACTGTCAGTACCAGGAAAACTGTTTTGTAGCATGTTACTTGAGAGATTGAAAAAGTCTATAGATGAAAGGCTCAGAGAAGAACAAGCTGGCTTCAGACCAAAGCGGTCATGTATAGACTACATTTTCACTCTTAGAATAATCATTGAAGACTGTAGAATTCCCGTCGAAATTAATCACCAACTTTGTCGATTTCAAAAAGCCTTCGACAGTATCCACCGTCCTTCACTTTGGAATCTACTTAACATCTATGGTTTTCCTACCAAAGATACCAACATCATAAAATCTTTCTATAAGGAGACACGTTGCTGCATGAGAACAGAATCAGGCAACTCTGACTGGTTCTCAGTGGAAACTGAGAACATCTTATCACCGATGCTCTTTGGAATAGCTATCGATTGGGTCATGCGCAAAAGCACAAACAACACAAATAGGGGTATCCATTGGGTTGACAAAATTCTAGAAGACCTGGACTTTGCCGACGACATAGTGCTTTTGAGTTCAACACACCCAGATGACCAAGATAAAATAAACCATCTCCAAAATGTTTCAGAACAAATCGGTCTCCAAATTAACACCACAAAAACAAAAACTATTGATCTTACCCACAGTTCAGTCTACACCAAATTAAGCAACCATGTTCTTGAAAAAGTCAACAGCTTCACATACCTAGGAAGCAAAATGACATCTACAGGGGACTCAACACCAGAAATATTATCTAGAATCTCACTGGCATCTGGTGCCTTCAATAAAATGTTAAACATCTGGAAGTCAAAGTCACTCCGCCAACATACGAAACTTAAAATCTTCAATTCTTGTGTGATTCCAGTGCTAACGTATGGATGTGAGAGTTGGAAATCAACGGTAGCTTTAGATAAAAAATTAGACAATTTTGAGAACAAATGTCATAGAAGAATTCTAAACATCCAGTGGACAGATTTCAAAACCAATGCGCAAATAAGACAAGAGACTAAGCAAGATATTGTATCCAATTTTATAAGAAAATGCCGTTGGAACTACATCGGCCATGTATTCAGAATGGACAAGACAAAACTCCCCTACTAAGCCCTCATATGGTCACAAGTAGGGAAAAGAAAACGGGGAAGACCAAGAGAGACCCTGCGTAGAAACATCATCAGAGAAGGCTCATTCAACGGCCAAGTAAACATCCAGGATCTACAACAGGTAGCAGCGAACCGCCGGACATGGAGAGCCATGACTTCTGCCCTATGCGCCGACTTAGGCTCAAGAGGAAAGACTAACTAACTATAATCACCCATGCCAGTCAATAATGGTGGTTTTACTTTTCACTCACTTGCTTTGAACTCAAGCGTAGTCCATCACATGCTACTACTTCTAGTGCACTGCTCTGATTTTTGTGTGGATTAGCTTTCCCTATTACCAGTGTTACTCGCCATCAGGCGAACCCACTCTGACTTCAAAGGTACTTGTAGTTTACATCCACAAGTCAAGGACTCCAAACTGACTGGTGTAGGGGTTGAAACTGCTACCTCAGCATCAGCACACCGGATGTTTAAGGATGAATGCTCTTATCCATTCAGCCAACACACCACAACTTCAAGTGCTACACCTGTTTTATATATGCTATTTACTGCCAATTCAATAAATACATACACCAAATATAACACATTTCAAAGGTTTCTAATCCACATTTATTAAGTTAGGTTATTTCAAATCTCCATCGTGAATAAAAGAAGCATTAATACTATCATCATTTGTAGCATTTTCTTTCTTTACGTGTTTCCTTGTGGTGTTTCAAATAACCAGTTTAAGTTGAATAAAATAACTTCAAACATAACAATTAGATGCAAGCCATAAAAGATGCATAAATGAAATAAACATAATGCATCAGCCTTAAGAATTAAATCTCAGTCTGCTGGAGGAATTACAATAACCAATCTCACTATTGTTCATCATTCTTTGTGTAATTATTAATAAATAATCTCAAATGTGTAAACTATTCTGTATACAGATGCATGCATGCTCAAGATTATTCAGATTATCCAATACTGAAAATTTACAACAAGAGTGTCATTTTATAAGCAATTAAGGCTGTTCTTGTCTGACAAGACATAACATCAGATTCTGCAAAAAGAAGCTCTCAGAAAAATATGGATTCACTATTGTGACATTGGGCTTCAGAAAATTAACAATTATATTTTAAACACATTTAAATATCACTTTTATTTTTGTTTGTGTTCGTTGGCTTGAGCTCCAAAGCGAAGTCCTGTATGTCGGATGAAGGCATCCTGTTGACCAACATCAGTGTGATGTCATACAGGACCTGAGGTTTGCGTGAGTATCCGTTGTCCCATATCTGGCTTATTGGTGTGCAGACTGGTGGTTCCTCGCCGTACAGGCAGACACTCTTCTACTTCGGAGGAATCGGCGATCCTACTGACTTTGGCCAGGACCCCGAAGGGACCTGTTGCCCAGGATGCTCAACAAGGACGCGTCAATAAGTCTTGGCCAGTATATAACCCGGCCCTGGTGCCTTGGAAACACCTCTGTGTCCCACTTTTATGCTTATCATTTAATCAGATCAGAAGCCAGGACAACAGATGTCATTTTCCAAGATATATAACAGCTTGAAACAGTTTGTGAGCTTCCAGAAAGTAGAGTTGTATCAAAATCCTTACAAGGCACAAAGAGAAAAGCCACTACAAGTAAGTCACTAAAGTATAGACCAATCAGCACTCAATGGGTGATATGGTCAATATCAAGTGGGCTGCCTTTACTTCCCAAGACATTTCCTGCTGCCTGTTTTAGGATGGTTGACTTTGGAGCTCAATTCAAGTTTAAAAAAAAAAATGCACGTATGTGTATTCAAATATATGATCACTGTGCCAGCAGGCAAGCATGCTAGTCACTTCACTGCCATGGCTACCAACCACCACTACAAACACCTTATTTTATTGTAAGAGAACAGCTGTAATAGAAAGCTGATCAAATACAAGTTTGCCAAGAGATATCTGTTACAGCAGCCTTGCTAGTCACACTCTAAGAGAACAGTATTTTGACTACTATAACAGATTAAATTTAAATATTGAGCACAACCCACTACTGGCAACGCTGATTGTATTCTGGTATGAACCTAAGGCCTATCCACGTCAATGTGGAGGCACTAGACTCGAGTACTATTACTAATTGTACTATTATTCATAATGGTGTAATACATTCATGACTGTTACAAACAATAACAATTTCTAGTTTATTACACAAGAGCACACAACTCTTGATATTCCATCACCAGTTCAACAAAGTTAACTAAACAAGTTAACCCAGTGAACTGCAAAATATGATCAATGAATCTATGAAAACAATTTCAATTTATCATTTTGGAGTATTTTAGAGTTTGTTAGAATAAAAAAGAAATCAAAATTAATATATTTCTAAAGTTTAAACACAGAAGCCACAAACAATATGTTGTTCAATTTATTGCCTGGCGTAATTTGCTGTCTCTCATCAGGAGCATACTGCAGAGGTACATATCGTAAGAAGTGAATAAATGAATTATACTAGGGCTGAAATACTTAAAACACATAGTCACTGATATTGTTTGAATGTGGAGCATCAGTTTTCCCCATGGTAATTATAAATTCAATATGAAGTATTTCTGTTTTCACAAAACTGGCTGGAACTGATAATTATTAATACCTTGATGTATTTGAGCAATCATTTATTACTCATCAAACGCGATATACAAGATGTCTTCTGTGTTTTAACTTGATGATGGCTATAAAACAAATGTCTCAAAATTACAGAGCTAAGCATTTTATGACCTGCAGACTGTACAGTAACTCCTGAAGACTGATTAAATCTGTTTTCCAACAGTACTGATATATGTTTGGTTACTTGATTTGCTAACTGTCTTTCCTTTCTATCTATGTAAGATGCTTGGCACTCACACTGAAATGTAAAAGATTTGGCGTACAGAGACAATAGTTCTTTCACAGATAAGAGTAGTAATGAGGTGGTTTTATATCTGATATATCTGATCATTGGTTCAGCAAAACTGAATGTTTACTTTATGCTGTATAATGTATTTGTTTCATCAGTGTCCCCTCGAAAGGCTAGTTGAAAAAACACTTGAAATCTGGGGCCAGATGATTCTGTGGGGGTAGGTTTGTGTGGTTGGTAATGAAGTTGATTAAGTCAGCTGAATAAACATTAGATTGCAGATCATGGTTAAGAGTTTTCAGTCTTCTTTTATGTGTCATCATAGCTAATCATTCTAGCTCGATTAAACAGGTTCCAGTACCAAGGCACACTTATAGTAAATAGGAGCAAAACTATTTAAATTCCGGTATTGACCCGTCCATGTTCCCTTTCAACAGACATATCATCTTTGGATGGTGCCAACTGTCAATGTTGAATTAGTAATTCAAAGAATGATAAGGTGTCATTGTGTTTGTGGTCAACAGGCAAAGAAATGTTCTTGTGGGCGTGGTTCATGATGAAGTGGAATAATTAAGCCTGTTGTCTGGTCTCTGGGATGAATAATATAGCATCCACATACCAGTGGTATAGAACTATGTCTTTAATATTTGAGGCTCTTTGATTTTCTGAGTGCACAATAAAGACGTCTGCTAGAATGGGACCAAGAGGACTCCTCGTGGTCACTCTGTTAATTTGGTGGAATAATTTTTTTAAAGAAAAATGAATTTAATATAAGATGTGCACAGCAGTAGTAAGTTCTTGAATTTGGATGTGGGTAGGCCTAGCTTTTGTTTCTTTTCTTTTACGTGATCACAGATGATAATCACTGTTTCTTCAATGGGAATGTCAGTGAAAATAGAGGCAATATCCATTGATGCTGCATGCTTTAGTTTAAATCGGTCTCATTGGTACACCAGGCTTGTCCAATTTAGGAAGGCCATAAAGTTGGGGTTTTTTGAGCCTCAAGGAATGACTGGCTACCTGTGCATTCGCCTCACTGATGAATTTACTCTCTGAAAGACACTGAATCTCTTTCCTCACTTTTGCATCCGATTCCCCAGGGTTGCTGGCTTTATGATCTAAGTAAAATTCGGTTGGATTTGATCAATCGTCTTCCATTTTGTTGGAAGCATCAATGATGTGATTCCTGAGATGGTTCTGGTGAATAGCTTGGATTGAAAGAGCAACTTAACAATGATTGTCTGGAAGAGGCTAATGAAAGTAGAACATTGCCATGATCCTGACGATGTCATGGCATGGTTACGTGATGCAGGGACTTTCCACACAACATGAAAACGTTGGAACTCACTTCCCAGGTGATAGGAAGTGAACCTGGGACAAGTTAGTCGGCGTTGATCCATCGTCCTGTGTGGACATGGTGAAAAGTATACAGCGTTATGGCTCTACATTGAGCCACGCTTTTAGATCGTAATGTAGTGTAACGTGATGTGACTGTCGAATAAGTGATTGTGTATTTGATAATGTGACATGTGATTGTGTAGATTATACGTAGGAAATGTATAACAGTCTTTGTGTTCACTCTTGTTCGAGTTAACTGGAGTTCGAGTGGGTGAGGTGTATGACGTATGATCGAGTAACCATGATATACTCATGTGCTGCGAGATGACCAGGGTGCTGACTGGAGAAGAAGAGAAGAATAAATCATCCCCTGTTAGACATGAGAAGTGTGGCTACAAAAGTTATCGATAGTAGCCCCATTCAGACAACACCAGTTAGACCCTGGCACTTGGGGGCTTGCAGTGGACCAAAATACCCGGTAAAGAGTTCTAAAAATGAGTCACGAAGATGAAAATTTTACAGAAGAAACAGTTGCCAACATAAATTCCAAGCCACGAATTATCATCCTATAAACAGAGTAGTAACCAAAACTGTACGTATTACAAGAGACATGTGAAGTTCATGGTTTCAAAGTGGTGAAGAAGATGCCTGAGATTTCATGAAGAATTATAAGTAGCTCTATAGCACATGTGTGAACATTTAGACAGATTTGGCAAAAATATATATTCATTCAGTGTGATAAATTAAATGTGTTATCAAGTATGATAAATATGACTATGTAAATTATATAAACAGTTGAACATGCCATGATTAAAGACAGTGTTGAGAAATTTAAAAAACAGAACAGATTGTGCACACAGCACGGGAGAAATTATCGATCGACGGCAGACAGACCAGGTCAAATCAACACGACTACAGCAACATGTGTCAACTGTGTCAACAAACAGATGGTTAGCGCAAACAGTGACATTGATAGCCAGGTATAGTTTCATAGATGGAAGCACAGGTCAAGGAGTCAAAACGTGAAAATGTGAATAGCTAGTCCGAAATGAACCTTCAGCGATTTAGGACAGATTCAACTGACTACAAGAAATTATTATAGAACCTGTTTCATGAGACACGATCTGTGTGAATTTATAAAAGGACGACATTGAACAGAACACCAGTGTTATATTATAGTGCCTTAAGTGTGTAGTGAAGTGCGTAGTCGGCGTGAAAACATTAAGTAGATGCTATATAATCAACTGGAAACTAGGTTAAATCGTTTTAACAGTTTGATTAGAAATTGTAACTTACCAAATGTGTAAGCAAGCATAAGGACTTATTAAGCTAGCAACGCGCTGATGTACGAACTGCGCGTGTTGTGAAATTTCTATTTGTTATTGTGAATATTATTAGGCATATGTAGTTACAGTAATGTCACATAATGTTATTGTTTACTTAGTGTGTTATAGCAACTGAGAATGTTTTTTTTCTACGTGACAGTAACCTAACAAATGTAAACAGAATTAGTTGTTACTAGTAGTACATATTAATTGGAGTACGGCCTAGGTTAAGAAAGAATTATAATTATAAAGAATTTATTACTTAGGATAATTAATTAGTATTTATGGGGGGAAACTAATATATTAGCAAATTATACGGCATTACAGTTTACTTTTATGTTATTATAATTCATTTTGTTATATGATGTTAACAAATTAACACATTGGGCGTGTAAGTATGAGCCCTGGCATGCATCGTTATAATTTTTTTTGTACATCATGAACTTAAAATAAGCATGATGCGTTTGCATGCAAAGTTATGTTAATTATCAGAGCTAATGGTAAACATACAATTTTTATAAATATTATGAACATCAAATTAGATAATCTAATTTATTATTGCTAATTTATACAATTCTATAAGTTAATTATATTATTAATAATAGATATTGTTTTTCTTTTAAATAAATATGGTAAAGATAGATAAAAGATCATTAATAATCTGAACATAACATTCAAGATGTAGTAGAAACTATTAGTTATTATATATTATATTATCAGCGGGAGCTGTATGGAATTAATAATTTAAAATTTATTCTGTTTGATTTTTATGGTTGATATATTAACACTAATAGAGAAACTAGAGTGTAAATATGAACTCTATTATGCAATTAATTTGTTTATTATTTAAACTTCACATTAATGGTGAGATTTAATGTTTTGACTTTCGGCATGATGGTTGCATGCTATTTTTGTTTACATTTATTGTTATAAATTAATAATCTGTGTAGGCAGGAACTAACCATGGTTTTGTTTGCATGAGAATTATTATCAGTTATCACTACTGTCGTTAATTTTTTTATTTTTACATGGGTTGATAAGGATCAACACCTGTTAGGCAATATGGTTTCTGTTCGAGATGGTGGATTCCTGCGTTGTTCTGGGGGTAATGTGTTTATTGTTTGGTAACATTTAAGTAGTGTGTGGAACACATTGCTACCTGAGCAATCTGTGGGGAGGCATCGGGTCGAGTTGAGATCAACTATGGTTAAGTCAGTAGATGTTTAATATTGAAGTAAATATTAGTAAAACGAATTGGATGGGTCCAGTTCGTGTCAGTGAGGTCTTCGCATTATCTTGGCGGTTTTGAATTTTGGCTTTAACAGCTGCCTTGTGTTCTGTGGGTACTGGTTGATGGGGAGGATCACTGGTTTGGATCAAACCCTATGTGATTTTGTTACAATGTGGTAACAAAATTTGACTTATAATTATAAATAGGTCAGAGTTGTATTTATGTACCGTTGAGCACTAAGTGGTTTATGGTTGGGCCCGGCTGAAGGGTACCACGATGGTGCATGGCGATGCATGGAAATAACTCGTGTGTGGCAGCATGGTGAAATGTAAATATTTTGTTTTCATGTTATATGTTATTAACTTGTATTCATTATGCCGCGATGCCATACAAAATGAGTTATAAACTTTGTAATTTTCCCAGGGGGAGAATAGATGTTATGGAAAGAGTAGATATATTACTAAATGAAATGATGATATAATTATATACAGAGTGATTATTCAATAATTTAATGAGTAAAGATATTTGTTTTATGGTATTCATAAAATAAAAGATTATAACTAATAATTATTATTATTATGAACATAGTATTGTTATCATCAGTGAATATTTATTATTGATGGTGTTGATGAATATTGTGAATTATATATTATAGTTTTCTGGATATTGAAAATTAATTTAGGAATTGATAAATATGTTACATTTATTAATGAATTATAAATGGTGATTATTACTATTGGTTATATGTTATTATTTATAGATATTGATAGATATGAGTGAAATATTAACATTGAATATATTATGTTGATTATTATTTTATTTATTATGTATTTGTTATTAGATTATTGTACAGATAAATTAATTAGATATTACTGAATGATCATTTTATGATGTGATTATGTAGAAATTATATATAGTTAGAAAAGATAATACAGCCAACACTTCTAGAGATTATGGCACTATTAACTCAGTTCGAAACAGCGGTTGGTGAGACAAGTATTTTGAACTATGCCAGCAGCAACTATATGCAAAGTAAGCCGAGTCCATAATACCAGAGTGAAATGGAAACAGTGGCCAATGGTAAAACAAAAAGGCAAAGTACATACTACAATGCTTAAAGAATGGGGGAAAGTAAGACACTCCCAGAATGTAGAAAGCCTATGTAGAATATAAGTAAGGGACATGTATGGAGGATGTCCATGAACGTGTAGGATGGATATGAGACGTCCATTGCACCCATAGCGATTCGATCTCCAGTATAAAACATAGATAAGGACGTGTATGGAGGATGGTAGGAGGTCCATCCATTGCACCCATATTGATTAGACTTCAGACCTCTGAATCGTAAAGGAGGCTGAGGCTACACGCATTTTTAAGCGGTTCCAATATAAATATTTATTTTCATTTTGAGATATAATTCTCGGAGATGTCTGTAGGACAAGAAAGTGCAAAGTGTATGGATAACTATGCCGAAAATATTATTATGATTACAGTTATATGGTCAGAGGTTCAAAAGTGAATCCACAAAGACAATCCTGGTAGACTCAAGGCAAAGTGTGGAGCAAGTAAGATTGCATAATGGCATACAAGATGAAGGGAAGCAATGGTCAATACAGTAGGGCCATGTGGAATGTTAACAACCAACAATACGCTGAATTGATTAAAATACCAGCACAGCATTGAAAAAATGGAAATATTGATTCTCTGAGTCATATTAGAAACTGAGGGTTCATATAGAGATATAATAGAACTTAGATGTAGAAATTTTGGTTCGATGTTACAAAGAACATTTACATTGATAATGGTATATAGTAATTTGATTAAATGTTGTAGGACAAAAATAGAGGTATGGATTTGGATTACTTTATATTTTGATGAGAATAATTAACTAGTTGTATATTTCAGAGTGACAAGAACTTATCAAGTGTTATGGAAAGACGACAAATAGTTAAATTAGAATTAGATTGTACTATTGTTACATTATAAAAGAAATAAGGTGCATTAATATTGCGTACATAACTTAAAAGTGGCTATTTCAAAAATTGATTCTCAATTTTTGCCCGTGGAAGGGGGGAATGCCATAATCCTGAAGATGTCATGGCATGGTTAAGTGATAGCATAGGTCAGAGAGTAAAGGTTATGGCTGTGTTTAGCAAGTGAATACGAGAACATGGAAAGCAGGGACTTTCCACACAACGTGAAAACGTTAGAACTCACTTCCCAAGTGATAGGAAGTGAACCTGGGACAAGTTAGTCGGCGTTGATCCATCGTCCTGTGTGGACATGGTGAAAAGTATACAGCGTTATGGCTCTACATTGAGCCACGCTTTTAGATCGTAATGTAGTGTAACGTGATGTGACTGTCAAACAAGTGATTGAATATTTGATAATGTGACATGTGATTGTGTAGATTATACGTAGGAAATGTATAACAGTCTTTGTGTTCACTCTTGTTCGAGTTAACTGGAGTTCGAGTGGGTGAGGTGTATGACGTATGATCGAGTAACCATGATATACTCATGTGCTGCGAGATGACCAGGGTGCTGACTGGAGAAGAAGAGAAGAATAAATCATCCCCTGTTGGACACGAGAAGTGTTGCTACAAAAGTTATCGATAGTAGCCCCATTCAGACAACACCAGTTAGACCCTGGCAATATACAACTATCAGAAAGAGACAATAACATTCTTTAGTATTGTGATGAGAAGATTAGTATGGGAAAGCATTATGATGACTGGAAAGATCAGTGGGAAAAGAGACATGGGCAGACCGAGAGAGATGATGCTGGATGGACTGTATGGTGACATTCATAAATATTATCAGCAGAGTTGATCCTGAATAGGGACCAAGATGTGAGGAGATACATGAACACCTATGGTAGTGGGCAGGGCACATGATGATGATGCAATCTCATGTTTCTTCAAATTACAGGTCTGAGTAAAAGATGCACCGCAAACACCACACTTGTAAAGTCTCTCTCCTGTATGTGTTCTCTTATGTTTCCTCAGACTGCAAGCTTCAGTAAAAGAAGCACCACAGTCATCACACTTGTACAGTTTTCTCATGTATATGTCCTCTTGTGAGTCTTAAGGTGGCCAGTGTGAGTAAAAGAAGCACCACAATCATCACACTTGTAAAGTTTCTCTCTGTATGTTCTCTTGTGTTTCCTCAGACTGCGAGCTTCCGTAAACAGAAGGACCACAATATTCACACTTGTACAATATTTTTCCTTCATGTGCTCTCTTGTGAGGCTTTAGGTTACTAGCTTGAGTAAAAGAATCACAACAATCATCACACTGGTAAGGTTTTTCTCTTGCATGTGTTCTCTTGTGATTCTTCAGGTAGCCAGCCTCAGCAAAAGCAGCAGCACAATTATCACACTTGTAAGGTTTCTCTCCTGTATGTGTTCTCTTATGGCGCTTCAGATGGCCAGCTTGAGTAAAAGAAGCACCACAAACATCACACTTGTAAGGTTTTTCTCCTGTATGCATTCTCTTGTGATTCTTCAGGTGGCCAGCCTCAGTAAAAGAAGCAGCACAATAATCACACTTGTAAGGTTTCTCTCCTGTATGTGTTCTCTTATGTCTTCTCAGACTGCCACCTTCAGTAAAAGAAGCAGCACAATAATCACACTTGTAAGGTTTCTCTCCTGTATGTGTTCCCTTATGGCGCTTCAGATGGCCAGCTTGAGTAAAAGAAGCACCACAAACATCACACTTGTAAGGTTTCTCTCTTGTGTGTGTTCTCTTATGGTGCTTCAAATTGCTAGCTTGAGTAAAAGAATCACCACAAACATCACACTTGTAAGGTTTTTCTCCTGTATGTGTTCTCTTGTGATTCTTCAGGTGGCCAGCCTCAGTAAAAGCAGCAGCACAATAATCACACTTGTAAGGTTTCTCTCCTGTATGTGTTCTCTTATGGTGCTTCAGATGGCCAGCTTGAGTAAAAGAATCACCACAAACATAACACTTGTAAGGTTTTTCTCCTGTATGTGTTCTCTTGTGATTCTTCAGTTGGCCAGCCTCAGTAAATGAAGCAGCACAATAATCACACTTGTAAGGTTTCTCTCCTGTATGTGTTCTCTTATGTCTTCTCAGACTGCCACCTTCAGTAAAAGAAGCACCACAATAATCACACTTGTAAGGTCTCTCTCCTGTATGTGCTCCCTTATGGCGCTTCAGACTGCCAGCTTGAGTAAAAGAAGCACCACAAACATCACACTTGTAAGGTTTCTCTCTTGTGTGTGTTCTCTTATGGTGCTTCAAATTGCTACCTTGAGTAAAAGAAGCACCACAGAAATCACACTTGTAAGTTTTCTCTCCTGTATGTGGTCTCTTGTGTTTCTTCAGACTGCTAGTGTGAGTAAAAGAAGCACCACAATCATCACACTTGTAAGGTTTCTCTCCTGTATGTGTTCTCTTATGTTTCTTCAGACTGCCAGCTTCAGTAAAAGAAGCACCACAGACATCACACTTGTAAGGTTTCTCTCCTGTATGTGTTCTCTTATGTTTCTTCAAATTGCCAGCTAGAGTAAAAGCAGCACCACAATCATCACACTTGTAAGGTTTCTCTCCTGTATGTTTTCTCTTATGTTTTTTCAAATTGCCAGCTAGAGTAAAAGCAGCATCACAATCATCACACTTGTAAGGTTTCTCTCCTGTATGTGTTCTCTTATGTTTCTTCAAATTGCCAGCTAGAGTAAAAGCAGCACCACAATCATCACACTTGTAAGGTTTCTCTCCTGTATGTGGTCTCTTGCAATTCATGTTCTTTTGGAACTCTAGGTGGTCATCTTGAATTAAAAGACCATCCCATTCATTACATTTGTTCTGTGCATGTTTTTCTTGTGTTTCCTTATTTTGCTGCTGACAATTCTCAATAGCCAGAGATAATTTATTGTTTGTATCAATCACAGAAATCACATTTTCTGACATTTGACAATTTTCATGTTTTACTGATTCCTTACAACTGTTCTCAACCATTATTGATTCTAAGTTGTTGTGTTCTGTCATTTCTTGAATGATGCTACCCCCAGCTATGTCTACCATTTTACCGAAGCTGTGACTCCTGTCCTCGCACAGAACATCTGATAGTTCTTGTTTCACAACCTTCATGTGTATGCTGTCATATGTCCACTTTTGTGAATGCTCTTGTATGGAGCTGTAAGGACTCCTTGGAGACAAAGAGTGTATTTCTGAAACACATAAGTAAATAATTAATATCCTCATGAATATACCTGGCTGTTGTAATCAAACAGGCACACAATGATTGCAGCTATAGGCAATCAATTTCAAGTGAACAAAAGATGGAGAAGAATAATGATTAATGTGCTCATGTATGATTTAGACAGATGTATGGTCCAAGTTCATGATGATCTAAGCTGATGTATGATCGAAGTTCATGATGATATAAGCTGATGTATGATCTAGGCTAATGTATCTCATCTCATCTCATCATGTTCCTCTTGTACCTTGCAGTGTCGAGGTGAAGTATAAACAGCGGGAGAGTGCCCACTTATGGGCTTCGTGTATCGATATTCTCATGGACTCTGTTATTCCCTGCGTCCATCGTTTACGTGGTCGGCCTCTTCCTCTCTACTTCCCTCTGGTCTGTATATCATTGTTTGTTGTGGTATACTGTTGGTAACCTACTTGCTTGGCCAAACCATTTGACTTGCTGCCTTCTAATAAAATCTAATGCAGCTACAACCACCACTTTAGTCTTGATTTCTTAATTTCTGATCTTATCTCTTCTTGATACATTGAGTATTCTTCTCAGGAATCTCATTCTGTTGCTGTGAATTTTCTTTTCTCTTTTTCTGTCATTGTCCAGGTTTGGCATTGGTAATATAGAGTTGGTAGGAAGATTGTGTTGTAAAGTGCTTTCTTAGTAGTTATTGATACATGTGTGTTCTTTAGTATTGGTGCCATTTGCCCAATGAGTTGGTTTGCCTTATTATCCCTATTTTTAGTCTCGTTTCCTCATTTGCCATTTGTTGATATTATACTTCCTAGGTGCTTGAAATTCTATACTTGTTTCAAGGGGTGTTCATTTAGATGAATCGTTGTTGCTTTTTCTTCTTTAGTAATAGTCATTAACTCTGTTTTACTTGTTCTAATTTTCATGTTATGAGGCAGATGTATGATCTAGGTTAATGTATGATCAAGGCTGATGAATGATGTAAGACTGTGTAAGTGTAAATTAACAGATGAACAGGTACTGCATGATTAATTTATTACTGACATTTTTCACTTATGAAGTCTATTATAAGTACAGTTATCTCTAAACAATTTATAACAGCAAGCAATATGGATATTTCATTGCAGTCACGATCAAGTGTTAACATCCTGACTGAAACTAACATGGTACAACTCTAGGTGACAAATTAAAGAAAACAACCTAAGGTGGCACACCAGAATTAAAAAATAAAATAAAAACTTGAAATATAATGTTAGGGACAATAAATGTGGGGTTGCATTGTCTAAGAAAAATAACTTTTCAGTGGGATGCCTAAAAATAAAATTCCCACACTGTAAATCAGTGTTACTGTTCCTCATTGTAACTCAGTGTTCTTGGTCCACACATCTGCTACAGTGCACTGAACTCCACGAGGTGTTCACCTTCCCATTAGGATAGCAGAAACACCAGTTATTTAGACTAAACTTTTTAAGAGCAAGGTTATGAATCCACTAGTCATTGGCTAATGCTCACTCACTAGACTTTTACATTCATCATTATCATGTGCCTTGTCAGCTGGCGTAATCATTTGTATCTCTCCACAAATCTCTACCCTTGGCTTGGCACTCAGAATAAAATCTGCTGATGATATCCCACCATGCCACTGTCTCAGTCCATCCAGCATGCAATCATCACAGTGTTTTCCAATTCCCCTCTTCTCACCACACGACCAAAGAATGATGTTTGTCTCCTTCATATAACTGCATATAATGTTCTAGTGGCATTTGCCTTCACCAGGTAATCACTGTTAATTACTCTGGAGGTCCAAGATATTTGCACCATCCACATCACTGCTGCTTCTAAGCTGTTCCGATTTTTAAAAATTCATGTTCCATGATTCACTGCCATACAGTAAGTCAGATTCTATATAAAATTTCAGAACTCTCTTTCTGACATTCAATGATGGTGACTTATTGCCTAAGATACTTTTTATTTTCTGAAATGGAGGTTAAATTTATCAGCTTGGTTAAGTGTTTCCTGTCTTCCATCATTTGTTGGGTTGGTGTTATCTTTTTCTTTGATGTCATTATTTTCTTTTTCTTTTTTTCTTGATATTCAAGAAAAGTCTCCTTATGCAGTCTCTTATAATATCTAAAACAGGCGGACAGATTGGCTGGCTCTGCAGAACTTGGTGGAGTATTGATACATGACAAGGCAGACGTGGTTGCGGCCTTGTGGGAGCACGTGCACACCTCGGAGGAGCAAATGGATTACCATGGTCTGGCAAGAATGAGACGAGGAGTGACGAAGGGATCTGGCCGACGCTCAACGCTCAGAGTAAAGGCGAGACAGAATTATAATCAGATTGCTACTGGTACTATTAGTGTTGGAACTCTTCGCTGACTGCTGAGGATGGGGACGGAGCACTTATGGGAATGCCCCGAATGCTGTGATGTCGATTCCTAAATCAATCAATCAATCATTATAATATCTAAAAGATATAGCTCTATTACATATTCATCTAACAACACCATGCAATTTCCATAGCATAGATTGTTTATATTATAACCTCCAACCCATAATCCTGGCCCCTCTTTGATCTCTCTCATTATTACTTTGCTGTAGGAAAAAGTGATTAGATCTGGTGACAAAACACCTCCTTCTCATACTCTTAGCTTCATATGTTCATAACTGCCATATTTATTTCCCATTTTAATTGTTGCTGCTTGTTTCCAGTAAACATTGCTGTATTATTCTAAGATCTTTCCCAACTTTATTAATATCTTCTAATATTTTGATCATTTCATAATGAAGTAATTTCTTCTTCATTTTGATCATTAAGAGTTCATATGGTAATGCATTTACAACATACAATACAAGAATGAATTAGCTATGAATATCAAAAGTGTATGACATAGAAAATATGTAAATCACCAAAAGTGTTAATGTACAAAGCTAGCACTTCAACAAGAAAGCGAAGTAGGTCTAGGGTTTTCACAGTCCAACAGGTGATCGATACTTTGGTTGGTTCAGACTTTGAAGAGTCAGAATTTCATCAAGAATATGTTTCCAGTTCAAGTGAAAGGTAGACCTATTTTCAACAATGTCTCCAAGTCCCATCTTAATCTAACCACTTGTTTGAATGTAACTATTTTTCTATATCATGTTGGTTTTTTTCTCTTTAATGCTCAGGAGCCCAGGTATATGGGACAGTTAGGTTCAGGGCCTCAGGTATGGTAGGGTTAAATTCAAAGAAATGAGAAATTAAATCATCTTTGCATCCAGCCTGCATTATATACATGTTAAGTTTATCCATGCAATTTGAAACTTCCATTTATGAAACAGTTTGCACTGGCAACCCACAATTACATCACCATCTCCATCTTGGTCAGGACTGGAAAGGACAGGAGATAAAACTGTTCAAGTTGCCAGACGTTTGCCAGTCTCCCTGGCCAAGGAGTTAATGACATTGTTCATAATCCTGTATATCCATGTGGGGAAAACAGCAGCTGTGAGATTCGGCAGCGGATCACGCCGCGCTGGTAACTTA
Source organism: Cepaea hortensis (assembly GCA_963921405.1). NCBI lineage: Eukaryota > Metazoa > Mollusca > Gastropoda > Stylommatophora > Helicidae > Cepaea > Cepaea hortensis. The sequence goes on along the minus strand of OY992876.1, from coordinate 485,051,236 downwards.
TGGGGGTTGCGAACTAATCGTTCAGAAAGCAATGGCAAACTCATCATGATCAATTGCCATGTCGACTGGCATAAACGTTCATGACTCTCCACAGATCTTGGTCTTTGGTTTTCTGGATCAGCTCTACTGTTGATATTCCTCCATGCCACTGTTGCAATCCATCCAGCATCATTTCTCTTGGTCTGCCTCTACCTCTCTTCCCCTCGATCTTTCCAGCTGACACAATGTTCTCCAATGCCTCTCTTCTCATCACATGACCAAAATAAGTTATTTTCCTCTTTCTTATTGTTGTATATAATGTTCTAGTTTCATTAGCCTCTTTCAGGCAGTCGTTGTTAGTTACCCTGGCAGTCCAAGGAATTTGCGACATTCGCTTCAGGAACCACATCGCTGTTGCTTCCAATCTCTTCCTAATTTGTTCATTTACATTCCCAGATTCACAGCCATACCGCAAAACAGGTTCTATATAGCAACTTAGCACTCTCTTTCTTATATTCAAAGATATTGACTTATTGCATAAGATATTCTTTATTTTCTGAAATGCAGCCTTTGCTTGCCCTATTCTGCTCTTAATCTCTATTGTGCATCTTCCATCTGATGTTATAAATGTCCCTAGATATTTAAAACTATCCACTTGGTGAAGAATCTTCCCTTCTATCTCTATTTCACATTTGGGTGTTACCTGTTTCTTTGATATCACTATTGTTACTGTTTTCTTGATATTCAAGGAGAGTCCTTTCTTTGCACTTTCTGTTACTACAATGTCCAACAGTTGTTGCAGGCAATGGCAAACTACTGAATGTAAAACTTACCTAGTACATCAACAGCAGCTAAAAAATGCCAGAGTTGACTGCAATGTCCTGTAAGGGATATGCAACATAACCCCCCCCCCCCCCCCCCCCCCCAAAAAAAAAAAAATAAATAAAAATAACTATATATAACCTTCAGATTTGGAATAATACCTTGGTCACAAGGCTGGAGTTTAGATGTCGCATTTTGTGGTTAAAATAAAAGTTCTGTTGCTTTCAGATTTTGAACATTTAGATGGGCTGAACAGTTGTCAAGCAGCAAAAGAAATTTGCGATGTTGGCTTTTCATAGAATGATCAAATGCATGTAGCCACTTGGTGAAAATGTCTGATGTCATCCAGGCTTTTGAATTAGCTGCATAATCAAACCATTAAAACAGCGTGGATTTTTTAAAATTTACTGACTGCAAGTAATGGCAATTTTAATTATACATCCATATTTGTACACACAATTATGATTCTTTCTTTTGGGTTTTCTCCCACATGACACTTTTCATTTCTAATGGAAACAGTCCTGTTAGGTGGCAATCTCCAAAACAATCCAGTTTCATCAGCATTAAATACATCAGCAGAATTATACCTACCCATGGCTGTTTTTAGCACCTCCTCCGTCCATGACTAGGTAGTCGTTTCATTAACAGAATACCTTTCCCCACACAAAGCTTTGTAAGTAATGTGCCATTTTTTAAAACCAGCCAGGACTACATTTCCAGCCAGTCCGACCTTCCAGAAGTGCTAACTCTTCTGCCTTTGTAGTTAATATAGGTCCATTTACAGGAACATTTGCTGATCTCACCATGGTAAACCATTTTAGAAGTGCTGTGTCAAGCACATCACATGCCACTTTTCGGTTCTTCATTCTGTGACAATCAACCTGTCCACCATAAAACATGTTTCTGTACTGATCCTTATTTTTTTTAATGATTTCTGAAAGTGTTGATTCCAGTTTCTTTTTGTCACTATTTTCCACTTCTTGTAATTGCTCAATCTTTCTTTTCAAACATCTGGATTTTAACTTTCCAGCCATTTTGAGAGGGGAAATAGCTCAAATTATAACACGGATGAAGCGTGCAATTTCCAAAAACAAGAGCCGAAAAGTTTTACAAATGTCCAGGTATTTGAAAGATTTCACCTTAAGCAGGTCAAATTGTATAGTCGGGACATGTTTAACGGTTCAGAATGTCCACAAATTCTTGACTAACGAATTCCACTTAACGGGACATTTGTTTTACAAAGACAAAGAATAAAAATTGATGGGGATAAACACATTGTTCTTTACACAGTTTCCATCTTTATTTTCATTCTTGTTCTCATAATTCTGAGCAGATGTTTGGTGACATGGTAAATGATGTTGAGTGGTCAAAATTCTTCTTATTATATAGCTTCTGGTCTTTTCAGCAGAGCTATACATACATAGTATCATTAGGTATGTATCCACTGTTGTAAATGTCATTCAACATGCTAGTTAATATTTCTACTTCAAATTCTCCCAGTACTTCTAATTCTTCCATCATGATTCCACATGGCTCAGCAATTGTTTCTTTTTGTCAAATGCTTAATAGCACCAGTGACTTCATCTTTTGGTATAGCTACTTTCTTCTGTCGGTTCTGCTCTTTCTCCATCATATAACTCCCTTATGTATTCATTCCATCTCTTTATTGTAACATTTTCTTCCAATAATATTTTTGATGATTTTTATTTCAAACATCCTGTGTTTACTCTTATTTTCTTCTTGTCAGCTCATTAATCTGTCTGTGCATATTCTGTGTATTTTTAAAAGAATTCAGTTCAATTTTGCTGCACTGCTTGTTTAACCAATTTTCATTTTCTTTTCTGCACTTATTAACACCAGGTATTGTCTTTATTTATTTATTAAGGCATTTCTAAACCTCTTATTCCCCGGGAAGGTTAACCCGGTCAACAAATGCCCACAGAAGTCAGATGTGTCGGCCTAATGGCGCAAGAACGCAGCTCTGCTGTAAACAGGCACAACACAGTCACATCCGAAAAAAAAAAAATATGGATGAACGCAGAAGAAGAAGAAACCTCTTATTTACCAGTACAGTCAATCTGGATTTTTTTTTAAAATCAAGGCTCATCCCTGCGCACCACTGTTTATTATTGTATTCAAACCATTTGTTTCCAATCATCATATTATTTAGATTTGCCCATTCTATCAGTTATCCTTTGTCATGTTTAGTTCCTAAACCAAAGTCACCAACAATACCTTCCATTCTTTCCTTTCCTGCTTTGCACTGAAATCTCCAAGTGTCAGGTATCTAGATAAGAGTAACTATGACTGAAAGATGAGACATAAAGAGTTAAAGACAGTCATACAAGTTAGAGAGATTACACATTAGAAACAATCAGACATACAGAGGACATATTTACAAGAAGAACTCTGCATCATTTGGACAGTATCAACTACACATCCCACATTTATACTTCCAGTGTATTTTCACAAACATTATAATCATTTGAGGATGTCTGTGAGTATGTAAGTGAGAATCAATTGAGAGGTAGAAAGTCTGGTGTGTGAAGTGAGAGGACACTAATGATTGTCAGCAGCAGTAACCCCAATGTGAGTTCGGTATTCAAGTATATATGACGACTATTTTATGCCAGTGTTTGAGTCTGCACTAGGTCATGACAAACACACAGTGAGAGAGATAGAGAGAGAGAGAAAGTGAGAGACAGAGACAGAGGCAGACAGAGAGAGACAGAGACAGGGAGAGAGATAGAGACAGACAGAGAGAGACAGAGACAGAGAGAGAGAGAGAGAGAGAGAGAGAGAGAGAGAAAGTGAGAGAGAGACAGAGACAGAGACAGACAGAGAGAGACAGAGACAGGGAGAGAGAGAGAGAGAGAAAGTGAGAGAGACAGAGACAGACAGAGAGAGACAGAGACAGAGAGGGAGAGAGAGAGAGAGAGAGAGAGGGAGAGAGAGACAGACAGACAGACAGAGAGACAGAGAGAGAGAGATTATAGTGTGTCAAAGCATACCATGAGCTGGACTGTACATATTGTATAAAGAGCCACAAAGCACTCTGTCCACAGTGGACAGTGTATGAGAATTCCATGCTCATAAGTAAAAGTGAGTGACTCTGCTGACTGTGGAGGTTTGTTTGGGTATGTATCCTCAGAACTAAACTACATGTCAGCTGCCACCAGAGTTGTGTTAAATTAATCTCAGCATCTGCCAGACTATCGTGTGAACGAGCCAAGCTGTTGTGTTTACAGTCTTATCTATGTCGTAACCCCCTAGAAATACATAGTACTCTCTTGGCACCAAGTATTATTTTTATTTCTTGTGATTTTGTTTGAGATATCACAATTTCTACTAATATAGTCATAATATGTTTGTATTTCCACTTCACTACTGCTTGAGTAATATTTATGTCTCTTGGTTTGCTTTTGAATTTGACAAAAATAATTATCTGATTTTATCAAATAACAATTAACTGATTTCGCCCGTGTGTTGCCAGGGCCCATACGGGGGAGCAAAGAATAGTAACACTGTTGCCTACCATGCACGTCGTAAGAGGCGACTAAGGAGGCTATGGTTCTGTCGCCCTGCTACTGAGTGAGTGCGTGGCGCGACACTGTGAGCTGTGAATTTTGCATGGAATGATTTTGCATCTGTCCGCGGTTGTTTTTCGTGTGAACTGCATGTTTGGAACAATGACGGCCGGCTGTTGCTGGATTGACTGGTTTGCCTTTTCGGTTCACGAGTGCATTTTTCAGGAGACTCCTGGGGGTCGTTGCTGTAGCTATGGAGTTTGTGCTTTGTGCTGCGCTTTTGGTGGGTCGCCCTGCAGAAAGAGACCGAGCCATATAGGATCAAACCCCGGTCAATGAAGTCTTTCTGGTGACTGCCGTTTTCATCAACGATGAACTGTATTTTTCATGGACTTTTGTGTTGGCATTGTGGCGGCGGCATTATGCACCTGTGCGGGCTGTTGGCTTGCCGACACTCCTGTCTATTCCATTGTTCACATGGGGCAGTGAGGAGCATTTTGTGATATTCACTGGCACAGGAATGGAGCAATATGGGGACAACCCCTTGCCGTGAAGTTGGAACTACAACTAACTAACTAACTAACTGATTTAGCCATTTCCTCATCAAATATTAGCCTTACTCCTTTTCTGTATGTATTACCTCCTGAACAAATAATAGTGTATTTGTTATTACTTTACCAGATCTCCTCCACCACATCTCACTCATGCCTAGGATATTAATCTTCATATTTTTCATTTCTTTCATTACATTATCTAACTTTACTGTCCTCATATTCCACATTCCTATTCTAAACTTGTTCATTTTGGTACTGCCATCAGTAGCTTGATAATGGTGTCACCTGTGGCTCATGACTGTCTATATGAGATGAATGTGTCCTAAGACACATGTATTTCTGTCTCGGTATAGTTTGTTTTCATTTTAACTATTGTGCATCTGTCTTTAAGAGGTTGCATTTAGGATGTTCCTAAGATGGTCTGTGCCATTAAAGTCAATCTCAGGCTTTGATCTCTCAGAATTAATTGTCTTAGGAAGATAATGTTGTGGTTTTCCCTTGCCTTCCATATTCATGCTTTCACTGCCTGTGCTGGTTTAATATAAATTATGAGACCTATGGTGTTATCTCTATGGTTGGATACAAATTATGTCCGTATTCCATAGTTGTAGGTTCATGTTTATGATAGACATGACTAATGAAGACACTTTTTTGGAGTGTCTAGTTGGTCATGCGTCGAAGTACACTTGTTCCTGCAGCCATAAATATTTTGTCCCAAGTTCATTTCTGACTATTTGGGGTGGCCCGCCAGTGAATACTACATTTAACTAGGCAGTGGCACACCTCTACTTCTGACACGAGCCAAAATAAGCCTTACCAGCCATCTTAGAACTCATTGCTCCAAACTTTCATCCCACTGGATGAAATACATGGCCATCATCATTCTTGATGGACTGAAAATTAATCTTACCTTGACCTACATAGACTTCGGGTTGTTCTATCTTGACTTTTGATGGTAGTTTACTCTCCATCTTTCAATCTGAAAGGATTTGTAAGTTACATATTATGCAACAATAAACCATATAAACTAATTTGATATTTTGTTTTTTAAAGATCTTTAAATATCTAATAATGATTAATGATACAAAATCTCTTATGATTACTTCAAGATATGATTTCTGATATCACCCGTGTGTTGCAGGGGCCCATACAGGGGAGCAAAGAATAGTAACATTGTTGCCTACCATGCATGTCATAAGAGGCGATTAAGGAGGATATGGTTCGGTCGCCCTGCTACTGAGTGAGTGCATGGCGCGACACTGTGAGCTGTGAATTTTGCGTGGAATGCTTTTACATCTGTTCGCAGTTTGTAGCGTTAACTACATGTTCGGAACGATGGTGGCCGGCTGTTGCTGGATTGATTGGTTTGCTTTTTCGATTCACGAATGCATTTTTCAGGAGACTCCTGGGAGTCATCACTGGAGCTACGGAGTTTGTGCTTTGTGCAGCGCTTTTGGCGGGTTGCCCTGCGGAAAGAGACCGAGCCATATGGGATAAAACCCGGGTCAATGATGTCTTTCTGGTGCCTGCCGATCTATCGACAATGAATTGTAATTCTCGTGGAGGACTTTTGTGTTGGCATTCTGGCGGCGGCGTTATGCACAGTGTACCTGTGCGGGCTGTTGGCTTGCCGATACTCCTGTCTATTCCATTGTTCACATAGGGCAGTGAGGAGCATTATGTGTGGTATTCACTGGTACAGGAACGGAGCATAATGGGGATGACCCATTGCCATGAAGTTGGGAACCGTGACAAACTAACTAACTAACGAAGATGATTTCTGATATGTTATTCATCAAGTTCCCTTTAATAATTTGAGTTTGGCAATTGATCACAGTGTAATGATATTAGTTTATCACGACAAAAATAACAATACATGACAGCTTTATGAAAAATGCTTATTATTTGTGTCATACATAATACACACATTAAAGTTAATGCAATACTTATAGCTGCAGCTATTCTTGGTTATATATTGTCCCCCCTTCCATACATCCAATAATGAGTCTCTAATTGGAGAGAAAAACAAAAGAATCATGTCAATGTTTCTTCTCAAATGTTGCTTACGGGCAAGAATTCTACTTTGTGAGCTCCTACCATAAAAGTTGTGAGCATGCCTACATTTGACAATTAGACAAACTTGGTCCCAATATTGTCTTCTTGTGCATTGAAGCTCGATGATTTGGACTTTGTTGATGGCATTGCCTTCTTTGGGTAGCGGGGTAGGGGTATCCCCTATCAAAGGAGAAGTAAGGACCTCCTTCCCTCCGCTAGTCTACGGGACACCCTTGGGCAAAGTGGAGTACCCATTTAGCTCCCCGATCAGGGTTACGTGAAGCCATGGGTGAAGGTGGTGGATGAAGACGGAGAGCAGCCGACAGATAGTTGTAGGTTATGGTCTCCGCCTTCACGACGGTAGGCAAGAGGATCTCTTTTTTTGAGGAGACAATGGCTACAGTCACTGACCAGTATGGTCACTGCTAGGAAGGAAAGCAATGGCAAACTACCTTCTTAACAGATGCCAAGAATATCATGTTGTGTGGACTCATCGATAATCAGAGAAACGGCGTAAATGGGTGCTCCATAGGAGCAGCCTCGCCCGGTAGGGATAGTCACGCGCACCAGATGACTCCAGACCGTCAACAGGCTACTAGATGCAAAGATTAATATCATTGAAAGTAGGAACCTGGAATGTTAGAACAATGAATGCAGATGGAAAATTAGAAAACATCAAAAAAGAAATGGAGAGAGAGAGAATATTAACATATTAGGAATATCGGAAACGAGATGGAAAGGAGCAGGGATAAGGACAGAAGAGGATTGTAAGATTATTTACTCTGGGGGAGAAGAACAGCAAAGAGGTGTAGCCATTATATTAGATAAGCAAACATCAAATTCTGTCAAAGGATATTGGGCTGTGTCAGACAGAGTTCTATTAGTAAAATTAAACGGAAGACCTTTTAAAATAAATGTCATTCAAGTGCATGCCCCAACAAGTGAATGCAGTGCAGAAAGTATAGAGAATTTTATAATGACATGGAGTCTGCTTTGAAGAACTGTAAAAAATCAGATTTAATATCATAATGGGTGATTTAAATGCAAAAACAGAAAAGCATAGCGATGGATGCAGTGTAGGCAACCATGGTTTGGGAGAGAGAAATGAAAGAGGATACAGACTTGTAGAATGGGCAAAAGAACAAGAAATGGTTGTAGGAAACACCTGGTTTAAACAGCATCCTAGAAGACTATGGACATGGAGGAGTCCAGACAGCAGGATTAAAAACCAGATAGATTACATCCTTCTTCTTCTTTCATTCGCTTGAAATATGTCTATAACTGCAATGTTGTCTCTTATATGAATCTAACAGTCTGTTTCAGTTCACACAGCAGTCCATAGAGTTTATCTTCCACTGTCGTCTCTCTAGGCCAGAAGGTTTGCCTAGATATGTTATATTTTGGGCAGTCTTGGAGTATGTGCTCTGCTGTCTGTGATGCCAATCCACATGTGCACATGGCTGTTTCACCAATCTTGAATTTTGTATACATGTGGTTGTGTAATCTATTGTGTCCTGTTCTGAGGTGCAGAATAATGACTTGTTCTGGTCTATCCATAACGTGGTAGTCATCTTGAGCAGGTTTTGGTGGCTTTCTGACTGATTTGATCATTATTTTCTTTTGGTGGTATGTAACGGAGATTACATCCTGATTAGTAAAAGGTTTCGAAATGCGTTAACAGTTGTAAAAACAGTTCCAAATGCAGACTGTTACAGTGATCACAGATTAATTACAGGCGGCACATTGAGGGTAAAGTTAAAGAAAGTCAAGTATACAGCAGGAAACCCTAAATATGACTTGTACAAATTGAAAACTGACAAAGAAATACAAGATGATTTTAACATAAAAGTAAAGAACAAATTTGATTTATTGTCTGATCTAGAGATCCTATTTCAAGATGTAGATGATCAATGGGAAATGATGAAGAATTCAATCAGTTGTGCAGCAGAAAAAACTATTCCAAAAGTAAAGAAAGTGGACCGTAAGACATGGATGACTGAAGAAATTTTACAACTAATGGAAACAAGAAGACAGAACATAAATAATCCTGCCAAATATGAAGAAATTCACAGAAAAGTCAGAACCTATGTAAGGAGGCAAAAGAAACATGGCTTGAGAAAAATTGCAGAGAAATTGAAAAACAACACAACAGTAAAAATGCGAAACTAATGGACAAAAGAATTCAGGAGCTTACTAATCAAAGAACACGTACATCAGCAGGCTGCCTAAAGACAAAAGATGGAAGAGTCATAATAGAAAAAGATCAGATCTTACATATATGGTCAGATTACATGAAAAACTTTTATGATGATAACAGAGACGAACAGTATGATGTTCAAAATAATAATGAAGGACCAGCAATTTTGAAGATGGAGGTTCAGAATGCTCTTAACCATATGAAATCTGGCAAGACCCCCGGTTCAGACAGCGTCACAACAAAAATGATTACTGCTTTAGAAGAATATGAAATAGATAAAGTTACCAGTCTGCTTAATATATTGATATGATACTGGAAATATACCTCAGGAGTTATGTAATTCTGTATTTATTGCAATCCCAAAGAAATCAGGAGCCTTGGAATGTGATCAACATCGAACAATTAGTATAATGAGTCACATCACAAAGATTTTGCTAAGAATTATCATGTAAAGAGTTAGGAAGAAAATACAACCCAAAATAGAAGAACAATGTGGGTTTGTAGAAGGCAAGGGTACAGTAAATGCTGTGTATATACTGAGAACCGTAATCGAACGTTCTATAGAAGTAAACAAAGATCTACACCTTTGCTTTATTGACTACACAAAGGCTTTCGATAAAGTGAGACATGTCAACATGATAAGGATGCTTGAAGATCTACAGATTGATGGAAAAGACCTTAGACTTGTAAAAAACATATATTAGAAACAACAAGCTGCTATAAGAGTTGATAAAGAAGTAAGCCAATATCAGCCTTACAAGAGAGGTGTGAGACAGGGATGTGTAATGTCTCCAGATCTGTTTTCCCTGTAAAGTGAAAGTATTTTCAGAAATATTGAAGATATGGAAGGAATCAATATTGGGGGATGATGTATCAATAACATTAGATATGCAGATGATACAGTCTTGATTGCAGACATTGAACTGGACCTGCAACATTTAGTAGATGCAGTTGTTACACACAGTGAACAACAAGGGTTAGAATTAAATTGTAAAAAGACACAGATTATGGTCGTCACTAGGAAGAACGAAATACCACAATGTAATATACAAGTAAATGGGAATATTCTTCAACAAGTGAATAGGTACAATTATCTCGGAACAGTAATAACATTTGATGGGAGATGCCTTGAAGAGATTTGAACAAGAATCGCTATGGCAAAAGTAGCCTTTAGCAAGATGAAAAACATACTGACCAATAAAAAGATGTCAATTGAAATGAGAAAAAGAGTGTTGAGATGCTACATAGAACCTGTACTTTTATATGGATGTGAAGCTTGGACAATGAGCAGTCAGGCTGAAAAACATCTGATTGTGTAGAAATGTGGTTTCTGAGGAAAATGCAAAGAATACCATGGACCGCCAGAAAGACCAATGAACAAGTTCTTAAGAAACAAATGACAGTCACAATTTTTTGGGCATGTTATGAGAAGAAATGATTTGGAGAACTTGGTGACAACTGGTAAGATCGAGGGGAACAGACCAAAGGGAAGACCTAGAAGCAAGTACCTGGATGGCTTGGCAGAAACACGGAGCTGATCCATGACTCTGGTGATCGAGTGAGATGGCAGAACATGACCGCCCATGCTTATCGGCATGGCACATGATGGATGGATGGATTGCCTTCTTGTCCAACACACTGAAATGAGATGCAAGATTTAACTAAACCCGTTGGATCGGAGGACACAACATTTAAGTCTAAAAATTCATAGGCAAACTCAAAGATATTGAGGCAGAATTATACTCCTATTTAGGTAGCAATGTAGGCACAAATGGGTCAACATATAAAGATATTAAAATAATAATGCTAAGGCAAGAGGAGCTTTTATAGCAATAGGATATTTGCGGAAGTCAAAAGGAATGAAATAGAATATTGAATTATAACAGTTGAGTTGAGTCAAGAACCGACATCACTGCACTCAGTACATTCCCATACGTGCTTAGTCCCCTCATTCAACAGCCAGCGAAGAGTCATACTACTAATTGTACCCACCGCTATCTGATTAAAAGTTCTCCTGATCTTCCCTCCCACTTTTGAGATTATTCCAGAACCCCTGCTGATCCCCTGCAATCTCATTCTTGCCACATATGGGTTCTCAATCTGTTCCTCCGCCATCTCCACCTGGTTCCACAAGCGCACGACCACCTCCCCCTTGTCCATAGGCAAAATTCCACCAAGAGGTGCATTCCCTGCTAGCCTATTCGCCTGTTCATTCCCCCGTACACCCGCATGGCCAGGGCAAAATATCCATACAATTCTCACGATCTGTGACCTCCGAAGCGACGAGAGCCATTTCACAAAAAACATTCCTTTCTCCACCTTGCTAAGCATTAAATTATAACATTAAATCAGTACTATTGTGTGGATCAGAAACATGGGAAATGACTTAAAATTACTACTAATATTATTAGTAATAAACTACACAGATTAATTAATTGTTGACTGGGCATAATAAAAGGACTTCAATGTAACATTACCTGTAGAAAGAAAAACAGTGGAAGAAGAATAGGAGATTTTCAAAACAACCACTTTAAATACTGCAAAAATAACATGTGGAACCACGAAAAAACGTGAAACATGGATAAAGAAAATAACAAGTTGGTGGAACACAGAAATAAAGAAAGCTCTAAAAGACAAAAAGGAAAAATATCAAAAGTGGGTGAAGAGCAACCAGGACCGTAATTACACAGAATATAAAATAGTAAGAACACATGTAAATAGAATAGTAAAGAGAGAAAAACAAAAAGGCTGTGAGCAATATGGAGATACCCTAAATAAAAACTGCAAGAAGCCAACTAGAAACTTCTACAAAACAGATCAGTGCAATGAGAATCTGAGGAGAACCCTTTGATCCAAGTGAAATAATTAACAACAGATAAGGAGAGCCAATAAGTGAACAAAAACAAATTCTAAAAAGATGGAGGCAGTACTTTGAGCAACTTCTCAACATTCCATCAGATGCCACAGGAACCGACACAGATGCCATCGAAGAACTAGGACCACATAAAATGAAAGACGAAATTGGAGAAGCCGTCAGTTTAGCTTCATTGAATAAATCACAGGGACAAAATACCAAATGAACTAATAAAAGCAGCAAGAGAAGTATGAACAGCATGACTACATAAGACTATTTAACCATGTTTGGGTAAAACAACAGACACCATGAGACTGGGGAAATGGCATAATTACTCCATTTTGGAAAAACTAAGGCAGTAAAAGAAACTGCACACAATAGAGAGGCATTTCCCTTTTGAGTCACACTGGGAAACTATTTTGCAAAATTCTTGAGAAAAGATTACAAACTACAATAGAACCCCAGCTAAGCAAAACACAATTTGGATTAGAGAAAACAAAGGATGCACAGATGTCATTTTTTGCATATAGACAACTTATAGAAAAATCAATTGAATTTAATGAAACACCCTAAATAGCCTTTGTCGACCAAAAAAAAAGGCATCTAAAATAGTAGATAGAAACAAGCTGTGGGAAAACTTTAAACAATGTGGAGTGACTACACATTTAACAAACTTATATAGAAGCATACACAATAACAGGAATTCAAAGTGAGAACAAATGGAGGACACACAGAACCCTTCACCATAAGATCCAGAGTACGACAAGGTTGTGTCCTATCCCCTCTCTTGTTCATAACCAATATAGACAAAATATGTAAAGACACCAGCCAAAGAGGGACTACAAGAACACAGCATGATGAACAGAACACAGAAGAAGAACTAACGGCAAATTACACCATTCCATCCATCATGTGCCATGCCGGTAAGTGTGGGCGGTCATGACTCGCCATTTTACTCTATCACCATAGTCGTGGATCAGATCAGTGTTCCTGTCTCGACCATGACACATGGTCAAGCCATCCAGGTATTTACTTTTCTGTCTTCCCTTGTTCGCTTTCCCTTAATCTTGCCAATTGTCACCAAGTTCTCCAATGTACTTCTTCTCATAACATGTCCAAAAAGGTTGCCTGTCTACGTCTAATTTCTCTAACCAGTTTACGATTTTCATTTCTTTCTTGAAGCACTTGGTAATTGGTTTTTCTGTCTGCCCATGGTATTCTCTGCATTATTCTCAGAAAATACATTTCTATAGCTATCAGATGTTTTTTTCAGTTTGACTGCTCATTGTCCAAGCTTCACATCCATACAAAAATGCAAGCTCCATGTAGCACCTAAACTCTCTTTTTCTTGTCTCAATTGACATCTTTTCATTGGTTAGTATATTTTTCATCTTCAGTTCAGTTATCAGTTGGGGTACAGACCGCAATCATCAGCAAACAGGAGCTCTCTGACGGTGTCGCTGTCAATTTTGGTTTTAGCTTTCAGAGATTGAATAACTTTCCATCCATGCGGTAGTTGATGTCTATTCCAATGTCGTCGTTCTCGAAGGCATTCGTCAACAGAAGAGATAAACCTTACAAATGTGATGACTGTGGTGCATCTGTAACTTGATCTCTCGATCCTAGAATAGAACAGAACAAGAAGATATAGTAAAATTTAAAGTATACTTGTTCATGCGTATATATTACAAGAGAACCTTGTTCTGTCTAGCAGTGGTGATCTCATTGTGTTTTAAATGGGGAAACAAATAACTAACCGGGGTTGTAGCCAATGTTCAGCAGCAGGAGCAGGCTGTGAGAGAACGGTGTCGACTAGATAGAAACCAACATCAACAAACCGGCATATTTCCAACAACGGCCGGAATTAGTTAAAAACTGTGCTCATAACGGTTTAAAGAATCACCGAAACAATTATTTTGCTTGCCTAAAGACCCCGTAGTCATATGTTCTAATCGACTTCGAGGAGAAGAATTATTTTTTGCTTTTGTAGACCAGAGTTCCCCAGACTGATCCAGCCTAACACAGCTACGAGGACATGTTGCAGCCGCAGTGATATCTTGACAACATTCATTCACCCATCAAACGCCGAATGATGTTATAGTTATTATTAATTATACAATATATTATTATAAAGCCAGCACCATATACCCAGGCATGGATTAAGATGTCTTTGGAGTCAAATAATCACTTACAAGATGTTAGTAATTGTTTATACCATCATTATAATGTGCCACAGATTCCTTGTCCCGATTATACAGTGTCGCTAAGCTATTAAATGTACTTAACTCTTCGATATAACTATAACTATAACATTGCTGTGGTGTATTAACTGTCTACATCTAATTAGAAAACATCTAATCAAGTTAACAGTTTTCGTGTGCTTCTTGAGGACTGTCTCATGTGTCTGTCCATGGTATTATTTATAGTTTCCTCACAAACCGCATTTTCAACGACAGTAGATGTTTCTCAGCCTGTCTTTTTACTTATTGTTCATGTTTAGCACACATACAACAATATAGGTTAGTTAGTTGGTTAGTTAGTCGACAGATCATCCTAATTGCACATCGAACCATTCAGTCCATAAGATCTCCTCCTCAGCAAATCCCGCAGCATGTAGCGGCTAACGACACCAGTTCTGTGTTGGTTTATCAATCTTCTTTGGCTTCCTGCATAGTGTTCTTGTTTGGCCACACCTCTTTTAATTTGCTGTTCTCGCAGTCTGACCATGGTTGTAGATTCACAGTCATGACTTGGTTCTCGCAAAAGTCTTACTTCTCGTAGAGCATTCAGAATGCCAGCCTGGACCATGGTTAGTCCGCCCTCCAGAGTAGCCTTGCGAGCTCCGCTCATTTCTTTGTACTCCCGCATGCCCTGGCACGAAGATGAAACTAATCTTTGCCAGCCGAGACCGCTCCGCAGACAGCAACCACAATCTTCGGATCCATCCCATCTCTATCCTCTTGAGCATGCTCATTGAGTCGCTAAGAAAACATGCCCTAGTGAATGTCTGTGTCTCGAGCCATGTTATTGCTTTACTTACTGCCATGACTTCCTTAGTCAGGCTACTTGTGGTCTCAACAAAAGCACCAGAGTCCTCCTTCACAATTCTCTCTCCGCCTGAGCCGTAAAGGCCCACGAGCTTCTCACATGTCGGACGAGCGACCCATCTGTGTAAATGACAGCATCACCGTATAACGAATTCTCGAAATTCAACGCTTGTACTTCCGCCTCCACAGCAGCCGGATTCTCTTGTCTGCATTTTCTGTCTAGTTGGATGCAAACTGAAAAAGACGTACAGAAATCTGTTGGTACTTGTACCCACTCCTCGCCAGGTTCTAAGTCCTCAAGTGCACATACCTAGTAAAGAATGTCTTTGGCTTGACCCATCCACGACCTTCCTCTTTTTAACCTGCTGCCCTTCACCTTCCTAATTTCTCTATGAAGTGGATGTTGTGTGTTTGCATTAACTCTGAGGTAGGCACGTGCTCTGCAAACTTGTATTCTGTCTTCAATGGTTTAAAAATCAACACGGTAGCGCATCGCCCTGCATTCTGCATCTCTTGTACATCCAAGAATAATATGCAGAGCTTCGTTCCGTATCCTTTCCATTCTTTCTACCTGCTAATTTGATCCCCGCGTTCTTTCCACAGTATCTGGACACAAATTTACCGTTGGTGTTGGAGTGTTGACAATATGGTTATTCAAAGAGAACCATGTCACTGTTGCCTTTGTTGGGTTGACCAGCTCCAGCTTCAACACACCAAGGACTTATGCGTCTGAGTTCGGTTTGTAGTTCCACAGCAACCTGATCTCTATCCTTACCCTGACGATAGACTAAAACATCATCGGCATATGACAGTGTCCTCCCCGGTTCAGTGATATGCTCGCTGGTGATTCTTACAGTATAGGCGTTGAACAGCACCGGAGATAATGGTGATCCCTGTGGTAGGCCAGGATATATTGTTGTTGGTTCCGATGTCCAACTGCCACATCTGAAAACTACTTTCCGTTGGAAGAGGGCTGGGGCGATCCAACTGAGGAGGAAAGGACTTATCTTGAGTTCAAGAAGCTGAAGCATTAAGAAATCTACTGGTACTCTGTTGTACGGATCCTCAAGATCAATTGCTGCAGCAAATGTTTCAATACCTGAGTGTCTGACTCTAAGTGCTTGAATTTTTCAATGCCTGAATATGTTATGTTATATGTTGTGTTGTTTGTACATCAAGAATGATGATGACCATTCATTTCATCCAGTGGGGTTGAAAGTATGGAGCCGTGAGTTCTATGATGGATGATAAGGCCTATTGTGGCTCGAAATGTTCTTTGATAATGTAGACAAAGAATGCTTGACGTTTCTGGAGGAGGATTTCCTGCAGTGGTTTTTCTGTTCTGTCTTTTCTTCACAGCTCTTGCAGTCCTGGTTGCCGCACAAGTGACTGCACCCTTGCGTAATGATGCACGCCACGAATTTCAGTCTCTGGCTGCAGTCTCCCAGGTGTCATGATGAATTCCAAAAGCATTCAGTGAGATTTTCAGAGTGTCTTTAAAGCGTCTCCTCTGGCCGCCTTGGGAGCGTTTACCATAACGCAACTCGCCGTAAACATTCGTTTAGGGAGCCTGTGATCTGGCATGCGAGTCAAGTGACCAGCCCAGCGAATCTGATTCTTCATTAGTAAAGTGTGGATACTGGGCATGGATGCTCTTTCTAGGACTTCAGTGTCTGGGATCTTGCCTTGCCATTTAATCTTCAGTAACTTCCTAAGGCAGACTGTGTGAAGTGGTTTAATTTCCTAGCGTGTCGCTGATAAACAGTCCAGGTTTCACAAGCATATAGCAGTGTGGATAATACAACTGCTTTGTAGACTTTCAGCTTTGTTTGCAGGCTTATTCCATTTCTGTCCCATACATTCTTGTACAGTCTGCCAAAGGCCGCGCTGGCCTTGGAGATTCTTGCATTCTCTTCATCATCAGTTGTGGCATCTTGTGACACAGTGCTGCCAAGATAGGTGAATTTGTCCACAACACTTAGACTATGACCATTCACTTTGATATTCGGCACAGTGTGATTATTCCCTGGAGCTGGCTGGTACATAACTACAGTCTTCTCCAAATTGATGTTGAGCCCAAAGTTGGCACAGGCATTTGAGAAAGCTGAAACATTATGTTGCATGTCCGCTTCTGAGTTGGCGTACAGAACGCAATCACCAGCAAACAGGAGCTCTCTGACGGTGTCGCTGTCAATTTTGGTTTTAGCTTTCAGCTTTCTGAGATTGAATAACTTTCCATCCATGCGGTAGTTGATGTCTATTCCAATGTCGTTGTTCTCGAAGGCATTCGTCAACAGAAGAGATAAACCTTACAAATGTGATGACTGTGGTGCATCTGTAACTTGATCTCTCGATCCTAGAACAAGAAGATATCATATACAGGAACGACACCTTACAAATACGGATGTACATTGCTTCATTTAGCAGTCTGTAATACTACATGAGTGCACACGGAAGATGCATTTTACAAATGATATGTTCATGGTGCCTACGGCATTTAAGTTACACATTTGAAATCCATCCATCCATCATGTGCCATGCCGGTAAACGTGGGCGGCCATGTTCTGCCATCTCACTCGATCACCAGAGTCGTGGATCAGCTCTGTGTTCCTGTCTCGACCATGCCACGTGGCCAAGCCATCCAGATATTTGCCTCTAGGTCTTCCCCTTGGTCGCTTCCCTTCGATCTTGCCAGTTGTCACCAAGTTCTCCAATTCATTTCTTCTCATAACATGCCCAAACAATTTTGACTGTCTACGTCTAATGACTCTAATCAGTTTACGATCTTCATTTGTTTCTTGAAGGACTTGTTCGTTGGTTTTTCTATCTGTCCATGGTATTCTTTGCATTTTCCTCAGAAACCACATTTCCATAGCCATTAGCTGATCTTCAGCTTGACTGCTTATTGTTAACGCTTCACATCCATACAAAAGTATAGGTTCTATGTAGCATCTCAACACATTTGAAATATCTCAAAATAATAAATGCAATAAACATGTGAAAAGTGAAGTTTGTTGTGTACTGTTTACTCACACAGAAAATAGCAAGTATAAGGTATGAATGACATAGTTTAGTTTAGTTTAGTCGATGGATCAACATCACGGCACACGGTGTGTAACCCATAAATGCTCCGTTCTCCTCCTAACACAAACCTAAGTTTGGAGAAACTCAGCTCAGTGCACGAACTCTGTAGCACCGGCGAGGATCCTGAAATACTTTGGGTAGATTTTTAACTCGAAATTTTGCCCGGGCAGCGCCGTTAGCCTACTCTTTTTCGATTTCCAACTGCCAAGGGATTTTTTACATGCGCAACAATACTCACGGGCGTCCGATCTCACTACCCAGAGACCAGGGGAAATTTTATTACTAGAAGTCCACGTGAAAAATTCCCGGTCCTCACCGGGGCTTGAACCCGGGACCTCCAGCACTCGAAGCTGACACCATACCTCGAGACCACGCAGCCCCACACAGTAATCTGTGTGTTTTGTCATGAGTGACATATTTGGGTGTAACGATTTCCGCAGTACATAAGCTCAATAAATACAAGAGATCAATACATAAGCTCAATAAATACAAGAGAACAATATATAAGCTCAATAAATACAAGAGAACAATACATAAGCTCAATAAATACAAGAGAACAATACATAAGCTCAAGAAATACAAGAGAACAATACATAAGCTCAATAAATACAAGAGAACAATACATAAGCTCAAGAAATACAAGAGAACAATACATAAGCTCAATAAATACAAGAGAACAATACATAAGCTCAAGAAATACAAGAGAACAATACATAAGCTCAATAAATACAAGAGAACAATACATAAGCTCAAGAAATACAAGAGAACAATACATAAGCTCAATAAATACAAGAGAACAATACATAAGCTCAAGAAATACAAGAGAACAATACATAAGCTCAATAAATACAAGAGAACAATACATAAGCTCAAGAAATACAAGAGAACAATACATAAGCTCAATAAATACAAGAGAACAATACATAAGCTCAAGAAATACAAGAGAACAATACATAAGCTCAATAAATACAAGAGAACAATACATAAGCTCAAGAAATACAAGAGAACAATACATAAGCTCAATAAATACAAGAGAACAATACAAAAGGTGTTTCATTTTTCAGTTGATTGTTCGGTGTTCTGAAGCCACTTGCAACCAGTCAAGTGCTATCTCTACATTAGTCTCCATCATCCTCTTCATGATGGTCTCAAATAAACTTCTTCTGTTCTCTCTGTGGACGTTGTCGACCCACCTGCAACAATGTCTTACTCTTGCATGCCTCCCTATCACCTTTTACTCCAGCACATCTTTTCACAAGCAGCTGTTTATTTTGTTTATATGGCCAAGGTATCTTAATTGATTGACTTTGATCTCACTGAGTCATATTTTCTTAAATCTCAGTTGTTTTTTGTGTGTGCAATACTTCATTCTTTATTATATTCTCATGCCATGATATTCTTCTTCATCTATATAACAACGTAGCGAAAGATTCAGTTTGGTTCTCTTATTGTTTATTTATTGTTATTATTTTCAGTGCTATACAATCATGTAGAGCAGTGGTTCTCAACCGGTGGGGAATTCCCCCCCCCCAGGGGGGAATTTTAGGGTTTCAAGGGGGGTGGGGGGGGGGGGTGAAGATAATTTCAAGATCGCGTTAATACAAGAACCGATTACTTGATATTGCTTTTCCCTTCATACTTTCATACTTTACAGTTATGCACGTCTCATCCTTCTAAAATTCATTTTATAAAGTAAGTAGACCCACAAATCAGGTTTTATGTGGATGTCTAGACCTGTTTTAACATATTTACCTTCCATTTTTACGTATGCTGTGTAGGGGTGGGGTGATTTTTATGTAGGAAATACGAAAGGGGGGAATGATGTTCTGAAAATATGGTGAAGGGAGGCACGGGCCAAATTTTTGATAGGAGGGGGGGGGGGATGACGTTCTTAAAATATGGTGAAGGGGGCACGGACCAAAAAAGGTTGAGAACCACTGATGTAGAGTATGAGCATTGTGGATCTGTATACATTCATTAGTAATGACTGGGATAGAATGGGTGAACAAATGGCTATGATAGAATGGGTGAACAAATGGCTATGATAGGATGGGTGAACAAATGGCTGAGATAATAGACGGCTAGGATCTGATGAATCTGTGCTGTAATAATCAAGTTGGGTGAGGAGAGGATGGAAGGAAGACAAGTTCCAGGCATGCCAGGTTTAGCAAGGTCAGTTCTGATTGGTGAGACTCCTCAGCTGAGGTCAGAATCTGGCCAAGACAAAGAATGGTCTAAATAAAAACAGCCCTTGCAAATTAAGTTTACTCTGGCAAAATGGTCCTAGAATGACAGGTTTCTGTTGACTACGAAAAATGAAATTGCTTGAACTTCAGTAAAGGTGTAAAATAAACAGTGATTAATTCAACAAAAGTGGAAAGGCTTAACTTTACAAGAACACAATGATATTTGTAGATGTATTAGTGTCTTTTTGTTTTGTAAGCTGATGAAGATCTTCTAGCAGCAACATCCATTATGTGACTTGTGATTGTGTAAAGCTGAGAAATTCCACTGTCCATGTATGTTGATGTAGTTATTGTTGGCTGCCGTTAGTGTCCGCATTGTGGTGGGAATTATATTAGATATAGTCAGAGAGAGAGAGAGAGAGAGAGAGAGAGAGAGAGAGAGAGAGAGAGAGAGAGAGAGAGAGAGAGAGAGAGAGAGAGTATAACATACAGTTGCTAGACTTACATTACCAGAGGAAGTGTGTCGTGCTATATTCTCTATCTTTGTCTACTGTTAAACAAATAGGGATCGAGCAAAGAGTCTTACTTCAGGAAACTGTAATGTCTTTGGTGCGTACAAAGAGCATATGTTAAAGTGATTATTGCTGTATTCCACTTAATTTGGTGTTCACCATTTCTACATTAGTATCCACTGTATCATTTATTGTTTAATAAAGTATGTGTCTATGAACATCTGTGTACATCATGTATGTGTACTGTGTGTAATAGTGTCACATAGACTTACATGAATAATACCGACACTATAGAGGGCCCAATAGGGCTGCTTTTAGTATAGGCTTTTTATAGAACAGCAAAGCTTACAAATCCTGGACCAGATGGAAGATTCCTTTTGGTGGATCATTGGGACAGGAAGACCCCTTTTAAATTAGCAGTTGCTACAGTGTACTTCATCTGAAGAAACCGAGTTTGATCGCCTTCATGATTGTCAGTGGCAAATGTATGACCCGACAAAACCAACACATGCACACGCAAAGAAGTTAAAAACCACAATAAACTAGGAGAAGAGTTTAGATAGATGATCAGCATATGTGAAAGACATGTACAGTCATTCACATAAGGAACAGTGTAATATTTTCTATAATAAAGAAGGACACCCAATTCTGAAGGTGAAAGTACAGAACGCCCTTGACAATATGAAATCCAACAATACCCCTTGTCCAGGATACATAAAAATTGTAATGATCAGAGCTGAATTGGGTCAAGAACTGACATCACATCATTCCCGAACATGCACCGTACCCATCTTCAACAGCCAGCGAAGATTCATGATGCTAATGATATTAGCTGCTGTCCGATTATGTATCCGTCTGTTCTGTCATGGAGTACTAAGTGACCGGCAGATCCCCTGGTCACTAGCGGCAGCACCGGTCTCTCTAGGCCATTATAATGTATGACGTATCTGATCTGTAACACCATACACATGATCACATGTTAACCTTATCACTCACCAATACTCGCTCCAATGTTGCAGACCAGACCAACCTGTCTGCCTGCTCGTTTTCACAACACTAGCGTGTTCTCTTGAAAACATCCATCGATTGCTCCCTATCTTTGATTTTTCTAATTGAAGCACGCCACTCTACGCGTAGAATGCATATCTTTACCTTCCTCAGCATCATCTGTAAGTCTGTTGCAATCACGACATGTGTGTGCTGTTTGTCCTCCAACCAGCGGAATGTCGCCGTGACCGTCTCGACCTCCATTCTCAGACTAGAAGACACAACCCCCCCCCCCCCCACACCCCCCCCCCACCCCTCTAGTGAGTTGCTATGAGAACTGTAGAAAAAGTGAGAGGAATCGTAGAGGACCGATAGATCCCTCGGCACATCAGATAGGACAAAAGAGACCAAGTTCCATAGCACTACATACCGAGAGTGCTGCAGTGCTCTAAGTGCCAGAAGTTTTGGCACACCCGTGCCACCTGCAAGAGTGAGGTTGAGGTTTGCAGATACTGCTCTGGACCTCATCCATACAGCCAGTGCCAGTATGCAAAGATAGACAAGGACTTCAGGATGCCTAACAATAAGAGGAAATGCGCCAACTGCCTCGGCAACCACGGCGCCAGGTACCTCGGCTGTCCCTGCCACAAGACAGCAAAGAAGCCATGAAAATCACCATCAAGTCTAACCTACCTTCTAAGGAAGCCAGGAGGCAGTACGAGGCGACCAACCGACTCAACCAAAAATGACAAAGCGCAACTGGAAGGCCAACTGAAGGACCTGAGAACACAGTTCAAAACCATGGAGGAAGGAAAAGTCAAGACACAAGAAACACAGATAACAGCCGCTCAGCGCATCCTGGACGAAACGAAGCAAGTCCAGCAGAAGATTGAGCAGGATGTCGCTCGAATGGCTGCCATGAAGGCGGAGACGGATGAACAGCTATCTAACGTACAAGATGTGAAAAGAAACACAGAAATCACTCTTGATAAGATAATTGAACTGCTCAACATCCAGACAGCCACACCCGAACCTAAGGATACAAGGGCACAAACAAAAGAAGAAGCAACAGAGGAAGAACGATATCACCCACCACCAAGATCCGACTGGCGAACGCCGAGAAGATTTGAAGGCAACTCACGACGGAGAAATAGGAGGAACACCAGGAGAGACGACAACTGGTAAAACTCCCTGAAGGAAACAGCACCATATGACGGGGTGGGTACCCAATTACTCCAGGCCTCAACAAGTGCGCGACTCTGTCCAGACATGAAATACCTCATCGAGATAGTAACAAACGCAATCAACCCATCAGAAGCCGGGAAGCTGACAACAAGCAGCCCAAAGTACGAAAGAGAAACTTCAAGCAACACCATAGACACCCTACATAGCCATGTCGAAACCCGAAGGCTGAAAGGGGTTATTCGTACCAAAATTTTGATTGGATTGGAGAGGAATCGTCATCAGATGATGTCACGAAATATGCAGATGATGCGTTGCCAGCTCTGTAGCGAATGGATTAGCACGCAATTCATGATACCGCGATCGGAACACAGCTGCGGGCGATTTGGAAACAGACCATACACATGTATGAATGCCACTCGTTCAGAAATAAATGGCAAACTGCTGAAAGTAATCTTGCCAAGAAATTACGAACAGCCTAAAATGATGGCGTTGGCTCCAATGTCCTGTAAAGGATATGCAACTTACTTTACGGGGAAAAAAATTATTATTATTGACTGCAGACAATGGAAATGATATGGTTACTCTACACAGTAAGCAAATGGAATGAGAATTAAATAGTAAGAAATCACAACATACTGCCTTGGTTTTCCAGCATGGGAGACAGAACAAGGATTTGCAGAGCAAGTGCCTACCCCCGAGTCAGTGCCGACACACAACCACAACATTCATTGCACGGCGAATAAAAGTGCAGCAGATTAAAGGCGGGTCATCCTGGAGCGGTCAGCCGAGGAATTATTCAACAGGTCTGTTCACTTAAGGTCAGAACCTGGTGAAGATTGGATACAAGTACAAACATAATGCAACTCGTGCTTGTCAGTATGCATCCGACGGCGTAGAGACAACAAAATCCGCTATATGTGGAGGCAGAAGTTCAGGCTTTGGTAGTATAAGAATTCTAATTAGTCAGTCAGTCAGTCAGTCAGTCAGTCAGTCAGTTAGTTAGTCCCTGTTCCAACTTTATGGCAGAGGTTGCCCGATCATGCTCCATTCCTGTGCCAGTGGATATCGCACAAAATTATTCTCACTGCCCCATGTGAAAAGTTGAACAGACAGGACTCTTGACAAACCAATATCCCCAACAGGTATACTATGCATAATGCAGCCGCCAGAATGCCAACACAAATGTTCTCCCTGAAAAATACAGTTCTTTGTCGATGGAAGCGGCAGTCACTAGAAAACCAGCAGCTACACATTACTGCATGAGAAAACCCCTGTTAGTTCAGGAACAGGCCACTTTTCCGAGCATGCAGTTCACGTGACGAACAATCACGGACATATGTAAAAGCACTCCACGTGAAATTCACAGCTCACGGTGTCACTCCACATACTCAACTCAGTAGCAGGGCGACGCTACCATACACTACCAGTCCAATATGAGGAAAATGCGTAAGCAAATCACAGCCACAATCATAAACGCTCCTGAGCCCTTAATAGCTCACAGTCTAAACTCCATGTTGGACCGGAAGTCACAATGTTTATTGCATCGACCGGGAATAAAACCCATGTCACCAGTGGGGCAAGCGAGTATTCTACCACTGATGCCAAGATATGTTTTCGCTGAGGTTTAAACCCAGGACCTTCCGCATTTTAGGCGGATATGATAATCACAACACTACGGAAACCACAATTTAAGAATTCTTCTGGAGATAAATCAGGCATCTAAACACATGGAGCTGTTGTCCGACACAATAGCTTTTGGGTTTTTACGGCTCAGTTCTGACTGGGAACTGTGAAGGAAGACTGTGGTGCTTTTGTCTTGACAATGAGTTGCCTGGTTATGGAGGTCATGCTGGGAGAACAGGAAGCTTACTGCAAAAACAAAAGTCATTGTCTATCAAGCCTGTGTCCTTAGTACTCTTCTTTATGACAGTGAAACCTGGACAACTTACTCACACCAAGAGAAACATTTAAACAGCTTTCATATGCGGTGTCTGCGAAGAATTCTTGGTATTAAGTGGCAAGACAAAATCACAAATACTGAAGTATTGGGTAGATCAGGTTGCGTGACAGTTTAGTCCATGCTCAGTCTTCGTAGACTTAGATGGATAGGACATCTTAGGAGGATGGATGATGGTAGAATACCAAAGGACATCTTTTTTGGTGAATTACAGATGGGTAAGAGATCTCAGGGCCTCTACTACGATGCAAAGATGTGTGTAAGCGTGACATGATTGATACAGGCATTGATAATGCACATTGGGAGCAAGTCGCCGCTGAACGTGTTGTATAGAGGGCAAACATCAGAAATGGAATAAAGACAAAGGAGAAAATTATTGCAGATAAGTCACACACCGAGCGTTTGAAACGTAAGATGGTGCATGATGGTGGAAATGACCACATGTTCACATGCACCCACTGTGAACGGACATGTACAGCGCAAATTGGCCTTATCAGTCACATGCGCTACCGCCATAGGTAAAAGTTATTATGCCTTTTTAAAGCACAAACTATCGTCTGTCAAGACGGCAAGGTGCCAATGAAGATGAAGGCAGTAGCAAAAGCTATAGCCTGGCTGAAGACATGTTCACTTGGGCTTGCTTTCCTAGTCAATCAGTGAGTATGCTTAGGAAGATCGAGATGGGTTGGAAGAAGGATCAAAGACATTGGATAGAGTCTCAAACAGATTGGATGGAGTCTTAAACAGATTGGATGGAGTCTCATAGACATTAGATGGGGTCTCAAAGACATTGAAGGGGGTCTCAAAGACAGTGGATGGAGAATCAAAGACATTGGATGGAGACTCACAGATATTGGATGAATAAAATAAATAAAAGAAGCATTAATACTATATATTTAGTTACATTTTCTTTCTTTATGTGTTTTCTTGTAGTGTTTCTAATGACCAGTTTAAGTTGAATAAAATAACTTAACATGTAACAATTAGATGCAAGTCTTGAAAGATGCATATATGAAATACATACTATTGCATCGGCCTTAAGAATTAAAACTCAGCCTTCTGGAGGATTTACCATTGACAATATCACTATTGTTCATCATTCGTCTTGTAATTATTAATAAATCACTCAAATGTACACACTATTCTGTACAACCATTTTGTTCAATATTTTATTCAGCATACATGCTCAAGATTACTCAGATTATCCAATACAGTAAATTTACAACAGGTGTGTCATTTTATAATTAATTATGGCTGTTCCTGTCTGTCAAGACATACCATCAGATTCTGCAAATAGAAGTTCTCACACAAAAATGGATTCACTATTGTGACATTGGGCTACAGAAAAAAAAATTTTAAAAGTTTCTCAACATATTTAAATATCATTTTTATTCTTATTATTCAATCAACAACAGTTGTCATTTTCCAATATATGTAACAGCTTGAAAAAGTATGTGAGTTACCAGAAAGTAGAGTTGTATCAAAATCCTTACAAGGCACACAGAGAAAAGCCACTACAAGTAAGTCACTAAAGTAAAGGACCTTTTAAGATGCCAAAAGGTGTAATGGATTTATGGTGCTAGCCCCACAATTTATAGACCAATCAGCACTCGATGGGTGATGTGGTCAATATCAAGTGGGCTGCCTTTATGCCTATGTGCTGGTCGGGATATGCTGTCGCTAAACTGGCAAACTAAGCTTGTACACGTACCAGAATACACTGAACCACTACGGCTTTCTATGTGTGAAAACATGCCGAATAAATAGCTTTATTTCTTCACAAGCAGTTCATTCGGTTAAAAACTTTAGTAATTAACCTACTTACAACTCGCAGGACAGGGTCACTACCGACCCGCTCAGCTACCCCACTAGCCTCCCCGTATTCATCGGCATGGCGGGTGCACTAATCGTCTCGCCTTCTGTGTAACTGGTCTCAGTAACTATGTCGTTCTTTCTCCCTGTTGTTCAATCGTTGGCCCCTCGACACAGTCGAATTTATGTTGACATCTTTATATTGGAACGCTGGTTTGGTACGTTCTATGAGGCGTACATGGCTGTGTTTCCCGACAGACTCAATTCTCTCGGTTTTGGTCTGTCTGTGATGGCGTCCGACCTCTGACTGACACTCTTTGTTCGTGGGGCCTACTCGGCCCTTCTGATTACGTGGCCTCAGCCTTTCATTGATTACTATCTTCAGCCGTCTATCGGTGTATCCTTTTCCTCTGGCTCCCCGTAATTAATCATCCCTCTTACTGTCTAATTTATCTGTGTTACTGATAACCTGCTATTATGTCCACCCGACTCATGGCACTTTACTTCCCAAGACATTTCCTGCTGCCTGTTTTAGGATGTTTGACTCTGAGCGCAGGTCAATAAAAATGCACTTATGTGTATTCAAATACATGATTACTGTGTCAGCAGGCACGTCACTTCACTGCCATGACTACCAACCACAACTACAAACACCTTATTTTATTGTAAAAGAACAGCTGTAATAGAAAGCTGATCAAATACAAGTTTGTCATGAGACATCTGTTACAACAGCCTTGCTAGTCACACTCTAAGAGAACAGTATTTTGACTACTATAACAGATTCAACTTAAATATTGAGCACAACCCACTACTGGCAACGCTGATTGTATTCTGGTATGAATCTAAGGCCTATCCACGTCAATGTGGAGGCACTAGACTCGAGTTTCGCTCTCGTTTGAGCCCGTCAGTAGTGCATATCCTTGACCGGATCCGGAAACAAACTTCAGATCACTGGCGTGGGAAAATACATAAAAAGCAAAACTATTTAAATTCCGGTATTTACCCGTCTGTCAAAGACTGAACTATGAGGCCTGAGGTCTGCCTCAAGATAGAACACCACCGGGACGAGTGGTCAACCTCAGGTAGATTAGAGGGAGCACAGTGCCCGGGATAAGGGCAGGGTAGGTGATAGAAAGGGGGACTATTAACTAGTCCTCTCATGAGACACGGAGGCGTCGACCAGATAGTTAGCACTACTGGTCACGATAGAATCACGCCTGCGTGATAGCCACGATTGCCAATCAACAGAAAACAGCTAATGTAAGCGTGCCAAACAGAACGGCACGCAGAAAGCCGAAGGACACCTCAAGGTCCTTCCGCGTGGTGTGTAACCACGCGAGCGAGCTAGTCAGACTGGGGACTGACTTTGTAGCGAGCACCTCGTTTTAGTATTGATAGGAGATTTGTGTAACCAAATAGATAGAATTAGCATTAGGGTTTAGAAACTAGTGATAGGCAATTCTGTGGCTTTGTGTGTGGTTTTGATAGCGACTGTTATGTACTTGTGAAGAGCCAACGGCAATAAAATGTATCATTTATTTCCTCTCACACGACTTGCAAGTTTCTTGTGTGGTGTGGGAGAGGTAATCTGATGATGCCTTACACATGAGTTGTTGACAGGCAAAGATTAATGTGGTGTCAGAAGTGGTGCTTGGACGAAAGAGCCAAGCTAATACCCACAGCTAAAGATTAATGTGGTGTCAGAAGTGGTGCTTGGACGAAAGAGCCAAGCTAATACACTCATCCACGGCTCTAGACTAAGTTTACAAATAGTGAAGTAGTGATTTAATTTGTGTCAGTGACGGTTAACGTGTGCAGAACTAGGACAAGTTGCTAATGAAACTGTGCCTATCGTGACGAAATAATGCTTATTTATGTTTAGTAAAATATTATATACTTAAATCATGTGTTTCTTCAAAGTTGTAAGTATTGATATTATTATTTTCTTTTATTTATTCATGTAATTATTTATTTATTTATGAATAACTATCAAAAATGATTCTTGGCGGAGCGATACACAGCCAGCAACATTATCGATTTTTGCAAGCTAAAAATAGCGCTGCGCCTCTGACGTGTTACGATTGACAAGCAGTTGTTCTACGCCATTGGCATTCAGCATCTGAATGTTTACAAATCGGTAAACTGCTGCCCGCCTGAATCAGTGCTTTATATTACCTATTATTTATTTATTTGAGTTAGTAATTGAATATATTTGTTTGTTTAAACAATATTAATATATTTTCGTTATTTCAAAGCAGTTATTGAATTTGTTTTTCGTACTTTTTCTTGTGTTTACCGTCACGATGGCACTATTTTCGGCCAGGCAAATTAGACTGGTCTGCACAACACTTGCATAGATTAAACTAGGTTAGTGACGAAAGGCATATACAATTAGAACGAAGACAGGACATTGACAATTTAATATTAAGTAAACTATATTCTGTTTTGTTCGTGGGCATGTCATTGTCATTGTGTCAAATTGTCGAATGATATGTCGTTTGCTATTTGTTAATTGTTGCTGCTCTGTAAACCAGGGTGAACAACAGCTGATTATAAGATTGGTGTGTATGCTGAAGTGCCAAACAGGTGACCTAGATAGAAAACTCGTGGCGATACTGAAGCGCCAAACAAGGTGACCTGTGTTACCGGAGTGTGTTCCTTGTTCTCGGGAACATTAAGTTGAGTATACTCAATATATTTGGCATGCAATGTGATTAATAGTGCATCTCTTTTTCCAGCTTGTGATGCATTAGCATACTTTTGTGCTCTGTTTTTTGCAGGACTAAATTTTTCAGGTTATACACAAAGAGTACAATTTGCAGTGCTCATATATTAAGAAACATAACATATCAAAGAAAAATACGTGAATAAAAAGTTCAGTGTATGTCAACGCTAGTTATTTACCTAACATCATGGCTACATTAGCTGACTTCGTAAAAGCAGGCAAAGAAATGCAATACACAGGTAAAGAGCAAGAAGAATATGCTGATAAGAAATTTAAAGAAGCAAAGGATGCAGAAAGAGACGAACGCGCTCGAGAAAGAGAGCATCAAAAAGAAATAGCACAACTAGCTAAGATAACAAAACAAAAACAGCTAGAAGATGACAAACAGGTTAAGCAAATAGAATTAGAATTAAAACAGAAGCAGTTAGAACATGATAAGGAAATTAAGCAACAACAGTTAGAACATGATAAGGAAATTAAGCAACAACAGTTGGAACATGATAAGAACATTAAGCAGAAGCAATTAGATCAAGAGAAAGAATTAAAGCAAAGAGAATTAGATCTAAAGCAAAAAGAGATAGATGAAATGATAAAAGTCAAGGAAAAACAAATTCAAGTAGAATCAGAGACACAGTTAAAGATGAAAGGTATGGATGTATGGATGTAGACTCACACGCAGAGATCTCTGCCACTAAACTTAAAAGTCAACAAGAAGAAAATAAGTTCAACAAATACAAAAATATTATCAAACCATATTGTAAAGAAGATTCAATATCAGCCTGGACAGAAAATGTCGAGTATCAGTTTAAATATCACCAAGTTCCAATAGACATGTGGGCTATGATTTATATGAAGAACCTAAGTGGTGAGCCCCTTAAAGTGATAGAAGCTATACCAACTGATCTTAGATCTAACTATCAATACATCCATGATAGAATAATGCAACACTTTTTACTTGATGCCCCTGGGTATCAGGTTCAGTTCTCAAATTTAAAACCTAAACCTAGTGAGACTTTCATTGATTACGTCTCAAATGTTCAGAGTGTACTAAATAGATGGCTTAAGGCAGCTAACATAGGAAAAGACTTTGATAGACTTAAAAATTTCATAGCCATGGATAAAGTCATATCCACTATACCATCTCCTTTTGCTAAATTTCTACAGCAGTCAGACATTGAGACCATAGAGCAGTTCGAAAAGAAAGGGTCTGCATATTTTTCTTCTAACAGAGATATTTTTAAGACCTCAAATGACTCTGAAGTAGTTTCCTTTGTGAAAGACCAACCAAACAATTATCAAAGTAAGAGAAAACCCTTTCAGAAAATCGACAAGAAAGATAGGAAAGTATCAAAATGTATTTATTGTCAACTTTTGCATGACACTTATTCTATGTGTGACAAATCGCCAAATTATCCGGCGCATCTTGAAAATGTTATCAAGAAGCAACAAAACAAAAGATCTGCATACAGGTGTGCAATCAAATGCTTCTTTTGTTCCAGCTACGGCCATTATTCAAATAAGTGTCTGGGCCGCCAACGTATGAAAGCCAACAATGCTATTTTGATTGATACATCTTCCGATAGTGGTAGTGAGACTGAGTGTGAGGTTGAGAATGCATTACCTTTCAAGCAATCTGAAGATGTCTGTTGTGTGAACGATGTGTTAGCCTTTGACAGTTGTGACCAATGTCACCAATTTCATGCAGACGGCAAACTTACATGTGGGCATACAGTAACATCCTCCTTAGAGAATGCAAACGCAGCTATAGCCTCCAGAGGCAATCTATTGTTTCACTCTGCGTTGGTCAATAAGAAGCCATGCCGATGTTTGCTAGACAGTGGGAGCTCTATTATTGGTGTGAAAAAGGAACTTGTTAATCCAAAGGATTATACTGGTGACTCTGTAAAATGCCGAACTTTTTCTGGTAATATAGAAACCTATCCTCTGGCAAGAGCCCGTATAAACACCCCGTTCCTTTCTGGTACCTTTACTTGTGCAATACTAGACAACCCTTGTGCTGAGTTAATTCTTGGGTGTCTGCCCCAGCTAAAGCACTGTACAAATGAAGAAATATCTGTCTGGGAGGAGAAGAATGGTTTCACTCCAGTAAACAGTGAATATATCCTCGGACATCACAGTCCTAACAAAGGTGCTAGACCCATAACACTTGAAACTGGTCAATACATAATGGTGCGACTACCAGACAAGCATAATAAAATGTTAACTTCATGGCAAGGGCCTTTCAAAGTGATACAACAACTTTCAGATGTTGACTATGAAATATCAATAAACGGACACTTAAAGATATTCCATGTCAACATGCTGAAACCTTACTTTTCACGACAACAGACAGAAGTAGAGACAGACGAACAAAGTGCACCCACATCTAGTGATCAGACGACAGACATACACAACGCAACTACACTAGTTAGCGAGACTGGCATATCCGACGATATCCATAAATCTAGCGAGAATACAGAATACGCACTTAGTACCACCACCGTACTGAATCAGGTAGACAACGACGGAATGGAACTACCCGTTCCTATTGTGGACAAGACTGCCACATTAGATAGCATACAGATAGAACAGGGACTAACAGACAGTCAACGACGACAATTAGTAGAATTAGTGACGGAATACAAAGACATATTTTCTGACATTCCAGGTAGGACGGACAGAATCGAACACTCCATTTTTCTTTCGGACTCTAAGCCTATTAAATGCAGGCCGTACTCAATCCCACTTAGCTATAGGGAAAATCTAAATAAGGAAATTCTTAATTTAGAAGCTAGTGGGATCATCCAGAAATCCACTTCTGAGTACTCTTTTCCAATCGTCCTAGTTAAGAAAAAAGACTCCACAATTCGTCTGTGTGTGGACTATCGAAAACTCAACAACGTCACTAAGATCGACGCAGAGCCAATTCCTTCCTGCGAAGATCTTATTCTTGACATGTCCACCTCCAAAATCTTTTCTAAACTAGATCTTACTAAGGGATATTGGCAGGTCCCTATGCAGTCTCAATCCATCCATCTTACTGCTTTTTCAACACCTTTAGGACTATACGAGTGGCGTTTTCTTCCTTTCGGACTTCGAAATGCTCCTGCCACTTTCGTACGCTTAATTAGAGATCTACTTCATGGAGTGACGAATACAGTGACCTATATAGATGATATATGTGTCCATACTAATGACTGGACAACACACTTACTGAAACTAAGACATGTCTTTGATAGGTTGCGACTCTTCGGGCTCACTGTCAAACCGAGCAAAGTTGAATTGGGCCTAAAAGAAATTGACTTTTTGGGTCATGTCATTTCACAAGGTCAACTTAAGACTGACAAAAGAATTATTACCAAAATTATGAACCTGACCATGCCTACCACAAAGAAGCAGGTCAGAAGCCTTTTGGGGTTAGTAAATTACTATAGCAAATTCATACCAAATTTAGCGGAAATTACAAGTGTATTTTCCAATGTTTTAAAAGCATCTGTAAAATTAGATGTCAAAGATGCATTATTAATTTCTGCATTGTCAAAATTGAAAATCCTTTTTAGTAATGTACCAATACTCCGCTTGCCTAATCCTAGGCTCGTTTATTATCTTAGGACAGATGCCAGCAGAATCTCCATCGCTGCAGTATTAGGCCAATTTTATGATGGCATCTTCCACCCGATTTGCTACGTGAGCCGTAAGATCACACCTGCTGAGTCCAGATATTCCATATCAGAGTTGGAAGCCCTAAGCGTCATCTATGCGGTGAGAAAGCTCCATCGATTTCTGGCAGGTGTTCACTTCATTGTCCAGACTGACAACTCCCCAATCACGGTCATACAGAGTGGTGTGCATCGGAATGACCGTATATACAGGTGGTCGCTAATACTAAAAAATTACACCTTTAGTATAGAGCATATCAAGGGTAAGGATAACATCTTGGCTGATACCCTTAGTCGACCATCTGAGGTAGAAATACCAGAGATTCCACATAAGAGTGTAGAGTAATAGATGTTAACTTAGTACAGTAAAATATTCTATGTTAAATATGTTACAAATACATAGACATTATGTGCTGAACTAGGTACTGAGAACATTGAATTACTATGTGTCCGTAGACATCAAAATTAAGAACTTTGCTCTGAGAACAAATATATCACTTTGTGAACGAGGACAGCTCATTACTTGCTAAGCTCCATATGTGTTCCAGTGAATCATTTGTGTTAAGCAGAGAAAAACAGTGTCAGAACATTACATAAATACAGACACGAAAACAGTGGTCTACGACACAAGCGAACTCTACAGGTGCAATACCCATAAGACACAAGTGTGACTGTGTGATGTATTTCATATACCCAGGACAATTGTATAGATAGTATGCCAATGAAAGCATTTTCTGAACATTAAGGGCAACGACTAACCTGAGGTATTTAAATACCATGTATATAAATACTCATTGTGATATGTATTATAACGTTTTTAATATAGTCATAAATTATAGGTAGATTATGTCATTTAATTTATATTTAGATTTAGATAATATAATAGTTTTCATTTTTTTTAACGTTAGATAGATTATTAATTTACCCACTTACTTACCTTAAAAGTAGAATAGGATAGTAATTTAAACATAACAATAGTAATAGTACCATTTCGTTTACTACATTTCACTTTGTTTCATTACATTTGAGTTCATCCCATTTTAATGATCCAATCCATTAAACAAACATTATCATTTAGTATTATAATTAGTTTAACACCGTAATAGGATAAATAGATTATACAAGTAAACATACATCATTCACACCATTTAGATTAAGATATTAATCATATAGGGTTGTTCATTTAAAAACATTAGTTATAATTGTGTTATATTTCACATCACCCATATTAGAAAGGTACGTAACTTATTACATTTCACATTACCCATTTCACAAAGGTACATAACTCATCTCACATCAATTTCATTTTAAATAGTTAGATTACATCCCTTAAATTAGATAAATATTAGGAGTAATGTAAGCTTGGTTTAGTATTAATGTGACAGATAGATTAAAATAGATAACACATTAAATATATATTTATATAACTAGTATTAGTATGTCAGTATTTAGAATATTAATGTAATAGAATATAGTGGTGAATAATACCAGGGTACAAACCATCAACCTTTTTTTTTTCTTACATGTAAATATATTGTAAATACTTGACTTGTGCAGCAATTTACGCACAGTCATGAGGCTCAACTCTGTCAAACTGAGCCAAACTTGTACAGTGTCACTCCAAGGTTTTTAAATAACTATGAGGGTAAAAGATGTATGACAGAAATGAAGGTAAAAGGTGCGTGACAGAAGTGAAGGTAAAAGATGTGTGACAGAAGTGTGAAAGTGAAAGAGGTGTGACAGAAGTATGAAAGTGAAAGAGGTTTGACAGAAGTGTGAAAGTGAGAGCGAATGTGAAGTATAAAACAGAGAGTGAAATCAGTCAGCAGATTTTTCTGCCGCTCAACGAGACTTTTTATTTTTGTCTGCGTCAAATTTTTTTTTTTTTTTTTTTTTTTTTTTTTTTTTTTTTTCAAATTTTTACAACATTTATTTCAACATTTTTACATTTGAAATGAAGGGTAACGGTAAACGAGTACAAACAACAACAAGACGGTAGTATACCATTATTTTCTTTCTGCCACCCTTTCACCTGTCAGCTCCAACCCCACCAATACCATCATCACCACTTGGTAATGAGGAACAAGGCAGTAAAACTTGTTAAAACCGACCGGTGAAGGCAGCAGCAGCATCAAAACGAACAGTATCGAAAAGGTGGGGGGGGGGAGGGGGGGGGGGGTTGTCAAAGGAGTATCCTAGTTTACAATGCAGGAGGGGTAGTTGTTGCATTTGTATTGTTTGTGTTGTTACATGCGTACTGTGTGTTCAGTATTTGTGTGCGTGTTTTTACAGAGTGTTTTTTATCAATTTGCGTCAAATTTGTGCTTTCTTTGTTGAAGTTGTGCTGTGAGGAATGTGTTGTGTGTAGTGTAGTGTAGATCGTAGAGAAAGTATTTTAAGTCCCATAAGACGGAGATGTAGTCACTAATTAGTGTTATACACTTGTTTGTGGCCACATTCAACCGAATTATGGCACTTGAAAACTTACTTACATACACATGATAGTTAGATACACATGTTAGAGAGTAGATTATACTATTAATTACATCCAAACACGCAAACAACCAGAGAAACAAACATAGAAATTGCATACACTTTTTGTAAATCAAAGGGAGATAACTCTGGGTCAGGGGACATAATAGACAACGAAACACTAACTTAACAGTGAAAGATAACTTTACACGCGGAAGCGAGATAGGTAAAGCCTGTCGCACACAGCTTGTGTAATGGTTGTTTAATATTATATGGGGGACATGAAGCAATTCATGTGTTGACCCTAAGAAAGTCAACTTTGTATGGGTAGTGAGTTAATTTACTATTTGAGGGCAGGTCTTATTAGACAACGGTCCGGTTCAGACATACCTCTAATTAATATAATATTGCGAATGAGAATAGGGCTCACGCCAACCAGACAAGTTTGTGGCGATTGCCAGTAGCCAAGTAAAGTGATACTACATTGTGACAATAGTCAGTAGAAGTCTATTGAGTAGCCCAAAGCCAGGTTATCTACAGTCTTTGACAAAAATTAGATACACTAATTTTTAGAAACCTCTTGCGTCACAACCAATGACACAAAGTTGATGACGCAACACAGGAGGGGAGGGTGTGTGTCAAAGACTGAACTATGAGGCCTGAGGTCTGCCTCAAGATAGAACACCACCGGGACGAGTGGTCAACCTCAGGTAGATTAGAGGGAGCACAGTGCCCGGGATAAGGGCAGGGTAGGTGATAGAAAGGGGGACTATTAACTAGTCCTCTCATGAGACACGGAGGCGTCGACCAGATAGTTAGCACTACTGGTCACGATAGAATCACGCCTGCGTGATAGCCACGATTGCCAATCAACAGAAAACAGCTAATGTAAGCGTGCCAAACAGAACGGCACGCAGAAAGCTGAAGGACACCTCAAGGTCCTTCCGCGTGGTGTGTAACCACGCGAGCGAGCTAGTCAGACTGGGGACTGACTTTGTAGCGAGCACCTCGTTTTAGTATTGATAGGAGATTTGTGTAACCAAATAGATAGAATTAGCATTAGGGTTTAGAAACTAGTGATAGGCAATTCTGTGGCTTTGTGTGTGGTTTTGATAGCGACTGTTATGTACTTGTGAAGAGCCAACGGCAATAAAATGTATCATTTATTTCCTCTCACACGACTTGCAAGTTTCTTGTGTGGTGTGGGAGAGGTAATCTGATGATGCCTTACACATGAGTTGTTGACACCGTCCATGTTCCCTTTTAATAGACATACTTTTGGATGATGCCAACTGTCAATGTTGAATTAGTAATTCAAAGAAGGATAAGGTGTCATTGTGTTTGTGGTCAACAGGCAAAGAAATGTTCTTGTGGGCTATGTTCATGATGAAGTGGAATAATTAAGCCTGTTGTCTGGTCTCTGGGATGAATAATATATCATCCACATACCAGCGGTATAGAACTATGTCTTTAATATTTGAGGCTCTTTGATTTTCTGAGTGCACAATAAAGACGTCTGCTAGAATGGGACTAAGAGGACTCCTCGTGGTCACTCTGTTAATTTGGTGGTACAATTTTTTAAAAGAAAAATGAATTTAATATAAGATGTGCACAGCAGTAGTAAGTTCTTGAATTTGGATGTGGGTAGGCCTAGCTTTTGTTTCTTTTCTTTTACGCGATCACAGATGATAATCACTGTTTCTTCAATGGGAACGTCAGTGAAAATAGAGGCAATATCCATTGATGCTGCATGCTTTAGTTTAAATCGTCTCATTGGTACACCAGGCTTGTCCAATTTAGGAAGGCCATAAAGTTTGGGGTGTATGCGCCTCAAGGAATGACTGACTACCTGTGCATTCGCCTCACTGATGAATTTACTCTCTGAAAGACACCGAATCTCTTTCCTCACTTTTGCATCCGGTTCCCCAGGGTTGCTGGCTTTATGATCTAAGTAAAATTTGTTTGGATTTGATAAAACGTCTTCCATTTTGTTGGAAGCATCAATGATTCCCGAGATGGTTGTTGTGAATAGCTTGGATTGACAAAGTAACTTAACAATGATTATCTGGAAGAGGCTAATGAAAGTAGAACATTATATACAACTATCAGAAAGAGACAATAGCATTCTTTAGTATTATGATGAGAAGAGAAGCATGGGAAAGCATTGTGACGACTGGAAAGATCAGTGGGAAAAGAGACATGGGCAGACCGAGAGAGATGATGCTGGATGGACTGTATGGTGACATTCAGAAATATTATCAGCAGAGTTGATCCTGAATAGGGACCAAGATCTGAGGAGATACATGAACACCTGTGGTAGTGGGCAGGGCACATGATGATGATGCAATCTCATGTTTCTTCAAATTACAGGTCTGAGTAAAAGACGCACCACAATCATCACACTTGTAAGGTTTCTCTCCTGTATGTGCCTCTTATGTTTCCTCAGACTGCAAGCTTCAGTAAAAGAAGCACCACAGTCATCACACTTGTACAGTTTTCTCATGTATGTGTCCTCTTGTGAGTCTTAAGGTGGCCAGTGTAACTAAAAGAAGCATCACAATCATCACAGTTGTAAAGTTTCTCTCCGTATGTTCTCTTGTGTTTCCTCAGGCTGCGAGCTTCAGTAAACAGAATGTCGAGGTCCTATAGGGGATAGAGTAAAGGACAGACGATACAGATAAGGACATGGGGTGGGGATGTGTGTATGGGTGGGGTGTGTAGTTGTGAGAAGATGTGTATGAGCGGCGGATGTGTGTGGGTGGGTATATGTGGGTGGCGGGGTGTGTGTGTGTGGGAGGTGTGTTTTTGGGTGGAGGATATGTGTGGGTAGGTGGGGAGATGTGTTTATGGGTGGGGATGTGTGTATAGGTGTGGATGTGTAGTTGAGAGGTGGCGAATATTGGGTGGGTGAGTGGGTGTAGGTTGGCTGATGTGTGTGTGGGTTGGTGGGGAAAATTGTGAGAGTGCGGGATATGTGTGTGGATAAGTGCGGGATGTGTCGGTTGGCGGGGGTATGTGTGTGTGGCTTCTTTTTCTCCTCCTCCTTCTTCTCCTCCTCCTCTTCCTTCTTCTTCTTCTTCTTCTTCTTGGTGTGTGAGGATGTGTGTGGGTGGGGAAATGTGTGTGGGCGGGGAAATGTGTGTGGGTGGGGTTCAGTGGGTGGTGGCGGCATGTATGTTTGCCTGGTTCTGTGTGAGTACGTGGAGGTATGTGTGGGTGGGTGGGGGAGGTTTGGTGGGTGGGGGATGTGTTGGTGGCTGCGGGATATGAGGGTGGTTGGGGGACGTGTTTCACAACATTGCAATATGTACTGTTTATGTTTTACAACTTTCATTTGACAATGTATATGTTTTTTTCTCATGTGAATGTATCATGCGTAATATGCATTGTTTATGCTTACAAAATCCATTTGACAATGTTTTCCCCTATGTTAATGTAACATGCACATTTGATGAATGAAAGATTGATTGATTGATTGATTGATTTAGGAATCGACATCACAGCATTCGGGGCATGAATGAAAGATGAGTGATTGAAAGGGCCGAATGTAAGGCAGGCCTGTGTGTCCAATTTGTTACCCTTTTAAAATAAAGTTTGTTTGTTCATTCGTTCGTTCGTCTCCACATGGTCCTTGAAGGACAGGCTCCTGTCAAATGTGATTCCCAGATACTTCAGTTTGTTCTCTCTGTTGACGCTTCTACCATCTATCGTGAGGCTTGGGACATCAGCGCTCACAATCCTGTTGTCCAGAGAGCACCACAAAACAGCTGCCTTTTCTGGTTGGATGACAGCACTCATTTCGGTGCACCAGTCAATCACATTGTCTACTGTTGCCTGTAGCTCCTGGGCTGTTTGCTCCCTATTTCTCCCCTGCCTATATGCAAGAATATCATCTGCAAATGTTAGTATCCTTCCAACCCCTGGTGCTTCTAGGTTTGCAATCTTGCTCGTATACACATTAAAGAGCACCGGCGAGATTGCTGATCTCTGTGGCAGTCCCGGGGTTAAAATATGTGGCTCTGAGATCCATGCACCCAGACGGAGAGCAACCCGGCGAGAATGTAGGCCGGCTGCTATCCAGTTCACCAACCAGGGATTGACCCCCTTCTCCATCAGTACGGTCATCAAAATATCATATCGATCTCTACTGTTTGCATCCTCGAGATCAAGCGCTACCGCCATCGTTTCCTGTCTACTCTGGAACCCCTCATAAACATCAAAGGCAAAAGTGGCTGCATTTGACCAGGTATCTTTTTCTGGCCTGTAGCTCCCCAGGCCTCTTGGAAGAAGCTTCCCCCTTTCCAAGAACTCTTGCAGCTTGACAGCGACTATCTTCTCTAGAATCTTCCCAAATGTATTTTGAAGGGTGATGATTCTAAAGCCACTAAGCTTTGAATGATCCTTGAATGGTTTTGGGAGAGGGATGAGATAGCTGTGCACCCAATCCTGCGGTACTGATGCTGTCCTAATGCTCTCCTAAAACCATCAAACAGAAAGAATTGGAATTAGAAGCGAAGAAAATTGAGTCAGAAACACAAATGAGAGTAAAGCAATTAGAAATAGACCCTAACGTAGAAATCTCAATGAATAAATTACAAAGCAAAGAAGAAGAACAGAAATTTAATAAGTTCAAATGAATAGTAAAGCCCTTTTGTTCTGGAGACTTAATCGGCGCATGGACAGAAAATTTTGAATGTTTAATGCAATACCATGACATCGCAAAGGAGAATTGGGCCTTTATATACATGCAAAATTTGGCTCTAGAGCCATTGAAGGCAATAGAAACGATACCTCAAGATTTAAAAGAAATTATGATTACATCAAACAGAGGATAATGCAACATTTCTCATTAGACACTGCTGGATATCAAATGCAGTTCGCTAAACTATGCTCAAAAGCTAATCAAACATTCATAGATTACGTCTCAATAACACAAGATGTTTTCACTAAATGGATTAACTTAGCAAAAGTAGAGAGAAGCTTCGATAAATTAAAAGAGTTAATGATTATAAACAAGATTATAACATCATTACCAACAGCTTTCTCCAAATTTTTGCAACAAAGTGATTGTCAGACTATTCATGACATTGAACAAAAAGGTAATGCATTTTTCTCAGCAAACAGAGACATCTTTATTCTTAATGATAATCAGAATGATGTGGCAGCTGCTATAAATGTAACAAAACCAAAACCATTTCAGAATAGGAGTAAACCTAAAATGAAGTTCTCAACATGCAAATATTGCAAATTATCACATGATGATTACTCGATGTGTGATAGAAATCCAAATTATAAACATCACCTAAAAATGATGGTGAACAAGCAAAAAACAAAACATACAGAGTACAAAAGAGCTGTTAAATGCTTCTTTTGCCGGGCTTATGGCCATTATTCTTCGAATTGTGATTGATACCTCATCAAGTGAAGATGAGAATGATACAGAGAGTGAAAGTCAGCATGAGAATGTTAATGCTTTAGAAATTATAGATATATTCAACTATGATGAATGTAACACCTGTTAGAAATTTCATTCAGACAATATTTTGGAGTGTGGTCACACCATCTCAATCACAAATGAAAGTGCCACGCCGCCTTAACATTAAAAGGCAAACTAGCCTTCCACAAAGGCTTTATAAACAAACAGCCATGCAAAATCGTTTGCAATAGCGGAGCGACCTTGAATGGGGTGAGAAAAACATTTATACAAGACAGTGACTACATAGGAGACTTTTTAACATGTCGCACATTTGCAGGCAATATTGAAAAGTATCCTTTGGCACTGACAGAAACTGACACACCATTCATATCAGGTCTTGTAATCTGTGCGGTATTGGACAATCCGTGCGCAGATCTTATTATTGGGCTTCTTCCAGATGTCAAATATTGTTCCAACAAAGACATTACAATTTGGGAACAAAAGTATTGCAACAATGAGGCAGTAAAGAAACCTACTGCAAGTGAACAAAATTATAAGTACCAAAAAGAGGACAAACAAGTAAAAACTCCAAGGGAGACTACCAGTGACAAAGCTAGACAAGAAACACATGGATTTCATTACACTTATTCCACCCAAGTTTATCATCTCTCAGTGACAAATAAAATGGTCATCAATACTACAAACAAATCTACAGAACTTTTCACCAGTACCAAACTAACATCACAAGACAACAACCATGCATACAAACAGCATGCAAATAAAACAAAGCAAACAATTAACTTAAGACGAAAACTAAATTGCCAATTCCCACATACAAACAAACAGGTTTATCGCAAAAACAGCAACAAAGAACGACTTTCCTCAACACTCAACAGCAGGGAAACAAATGACAAGGTCAACACAGAGTTACCACCCATCAGTGGCACTGACAGCGACAACAACACCTTCTCTAATAGACACGACGCAATAGACAGATTGAAACACCCGAAATCACCAGAGTTGAGATGTCACTGGTGTAAACTACTCACAATACTGCTGTTATTAACTAGACTAACAATGGCACTGCTAATACATCAGAGGTTATCGTCAACCTTAATCCTTTGTGCAAATGAATTTTCTGTGATAATCACAACCTTACTGATGAATCAGTCAACATTATTTCATTCTAAAATTACAAATACCACCATGATGTCTATTCATTATTACTGGTGTAAAGTTGTCAATGTATTCTTAACATATTTCTATTATAAATTCACATCCACGTTGACAATTTCCATGACTATTATTCCATATTCAATCAGAATTTTTTTTATTAATTGCATTTGTAAGA
This sequence comes from Cepaea hortensis, assembly GCA_963921405.1. Taxonomy (NCBI): domain Eukaryota; kingdom Metazoa; phylum Mollusca; class Gastropoda; order Stylommatophora; family Helicidae; genus Cepaea; species Cepaea hortensis. Next base: position 485,008,855 of record OY992876.1, on the reverse strand, counting down.
GTGCCTATTTAGATAACGCAATTAAGACATTGAAATTGATTTTTTTCCAATCCACCGATTCTTCGTCTCCCAGATATTAACACTCAGTTTATATTAAAAACAGATGCCAGCACTACTCCTATATTAGGAATTTTAATGCAGAAGCACAACGGAATCAAGCATCGATTCTCTACGTCAGCCACAAGCTCAAACCGGCAACAACAAAAAAGAGATACAGCATTGCAGAACTTAAAGGTCTGAGTGTGGTCTATTGTGTCTTGAAACTTGAGAAGTATCTCAGAGGCACCCACTTTCTCATCCAAACAGACAACTCACCGTTACTTGTAATAAAACAAGGCACACCGAAGAACAACAGAATTGCACGTTGTGCCTTAATACTCCAAGATTTTAGCTATGACATTGAACATATCAAGGGGTCGAAAAATATTTTACCAAACCTTTTGACAAGAATGCCTGAGTCGTCAGATGAATAAGACACCAAAGGCTATGCCCGAGTCTACAAACTGTGATATTTTATTTCGATGCATCTATCAAACAGCGACATTCTAAATTCGCCAGAATACTGTAACGAATCTGCTACATTGAAACATTTCTTTTGTAACTATTATGAAATCGGACATAACATTTCCAACATTGGGGCAATCTGGCTAAACTTATAATGAATTAGGACAGAACATTTCCAACGATAACATGCGACAAACTTTTGACATCTACGAACTACATGCTTTATCGGAGACTTCATCAGATGGATCAGAAACTTAATTAATTAATTTAAATTGGAGTTAAATGTCTTTGTAATGTAATTTGTAAATATGATATATAGAATCACTGATTTTTTCAAATAAACTTAATACAAATTACGGCTATATTAAGCCTAAATTTAATTTCATTTTGCTATTTGTTAATCGCGTTGTTAAAATCATTTTTCCAAATTTAATTTGCTGCCAACACTTTTTCACATTGGCAATAATTATTCCTAAACTTCATTTGTAATTTTAACAGGATGATTTAAAAAGACTTTATGTGAATGAAAGACGTGTGAAAGACACGAGTACATGAATATTGAATTAAAAACAATGTATGTTCTTGACAGCATGCAAATTGTACGCGACAAGCTTTGTCCTTGTATATTGTATACGTTTTTGTAACACATGTTATTCATTTTAGATTTTTATAAGTTTCTTATAATGTAGTAGTTAGACCAAATAAATAATAAATCTAAGAATCATAGCTTGAAAGTCTACCTCATGAATTACATATATACTGTGGATCATGATGTTAGAAATTCTAGCTTTTGACACTTAGATAACTATAGACTTCACACACTATAACACATGCAGCTAGCACAAATATTAAACACACCATTGTAAATATAATACTTAAACACTCAACAAAAACAGATAACGTACATACACTTTAATAGGACAATCATGGGAGATTAGTCAACACTTACAGGATAACAAGGGACTTAAGTAATTTTGTATGGAAACAAAATATGTCTAGTACATACACTGCCAACATACGGGAGTAAAAAAATGTGATACAGTTAAATAGAAACATTTGGGGACAATGGGTTGCAAGCAATCTTAATAGGACCAAGGATATTTCCTTGATGTCTCTGTAAATAGAGCCCTTGTTCGTGGCATCATTTTGGATGTCTGAGAAGGATGCATTTGTGGACGAAAGTTCACAATGTGAGACGTTTCGTTACTTCGGTCTGGATAGCCCTATAATTAAGATTGACAAGAGTATAGACTCTTTAACAACCATCCAAGATGATATTATATGTATGTAACATTAGTTGCTAGTGTCTCAAAAGACATCAAACAGTTCCCACTTACCATATTACTGCCCTTATATATTAGAGGGATAATAATTACTTCCCTTAGGTCCTTGACAGAATTAGTACAGACTAATTAAAAGAATACACCACACAGGAGTGGAGGAGGGGAAGTATGTCAAGGTCCTATAGGGGATAGAGAAGAGGACAGACGATAGAGATAAGGACATGGGGTGAGTACGGGGGAAAGAGAACAGCTTAGATGCTGAAGACCGGACTGTACCCATGAAAGACAGTGTCACCTTGAATAGAAGTACGCAATACGTCTAGCCTCAACCAGGCGTATGCGAGACACCTGACTTCCCACGAACTACATGAGGGGCAGGTACCTCGTGACCACCGGGCAGTCAAGGGGAAGCCAGACGGGCTTTGGACTTGACCAAGAGAGGATGCAAGATTGAGAGTGTGACAGGATAGACTATACCTGGGACTTCAGGATTTGAATAGCTGAGCCGTGTGACCTGTGCTTATGTGTGTGGCTGTAATACAAGAGCGTAGTGGCTTTATCGTAACGTATTGCTGAATTATTGCCTTATTATGATATGTTATGAGTTTGTGCGAGAACGAACGCTGATGAGACATTATTGTTATTGTGATTATATCCTAACGTAATAAATTATATCTTATTGACTCATGCGTTTATGTCTCATCTATGCTCGCACTATCTACCTGTCTTGAACCCTTCACTTTCAAATACCTCTAGACGTTGACACAGAAGGACCACAATATTCACACTTGTACAATATTTTTCCTTCATGTGCTCTCTTGTCAGTCTTTAGGTTGCTAGCTTGAGTAAAAAAAGCACAACAATCATCACACTTGTAAGGTTTTTCTCCTGTATGTGTTCTCTTGTGATTCTTCAGGTAGCCAGCCTCAGCAAAAGAAGCAACACACTCATCACACTTGTAAGGTTTCTCTCCTGTATGTGTTCTCTTATGGCGCTTCAGATGGCCAGCTTGAGTAAAAGAAGCACCACAAACATAACACTTGTAAGGTTTTTCTCCTGTATGTGTTCTCTTGTGACTCTTCAGGTGGCAAGCCTCAGTAAAAGAAGCAGCACAATAATCACACTTGTAAGGTTTCTCTCCTGTATGTGTTCTCTTATGTCTTCTCAGACTGCCACCTTGAGTAAAAGAAGCAGCACAATAATCACAATTGTAAGGTTTCTCTCCTGTATGTATTCTCTTATGTCTTCTCAGACTGCCACCTTCAGTAAAAGAAGCACCACAAACATCACACTTGTAAGGTTTCTCTCTTGTGTGTGTTCTCTTATGGTGCTTAAAATTGCTAGCTTGAGTAAAAGAAGCACCACAGAAATCATACTTGTAAGTTTTCTCTCCTGTATGTGTTCTCTTGTGATTCTTCAGATAGCAAGTCTCAGCAAAAGAAGCAGCACAATTATCACACTTGTAAGGTTTCTCTCCTGTATGTGTTCTCTTATGGCGCTTCAGATGGCCAGCTTGAGTAAAAGAAGCACCACAAACATCACACTTGTAAGGTTTTTCTCCTGTATGTGTTCTCTTGTGTTTCTTCAGGTGGCCAGCCTCAGTAAAAGAAGCAGCACAATAATCACACTTGTAAGGTTTCTCTCCTGTATGTGTTCTCTTATGTCTTCTCAGACTGCCACCTTCAGTAAAAGAAGCACCACAATAATCACACTTGTAAGGTTTCTCTCCTGTATGTGTTCCCTTATGGCACTTCAGACTGCCAGCTTGCGTAAAAGAAGCACCACAAACATCACACTTGTAAGGTTTCTCTCCTGTATGTGTTCTCTTATGTTTCTTCAAATTGCCAGCTAGAGTAAAAGCAGCACCACAATCATCACACTTGTAAGGTTTCTCTCCTGTATGTGTTCTCTTATGTTTCTTCAAATTGCCAGCTAGAGTAAAAGCAGCACCACAATCATCACATTTGTAAGGTTTCTCTCCTGTATGTGGTCTCTTGTGATTCATGTTCTTTTGGAACTCTAGATGGTCATCTTGAATTAAAAGACCATCCCATTCATTACATTTGTTCTGTGTATGTTTTTCTTGTGTTTCCTTATTTTGCCGCTGACAATTCTCAATAGCCAGAGATAGTTTAATGTTTGTATCAATCACAGAAATCACATTTTCTGACATTTGACAATTTTCATGTTTTACTGATTCCTTACAACTGTTCTCAACCATTATTAATTCTGAGTTGCTGTGTTCTGTCATTTCTTGAACGATGCTATCACCAGCTATGTCTACCATTTTACCGAAGCTGTGACTCCTGTCCTCGCACAGAACATCTGATAGTTCTTGTTTCACAAACTTCATGTGTATGCTGTCATATGTCCACTTTTGTGAATGCTCTTGTATGGAGCTGTAAGGACTCCTTGGAGACAAAGAGTGTATTTCTGAAACACATAAATAAATAATTAATATCCTCATGAATATACCAGGCTGTTGTAATCAAACAGGCACACATTGATTGCAGCTATAGGCAATCAATTTCAAGTGAACAAAAGATGGAGAAGAAGAATGATTAATGTGCTCATGTATGATTTAGACAGATGTATGATCCAAGTTCATGATGATCTAAGCTGATGTATGATCGAAGTTCATGATGATATAAGCTGATGTATGATCTAGGCTAATATATCTCATCTCATCTCATCATGTTCCTCTTGTACCTTGCGGTGTCAAGGTGAAATATAAGCAGTGGGAGAGTGCCCGCTTATGGGCTTCATGTATCGATATTCCCATGGACTCTGTTATTCCCTGCGTCCATCATTAACGTGGTCGGCCCCTTCCTCTCTACTTGCCTCTGGTCTGTATATCATTGCTTGTGTTGGTATACTGTTGGTAACCTACTTGCTTGGCCAAACCATTTGACTTGCTGCCTTCTAATAAAATCTAATGCAGCTACAACCAACATTTTAGTCCTGATTTCTTCATTTCTGATCTGATCGCTTCTTGATACATTGAGTATTCTTCTCAGGAATCTCTTTCTGTTGCTGTGAAGTTTCTTTTCTCTTTTTCTGTCATTGTCCAGGTTTGGCATTGGTAACATAGAGTTGGTAGGAAGATTGTGTTGTAAAGTTCTTTCTTAGTAGTTGTTGATACATGTGTGTTCTTTAGTATTGGTGCCATTTGTCCAATGAGTTGGTTTGCCTTATTGCACCTATTTTCAGTCTCGTTTTCTCATTTGCCATTTGTTGATATTATACTTCCTAGGTGCTTGAAATTCTATACTTGTTTCAAGGGGTGTTCATTTAGGTGAATAGTTGTTGCTTTTTCTTCTTTAGTAATAGTCATTAACTCTGTTTTACTTGTTCTAATTTTCATGTTATGAGGCAGATGTATGATCTAGGTTAATGTATGATCAAGGCTGATGAATGATGTAAGAGAGGTGAATGTGTAAGTGTAAATTAACAGATGAACAGGTACTGCATGATTAGTTTATTACTGACATTTTTCACTTATGAAGTCTATTATAAGTACAGTTATCTCTAAACAATTTATAACAGCAAGCAATATGGATATTTCATTGCAGTCGCGATCAAGTGTTAACATCCTGACTGAAACTAACATGGTACAACTCTAAGTGACAAATTAAAGAAAGCAACCTAAGGTGGCACACCAGAATTAAAAAATAAAATAAAAACTTGAAATATGTCAGAGACAAAAAATGTGGGTTTGCATTGTCTAAGAAAAATAACTTTTAAGTGGATGCCTAAAAATAAAAATCCCACACTGTAAATCAGTGTTACTGTTCCTCATTGTAACTCAGTGTTCTTGGTCCACACATCTGCTACAGTGCACTGAACTCCATGAGGTGTCCACCTTCCCATTAGGATAGCAGAAACATCAGTTATTTAGACTAAACTTTTTAAGGGCAAGGTTATAAAACCACTAGTCATTGGCTAATGCTCACTGACTAGACTCACTCGTACATTCATCATTATCATGTGCCTTGTTGGCTGGCGTAATCATTTATATCTCTCCACAAATCTCTATCCTTGGCACTCAGAATAAAATCTGCTGATGATATCCCACCATGCCACTGTCTCAGTCCATCCAGCATGCAATCATCACAGTGTTTTCCAATTCCCCTCTTCTCACTACATGACCAAAGAATGTTTGTCTCCTTCATATAATTGTATATAATGTTCTAGTGGCATAAGCCTTAACCAGATAATCATTGTTATCATCTGGAGGTCCAACATATTTGCAACATCCACATCACTGCTGCTTCTAAGCTGTTCTGATTTTTTAAAATTCATGTTCAATGATTCACTGCCATACAGTAAAACATATTCTATATAAAATTTCAGAACTCTCTTTCTGACATTCAATGATGGTGACTTATTGCCTAAGATACTTTTTATTTTCTGAAATGGAGGTTAAATTTATCAGCTTGGTTAAGTGTTTCCTGTCTTTCATCATTTGTTGGGTTGGTGTTATCTTTTTCTTTGATGTCATTATTTTTGTTTTCTTTTCTTCTTGATATTCAAGAAAAGTCTCCTTGTGCAATCTCTTTTTTTTTTACTATAATATCTAAAAGATATAGCTCGATTACACATTCATCTATCAACACCATGCCATTTGCATAGCGTAGATTGTTTATATTATAACCTCCAACTCATAATCCTGGCCCCTCTTTGATCTCTCTCATTATTACTTTGCTGTAGGAAAAAGTGATTAGATCTGGTGACAAAACACCTCCTTCTCATATTCTTAGCTTCATCTGTTCATAACTGCCATCTTTATTTCCCATTTTAATTGCTGCTGCTTGTTTCCAGTAAACATTGCTGTATTATTCTAAGATCTTTCCCAACTTTATTAATATCGTCTAATATTTTGATCATTTCATCATGAAGTAATTTCTTCTTCATTTTGATCATTAAGAGTTCATATGGTAATGCATTTACAACATACAATACAATAATGAATTAGCTATGAATATCAAAAGTGTATTACATAGAAAATATGTAAATCACCAAAAGTGTTAATGTACGAAGCTAGCACAAATATTTATAGAGAATAGCAGCACTTTTTACACTTTGAAATGAAAAGGCTGCAATTTCCCTCTGTATCTTAGTACCATACTTGAGTTAATAAAAATGTCCTTCCATGACATCCTTAGCCCTACCAGACTGCTGTACTGATTTTTTGGTAATTTCCTAATCTGCCGCAATACCGATGTACTTAATTTTTGGTACTTTGCCTAGTACGTGAAAAAATGCGTCACAAACTAAAAATAACCAACCAATCATGGTAAAACCTCATGGTTAGCCATTGCAAATGTCTGCCCCCATGTGTTTGAATTGACTTTGTGTGGTTTAATGTGAAAAAATTCTGAAAATTCACAATGAAACGAGCGGCTGATGAACCAAGCACTTCAACAAGAAAGCAAAGTAGGTCTAGGCTTTTCACTGTCCAACAGGTGATCGATACTTTGGTTGGTTCAGACTCTGAAGAGTCAGAATTTTATCAAGAATATGTTTCCAGTTCAAGTGAAAGGTAGACCTATCTTCAACAATGTCTCCAAGTCCCATCTTATTCTAACCACTTGTTTGAATTTAACTAATATTTTTCTATATCATGTTGGTTTTTTCTCTTTAATGCTCAGGAGCCCAGGTATAGAGGACAGTTAGGTTAAGGGCCTCAGGTCTGGTAGGGTTAAATTCAAAGAAATGAGAAATTAAATCATCTTTGCATCCAGCCTGCATTATATACATGTTAAGTTTATCCATGCAATTTGAAACTTCCATTTATGAAACAGTTTGCACTGGCAACCCACAATTATCATCACCATCTCCATCTAGGTCAGGACTGGAAAGGACAGGAGATGAAACTGTTGGCATACACACCCCTAGAATATCAGCACTGGAAATGCTAGCACTACATGTAGTAACAATATCACTGTCAATGTTGACCAAATCTTCTGCTGAAATGTTCAGTTCCTGATATAGTCGATTGTCAGCAACCGATGCTTCAGGCATTACGGGATACTTCTCTCGCACCACACAAAAGATTTGTCAGTCATACGAGAGGTATTGATTATACATTTTATTGCCACAGGCTCTTTACATTACATCAATGCACAAAAACGGTCGCTAATAAATCACACATGAATACACCACAGAATTGCCTATCACTAGTCGTTCCTAACCCTATTGCTAATTCTATCTACTGGCTAAAGAGTACGCATCGACGCTAAGCGATGCGCTCACTACAAAGTCTGTCCCCTGTCTGAGGAAATCTCCGCGTGCTGATTACACGGTACGCGGAGTGACCTTGTGCGTACTTCGGCTTCTGCGTGCTGCATCACTCAGCACGCTTGGAGCCGTAGTCTCTCTTGAGTCTAGTTCTCTGTATCTGTCACGCTGGCGTGATTACGCCGTGACCAGAGTGCTTACTCTCTGGTTGACACCTCCATGTCTCATGAGAGAACTGGTTGATAGTTCCCCTTCCTATTTACCACCTACACCTACCCTGCCCTCATGTAGGGGCACTGGGTTACCTCTATTCTGCTTGAGGTAGACCACTCATTCAGGGTGGTCTTCCCTAAGTCTTTGACACACACCCTCCCCTCCTGTGTTGCGTTACAAATTTTGACTCATGGTTGTGACGCAAGAGGTTTCTAAAAAAATTAGTGTATCTAATTTTTGTCAAAGACTAACTTGGTTCTGGGTAACTCAATAGACTTCTACTGACTATTGTCACAATGTAGTCTCACTTTACTTGGCTACTGGTGATCGCCACAAACTTGTCTGGTTGGCGTGAGCCCTCTTCTCAATCGCAATATTATATTAATTAGAGGTTTGTCTGAACCGGACCATTGTCTTATAAGACCTGCCCTCAAATAGCAAATTAACTCACTACCCATACAAAGTTGACTTTCTTAGGGTCAACACATGAATTGCTTCATGTCCCCCATATAATATTAAACAACCCTTGCACAAGTTGTGTGCGACAGGCTTTACCTATCTCGCTTCCGCGTGTAAAGTTATCTTCCACTGTTAAGTTAGTGTTTCGTTGTCTATTGTGTCCCCTGACCCGGAGTTATCTCCCTTTGTTCTAAAAAATGTATGTCATTTATATGTTTGTTTTCCTGGTTGTTTGCGTGTTTGGATCTATCTATTAATATAATTTACCTTCTAACATGTGTGTCTGTCTATAATATGTAAGTAAGATAGTTTTCAAGTGCCATAATTCGGTTAAATGTGGCCACAAACAAGTGTATAACACTAATTCGTGACTACGTTCCCGTCTTATGAGACTTAAAACACTTTTCTAAGGTCTACACTAAACTACATATAACACATTCAGGACGGCACATTTCAACATTGAAAGCAAACGATTGACGCAGACAAATAATAAAAAGTCGCGTTGAGCGGCAGAAAAAATCCACTAGTCGTCCTCACTCTCTCTTGTATATTTTTCATCTTCTCTCACTTTCACACTTCTGTCACACATCTTTCATCCTCCTATTCTCTCACTTTCACATTTTTGTCACACATCTTTCATTCTAATATTTTAAAAACCTTGAAGTGACACTGTACAAGTTTAGCTCAGTTTGAAAAGAGTTGAGCTTCATGACTGTGCGTAACTTACTGCACGAGTCATGTATTTACAAAATATTTACATGGATGAAAAAGGGTTAATAGTTTGTACCCTGATGTTATTAAACACTAAATTCTCCTGAAATACTACTACTACTTCTATAAATATTTATATCCTAATTTGTTGTCCACAATTAATCTAATTTAAGGGAAATAATCTATCTAAAAAAATGAAAATGATGTGAGATGAGTTATGTACCTTTCTGAAATGGGAAATGTGAAATGTAACAAAATTATAAATAAAGTTTTAATGTTTCATGAAAAGAAATATGATTGATATTTTTACTATCTCTACATGGTGTACATGATGTATGTTAAATGGACAATCCTTTTATCCTATACTACTTTATCCTATAAATTATAAACTAATTTTAATTTTAAATGATGAGGTTGTTAAAATGTTCATTAAGATGGAATGAAATCAAGTGAAATGAAATGAAATAAATGGTACTGTTCCTATCTAAACTAAATGGTGTTGTTGTTATCTAAACTAAATGGGGCTGATGCTATCTAATCTTTTTATCCTAAAGTTTAATGAGCTGTTAATAAATTTATAGTCCTATCCTAATCTACTTTTATGCCAAGTAAGTGGGTACATTAATGATTTATCTAAGCTACCAAAAAAAGAAAATCTATTATATTCACTAAATCTAATCTAAATATATAGTGAAGTAACTAATCTAACTATAATTTATCCCTATATTAAAAACGTTATAATACATATCACAATACCTAAATATATATACATTGTATTTATTTACCTCAGGTTAGTGGTTGCCATAACGTACAGAAATTGCTTTCGTTGGCATAGTTTATATATACACAATTGTCCTGGGTATCTTAAATACACTACACAGTCATACTTGTGTCTTATGGGTCTTCTTCCACTTGCAGAGTCTGCTGGTGTCGTAGACGAGTATATTCGTGTCTGTTCTTTATGCATTGTTCTGACACTGTTCTTCCTCATTAACAAAGGTGATTCACCGGAACACAAATGGAGCATAGTAAGTAACGAGCTGTCTATGTACACACGGTGATCAACTTGTTCTTGGAGCACAGTTCTTACTCTGCTGACTACGGACACATGGTAGTTCACTGTTCTTAGCACACAGTCCTGATCCTGATGTCTATGTAATACATATGATATTTTACACAGGATATTTTAAGTGTACTAACTTAACATTTCTTACACTACCTTTTCATGTGTAATATCAGGTATTTCTACCTCAGATGGTCGACTAAGGGTATCAGCAAGAATATTATCCCTACCCTTAATATGCTCTATACTAAAAGTATAATTCTGTAATATTAGTGACCACCTGTAGATGCGGTCGTTGCGATGCACCCCACTTTGTATGACCGTGATTGGGGAGTTGTCAGTCTGGACTACGAAGTGATTAACCGCCAGAAATCGATGCAACTTCCTCACCGAATAGATGACGCTTAGGGCTTCCAACTCTGATATGGAATATCTGGACTCAGCAGGTGTGATCTTGCGGCTCACGTAGCAAATGGGATGGAAGATGCCATCATAAAACTGGCCTAGTACTGCAGCGATGGAAATCCTGCTGGCATCTGTCCTAAGATAATAAACGAGCCTAGGATTAGGCAAACGGAGGACTGGTACATTACTAAATAGGATTTTCAATTTTGACAATGCAGAAATTAATAATGCATCTTTGACATCTAATTTTACTGATGCTTTTAAAACATTTGAAAATACACTTGTAATTTCAGCTAAGTTCGGTATGAACTTACTATAATAATTTACTAAACCCAAAAGGCTCCTGACCTGCTTTTTTGTTGTAGGCATGGTCAGGTTCATAATTTTGGTAATAATTCTATTGTCAGTTTTTAGTTGTCCATGTGAAATGACATGACCCAAAAAATCAATTTCTTGTAGGCCCAATTCAACTTTGCTCGGTTTGACCGTGAGACCGAAGAGTCGCAACCTATCGAAGACATGTCTGAGTTTCAGTAAGTGTGTTGTCCAGTCTTCTGTATGGACACAAATATCATCTATATATGTCACAGTATTCGTCACTCCATGTAGTAAATCTCTAGTTAAGCGTACGAAAGTGGCAGGAGCATTACGAAGTCCGAAAGGAAGAAACCGCCACTCGTAAAGACCTAAAGGTGTTGAGAATGCAGTAAGATGGATGGATTGAGTCTTCATAGGGACCTGCCAATATCCCTTAGTAAGATCTAATTTAGAAAAGATTTTGGAGGTGGACATATCCAGAATGAGATCTTCGCAGGAAGGAATTGGTTCTGCGTCGATCTTAGTGACATTGTTAAGTCCACACAAAGACGAATTGTGGAGTCTTTTTTCTTGACCAAGACGATTGGAAAGGAGTACTCAGATGTAGATTTTTGAATAATTCCACTAGCTTCTAAATTCAGAATTTCTTTATTTAAACTTTCTCTATAGCTAAGTGGGATAGAGTACGGCCTGCATTTGATAGGCTTAGAGTCCGAAAGAAGGATGGAGTGCTCGATTCTGTCCGTCCTACCTGGAATGTCGGAAAATATGTCCTTATACTCTGTTATTAATTCTATTGTCTGTCGTCGTTGCTCGTCTGTTAGTCCCTGTTCTAACCGTATAGAATCTAAGGTCGCAGTCTTATCTACAATTGGAACAGGTAGTTCCATTCCGTCGTCGTCTACCTGATTCAGTACGGTTGTGGTGCTAAGTGCGTTTTCTGTAAACTCACTAAGTGTATGCATCTCGTCGGATTTGCCAGTCTCGCTAACTAGTGTAGTTGCGTTGTGTACGTCTGTCGTCTCATCCATAGGTGTGGGTGCATTGTGTTCGTCTGTCTCTAAATCTGTCTCTTGTCGTGAAAAGTAAGGTTTCAACATGTTGATATGAAATATCTTTAAGTGTCCGTTTATCGATATTTCATAGTCGACATCTGAAATTTTTCGTACCACTTTGAATGGCCCTTGCCATGAGGTCAATAATAAATTTCGTTTGTCTGGAAGTAAAAGCAGTATGTCTTGATCTGGTTCAAGATTAATAGTTCTCGCACCTTTATTTGCATATTGGCGGTAGATTTGACCCTTCCTCTCCAAAGCTGCCTTGGCTATAATACACGATCTCATAATCTTATCTCGTGTTTCTGTTACCATCTCATAAGGTGTTTTCGGGGTTGGAATTTCAACCGGATTAGTTACTAACTGATGGTAAATTGTCAGGGGTCCACGTGGGTTAGCCCCTATACTAATTCAAACGGTGAGAAACCCGTGCTTGAATGGGGAATCTCCCGATAGGCGAACAGCACTGTTGGTAACAGTGTATCCCAGTCAGCTGGGTTTTCTGCTGTCACCTTAGCCAGCATATGCTTTAGGTCTCCGTTAATTTTTTCTACTATTCCATTGCTGGCTAGATGATAAGCTGTTGTAAAATGCTGTTTAATCCCTAACATTTTAGTAAGGGCTTGCGTTGCAGCCGATATGAATTGGGTTCCACAGTCGGATAAGATGGTACGTGGAAATCCGAATCGTGAGAACAAATGTAGAAATACATTGGCAACGTCTTTGGAGGTGATGTATTTCAAAGCTACTGCCTCAACCCACCTTGAACATAGGTCTACCATCATCAAGATGAAGCGATTTCCTTTGCTGGACACCTGGTTTAGGGGTCCAACAATATCTACCGCCACACTCTCAAATGGCCTAGAGGCCAGTGTTGAAGGTTGTACTTCAGCTGTAGGATGTTTACCCTTACGTACTAGTTGTTGACAGACATTACATGAACGACAAAATAGTTTTATGTCACTACAAAAACCTGGCCAGTAAAAATGAGCCTGAATTCTGGCCCTGGTTTTGTCATATGCAAGGTGACCAGCAAACGGTGACTCGTGTGCAATCTTTAGCACAGTTTGGCGATGTTGTACAGGTAACACCGTTTGCTGAATCTCATGGTTACCAGTTGTGTAATAACGAGTAAGAATACCATTACTCAGTCTAAAGAACCATGATGCGTTTTTTGTTATTTTGGCTTTTTCTTTTAAGAGCTTTAGATATGGAGCCACACTAGGATCAGCTTTTTGCTGGTCTATGAACTTTTGCCTGGTAGTATCATCCGTGCTAGTTGGTGATAGCAACAGTAGTCTTTCATCTTGTAATGTGTCTTGATGTTTAATAGTATCAGCTCTGGTTGTTGCATTAGCTGCATTTAAGTTTTCCCATGCAGCTATTTCTTCGTTAGTGCAATGTTTCATTTGGGGTAAGCATCCCAAAATTAAATCAGTACAAGGGTTATCTAAAATCGTACATGTAAAGGTACCAGAAAGGAAAGGAGTGTTAATACGGGCTCTTGCCAAAGGGTAAATTTCAATATTACCCGAAAAAGTTCGGCATTTGACTGAGTCACCTGTATAATCATTTGGATTCACCAGTTCCCTTCTAAGACCTATAAGAGTGCTCCCACTGTCCAGCAAACATTGGCATGGTATTTCGTTGACCAATGCATTGTGGAACACCAAATTGCCTCTGGAGGCTAATGCTGCATTTACGCTCTCAGTGGAGAATGGTACTGTATGTCCACATTCTAATTTTCCATCTGCATGGAATTGGTGACATCGTTCACAACTGTCAAAGCTTAATATATCGTTTACACAACAAACATCTTCAGATTGGTTAACAGGTAGTTCATTCTCGACTTCACACTCAGTCTCACTCCCACTATCAGACGATGTATCAATCAAAATTGCATTGTTGGCCTTCATTCTTTGGCGGCCCAGGCACTTATTGGAATAATGGCCATAGCTAGAACAGAAGAAGCATTTGATTGCACGCCTGTATGCAGTTCTTTTGTTTTGTTGTTTCTTAATTACCATCTCAAGATGTGTTGGATAGTTTGGTGATTTATCACACATAGAATAAGTATCATGAAAAAGTTGGCAATATACACATTTTGACACTTTCTGATCTTTCTTGTCGACTCTCTGAAATGGTTTTTTACTGCTACGGTAGCTTTTTGGTTGGTCCTTAACAAAAGAGACTATTTCAGAGTCGATATTAGATGTTTCAAAAATATCCCTATTTGAGGAAAAATATGCTGAGCCTTTCTTCTCAAATTGTTCTATGGTTTCTATGTCTGACTGCTGTAGGAATTTAGCGAAAGGAGATGGTATTGTGGATATGACTTTATCCATGGCTATCAAATTTTTAAGTTTTTCAAAGTCCTTTCCTATATTTGCTGCATTAAGCCATCTATTTAGTACGCTTTGGACATTCGAGACATAATCAATGAAAGTCTCACTTGGTTTTGGTTTTAAATTTGAAAATTGCACTTGATACCCAGGGGCATCAAGTAAGAAATGTTGCATTATCCTATCGTGGATGTATTGATAGTTAGATCTAAGATCAGTTGGTATAGATTCTATAACTTTAAGGGGCTCACCACTGAGGTTCTTCATGTAAATCATGGCCCACATATCAATTGGTACTTCGTGGTATTTCAGCTGATATTCTACATTTTCTGTCCAAGCTGATATGGAATCTTCTTTACAGAATGGCTTAATAATGTTTTTGTACTTATTAAATTTATTTTCTTCTTGCTGACTTTTTAGTTTTGTAGTGGAGATCTCTAAGTGTGAATCTACATCCATACCTTTCATCTTTAACTGTCTCTGATTCCACCTGTATTTGTTTTTCCTTAACTCTTGCCATTTCATCTATCTCTTTTTGCTTTAGTTCTCTCTCTTGATCTAATTGCTTTTGCTTTAATTCTTTTTCTTGATCTAATTGTTTTTGCTTTACTTCTAATTCTTTTTGTTTAATATCCTTATCATGTTCTAACTGCTTCTGTTTAATTTCCTTATCATGTTCTAACTGTTTTTGTTTTGTTATCTCAGCTAGTTCTACAATCTCCTTCTGATGTTGTCTTTCTCGTGCACGTTCATCTCTCTCAGCCTCTTTTGCTTCCTTAAATTTTTGATCAGCATATTGCTCTAATTCCTTTCCTGTGTACTCTAATTCTTTGCCTGCTTTTATGAAATCAGCTAACGTTGCCATGTTGTTGGGTAATTGGCTAGATTTGACAGGCACTTAAATATTTACTTTGGTTTATTAGATATGTTAAGTTTTTAAATCTCTGTGTATAACAATACACCCTTAGATTGACCTTGACAAATAGATCACAAAAAATGTACTAATAGATCACACCCTGAAAAAGAGATGCATTATTAATCATATTGCATTGAAAATAGTTTGGGTATACTCATCTTAACATCCCAGAGAATCAGGTACAATCGTTCGCCAACTCAGGTCTAATCGTTCGGTACTTCGACAAACAGCGTGAGTTATTCTCATACACAGCTCTTGTTACATCTGGTTTACAAGAGCATCAACAATTAACATTTTGTAAACGACATATGACTTTAGACAATTTGGTACAATCACATGCCCCCGGACAAAACAATGTGGTTTAATTAATATTAAATGTCAATGTCCTGTCGTGTTCTAACGTCTTCTGCCTTCCCTAAATATGTCATTTAATTTATGGGAGTGATGTGCAGACCGAGTCTTATTTGCATAGCAAAAGTAGTGCCATCGTGACGGTAACAAATAGAAACAATCTTCAAATAAATAAATAAATGCTTTGAACTAACTATAAAAGTAATAATAATGTTCAAATCAATAAATATATTTAATAAATAACTCGTATAAACAAATAATATGTAATATAAGCCACAGATTTAGGCGAGCAGCCGCTTGGCGATTTGTAAACAATCCTTCGCTGAATGCAAATGGCGTAGGGCAGCTGTTTGTCAGTCGCGATACGTCATCGGCGCAGCGCTATTTTTAGATTGGAAAAATCAATACTGTCGCCGGCTCATTCTTGTGTATCGCTCCGCCGTAAATCATTTTTGACAAATATTCATAACAAATAAATGATTATAGAAATAAATGATACAAAACAATAATAATAATACTTACAAATCAGAAGAAAACATGTTCATAAGCACAAAATAATCTAATAAGCATAAATAAACATAACTTGGTCACGATGGGCACAGCTCGCACTTTGTTCTGTCTGCACACGCCATTGTCACTAACATAAACTAAACCCTGTGATTATTTAGCCATAATATTATTTTCGAGCCGTGGGTGAGTGTTTTAGCTTGAACAATTGTCCAAGCCACACTTATGACACCACTTTATCCTAGCCTGTCAGCAACCGATGCTTCAGGCATTACGGGATACTTCTCTCGCACCACACAAAAGATTTGTCAGTCGTACGAGAGGTATTGATTATACATTTTATTGCCACAGGCTCTTTACATTACATCAATGCACAAAAACGGTCGCTAATAAATCACACATGAATACACCACAGAATTGCCTATCACTAGTCGTTCCTAACCCTATTGCTAATTCTATCTACTGGCTAAAGAGTACGCATCGACGCTAAGCGATGCGCTCACTACAAAGTCTGTCCCCTGTCTGAGGAAATCTCCGCGTGCTGATTACACGGTACGCGGAGTGACCTTGTGCGTACTTCGGCTTCTGCGTGCTGCATCACTCAGCACGCTTGGAGCCGTGGTCTCTCTTGAGTCTAGTTCTCTGTATCTGTCACGCTGGCGTGATTACGCCGTGACCAGAGTGCTTACTCTCTGGTTGACACCTCCGTGTCTCATGAGAGAACTGGTTGATAGTTCCCCTTCCTATTTACCACCTACACCTACCCTGCCCTCATGTAGGGGCACTGGGTTACCTCTATTCTGCTTGAGGTAGACCACTCATTCAGGGGGTTTGCAAACTGGTTGTTCAGAAAGCAATGGCAAACTCATCATCATCAAGTGCCATGTCGACTGGCATAAACGTTCATGACTCTCCACAGATCTTGGTCTTTGGTTTTCTGGATCAGCTCTACTGTTGATATTCCTCCATGCCACTGTTGCAATCCATCCAGTATCGTTTCTCTTGGTCTGCCTCTACCTCTCTTCCCCTCGATCTTTCCAGCTGAAACAATGTTCTCCAATGCCTCTCTTCTCATCCATGACCAAAATAAGTTATTTGCCTCTTTCTTATTGTTGTATATAATGTTCTAGTTTCATCAGCCTCTTTCAGGCAGTCGTTGTTAGTTACCCTGGCAGTCCAAGGAATTTGCAACAATCGCTTCAGGAACCACATCGCTGTTGCTTCCAATCTCCTTCTAATTTGTTCATTTACATTCCCAGATTCACAGCCATACCACAAAACAGGTTCTATATAGCAACTTAGCACTCTCTTTCTTACATTCAAAGATATTGACTTATTCAACTTATTGCATAAGATATTCTTTATTTTCTGAAATGCAGCCTTTGCTTGCCCTATTCTGCTCTTAATCTCTGTTGTGCATCTTCCATCTGATTTTATAAATGTCCATAGATATTTAAAACTATCCACTTGGTGAAGAATATTCCCTTCTATCTCTATTTCACATTTGGGTGTTACCTGTTTCTTTGATATCACCATTGTTACTGTTTTATTGATATTCAAGGAGAGTCCTTTTTTTGCAATTTCTGTTACTACAATGTCCAACAGTTGTTGTAGGTAATGGCAAACTACTGAATGTAAAACTTACCTAGTACACCAACAGCAGCTGAAAATGCCGGAGTTGACTACAATGTCCTGTAAGGGATATGCAACATAACCCCCCCCCCCCCCCCCCCCAAAAAAAAAAATAAATAAATAAATAAATAATACATATATATATATATATATATATAACCTTCAGATTTGGAATAATACCTTGGTCACAAGGCTGGAGTTTGGATGTCGCATTTAGTGGTTAAAATAAAAGTTCTGTTGCTTTTAAACTTTGAACATTTGATGGGCTGAACAGTTGTCAAGCAGCAAAAGAAATTTGCGATGTTGACTTTTCATAGAATGATCAAATGCATGTAGCCACTTGGTGAAAATGTCTGATGTCATCAAGGCTGTTGAATTAGCTGCATAATCAAACCATTAAAACAGCGTGGATTTTTTAAAATTTACTGACTACTAGTAATGGCAATTTTAATTATACATCCATATTTGTACACACAATTATGATTCTTTCTTTTGGTTTTTCTCGCACATGACACTTTTCATTTCTAATGGAAACATTCCTGTTAGGTGGAAATCTCCAAAACAATCCAGTTTCATCAGCATTAAATACATCAGCAGAATTATACCTACTCATGGCTGCTTTTAGCACCTCCTCCGTCCATGACTAGGTAGTGGTTTCACTAACAGAATACCTTTCCCCACACAAAGCTTTGTAAGTAATGTGCCATTTTTAAAAACCAGCCAGGACTACATTTCCAGCCAGTCCGACCTTCCAGAAGTGCTAACTCTTCTGCCTTTGTAGTTAATATAGGTCCATTTACAGGAACATTTGCTATCTCACCATGGTAAACCATTTTAGAAGTGCTGTGTCAAGCACATCACATGCCACTTTTTGGTTCTTCATTCTGTGACAATCAACCTGTCCACCATAAAACATGTTTCTGTACCGATCCTTATTTTTTTATGATTTCTGAAAGTGTTGATTTTAGTATGTTGAATTGCTTTGCTATTTCCAGTTTCTTTTTGTCACTATTTTCCACTTCTTGTAATTGCTCAATCTTTCTTTTCAAAAATCTGGATTTTAACTTTCCAGCCATTTTGAGAGGGAAAATAGCTCAAATTATAACACAGATGAAGCGTGCAATTTCAACAACAAAAAAAAAAAAAGCCGAAAAGTTGTACAAATGTCCAGGTATTTGAAAGATTTCACCTTAAGCAGGTCAAATTGTATAGTCAGGACATGTTTAACGGTTCAGAATGTCAACAAATTCTTGACTAACGAATTCCACTTAACGGGACATTTGTGTTACAAAGACAAAGAATAAAAATTGATGGGGATAATAAACACATTGTTCTTTACACAGTTTCCATCTTTATTTTCATTCTTGTTCTCATAATTCTGAGCAGATGTTTGGTGACATGGTAAGTGATGTTGAGTGGTCAAAATTCTTCTTATTATATAGCTTCTGGTCTTTTCAGCAGAGCTATACATACAGAATATCATTAGGTATGTATCCACTGTTGTAAATATCGTTCATCATGCTAGTTAATATTTCTACTCCAAATTCTCCCAGTACTTCTAATTCGTCCATCATGATTCCACATGGCTTAGCAGTTGTTTCTTTTTGTCAAATGCT